>CAJQUW010009657.1:0-411054 GCA_907163375.1 Prostheceraeus crozeri
TATTGGCTGGAATAATCAATGGGTATGACGGTTAGGTTGTCATAGACCCTATACCCGCCGAGGTCGTACTGGTGCATCTGGCACCTTTCGGATGCGGGTGGTATTTGGAGTCCACACCTCATCCGTCCAAACGAACCTCTTGATCTACCCCTTCAACACATCCAACTCATCCCACTCGTCGAGGAAGACGAACTCGGGAATGGGTTGTCTTCATCGGTGAAGACGGGAATGTTGTCGGTAGATGTCGCTTCCATCGTGACTTCAAATTGAATGAGAAGCGCTACAATCTTCTGGCTTATATAGGGTTTTCAACAATAAATTGCTCAACAGCGAATCAGAATGCTTCAGGGATAGCAATCGACTGCATAATGTTCAAGTTGACTGATAGCAGATTCAACTTAATGATAGTATTCGCCAGTCCGAAGACTGCCCAGGGCAAACCGCGAGGAGGTTCTATCATGTCTTGCCGCATGGTGGCCCTTAAGAGAGCCGATGGTTCATTCTCGGGAGTAACGTCATCTTACACCCTACCAATTCTGCTGAGAGAGTCTTTGACTCTCTCTTTGGTAGCACTGTCGACTTCCACACTAACTGGCACATGGCTAAAAAGTGGAATGTAGCGCCATTCCGTTGGATTGACAGCAGTTGCTGTCATCGGATTGCCAATCCGAGCAAGATTATTAAAAACTCTGTCTTGCTCCTCTAGCCTGACAAACTCCTCAAATAAATTTCAACCGCGTGGAGTTTCTATCATGTCTTGACCCTAGGTGGCCCTTAAGAGAGCCGATGGTTCGTTCTCGGGAGTGAATTGATGGGGTGTTGAAGGCGGGCAAAGATCTGCAATGAAAATGATATGTATTAGAATAGGATATACTATCTTATTTACTTTTTCACTTACCAAGTTAGTCATCCTTTGGCAGTCTCGCGCGTTTCCGAATCGAAAATTTGTGGAGATGGCCGCGCATTCGTAGGCTGGCGTGGAGGCATTTTTTCGTCGGATGGCCGTTATAACATAGGATGGACTCGTCCAGATTTTGATTGACGAGTACTTCGCCGGCCCAATGATTATCCCGAATAGGGATGTGAAACTCAAACAAACGATCCTCATTCACACGTTCCCACTCATCCCTCATGCGCTCCAACTTCTCATACGCCTGCCTCTCATCACCCCGCCGAGCCACAGTCCTCTCCAACTCAACATTCCTCGCTCTCAACACACTCATCTCCTTCATCATCTCCTCAAACTTCGCTTCTGCATCTCTCATTCTTCTCTCCGCAGCACTCGCCCTCTTCTCACACTCATCATTCTTCTCTTCCAACTCTCGCGTCTTTTTCTTCAAATCAGTCACACTACGCCTCATTCTAATATTTTCATCCGCTACCTCCTTCGACTTCAGTTCCTTCTTTTTCAACTCATCCAACTCCTTCACAACTTCATCCTTCACTTTCTTCAAACTCTCATACTTACTAATCAACAAATCATGCGCCATCTGCTGCGAAACATGCCTCTTCTCTTCATCCTTCAACCACCTCGCCGACTGCACACGAATCCCACCACTCTTCACTTTTGGGGAAGATGAGCTCTTCGGGGGGTCGGTGATGACGATGTTTGACACCTCCGACGACGAAGAGCTCAACTTCCTCACACGCTTCCTCACACGCTCCCTATCTAAATCCACATCATCCTCATCATCACTCTCAAGCACTCTCTTTCGCTCAATCTCACCCTCCAACGACGCAACCGCTCTCGCCAACTCATCATTCTCAACAACATTCTCAGCCTTACCCTCTCGCTCGATCGCCAACATTCGCTCCCTCTCTTCCACAATCAACTGCGTAAATCTCAAATCAGTCACTAAACCACCACTACAGTCAGCATGCACTCTGTAGAAACGCGCCTCATCCTCATCACCCTTCAGCACTCTACACTTCACGCACGCAACCCTATTCAAGATAATCATGTGGCCGGTGCCGCCTTCTTGACATGAGCCTTGGCGTCCGCACTGCGATTAATTCGCCCACATGTGCACATTTTAATATGGTATTTGCGGTTCCTGTCATTAGCCATGCCTGATTTTATTGTTAACTGTAAGGTAATGAAATTTGTATAAGTTTGGAATCATGTAGTACAGTCATATTCCTAAAGAGTGTAGTGAGTGGCACTCGATCCCGTCGACAGCCCGAAGGCCTTGTACTGATCACTAGGGAAGTGAGAGATCTTCCCCGATACCCGCTCTTTACAGCTGAAGACATCATTGTCACTGCCCCGAAGTGGTAACAGGAACGCCGAGTCAAAGGTAGTGATCAGTAGCTGGGATCTAACCCCTCAAAGCTGCCTTAGACTTAGTTAAATTTCAAATCTGATAGCAGATTTGAACTCAGGATACTTGAAAACCTTAGTCTATATGTTAAAACTTTGAAAAAACTGAAAATTAAGAATTTTTAAAAAATTCAGCATTTTACTACTCATACTACTTTTAAAAAATTTTATCAGTAGTAAAGACACTATCAAACTCTATCATACAAACTTTGAAGTAAGAAGATAGCTTGCCTACTTCAAAAGATAGAGTCCTTTGAAACACCCGATATCGGGAGCTCAGAGCGACGACCGTCGCTTACCTCGTCTTTCGATGAAGTGATCAGACTTACGTTGTCGGGGGTTTATACATGCTCGGAAGAAAACTTAAAATGGCTCTATCTCCGAAAGTATTCATCGTAGCGACATGCGGTTTGTTGCAAACGATTCGTCTCATCATTCTCTATGATATGACACCTGAACCATTCTCATATGACCACGGGAAGTTGGTCCGTCAGCACATGTCCATGTAACATGCCACAAGTGAAAAAATTCCTAAGTGTGAGAGCTCCAGTGTGGTGAAAATTTTGAAAAATTTAAAACTTCCGAATTTCGACCTGCGACCGACACCAAAACATTTTCATCAAATTTCACTGACCTCCCCGCCCCCCCTCGTTCAGAGAAATTTGATGAAAAATGTTTTGGTGACGGTCCCAGGTCGAAATTCCACACTTTGGAAAATTTTCAAAATTTTACCCATACAAAGCCACTCTGACACTTAGGATTTTTTTCAGGTGAGCGAGCTCCGACCTAAAATCTTGTAACCGCTCTAACTTTTGAACGAAGACAGATATGAACAAGTCGTTTCTTTCACTGAATTTGTCTCACTCTTAGCTTTCAAACGAGCTATGGCACGACAAAATCCGTCCACTAGAAGACAAGATCGAAGCTAGCTGTCCAGAGGGGGGGGGAGGTCAGTGAAATTTGATGAAAAATGTTTTGGTGACGGTCCCAGGTCGAAATTCCACACTTTGGAAAATTTTCAAAATTTTACCCATACAAAGCCACTCTGACACTTAGGATTTTTTCAGGTGAGCGAGCTCCGACCTAAAATCTTGTAACCGCTCTAACTTTTGAACGAAGACAGATATGAACAAGCCGTTTCTTTCACTGAATTTGTCTCACTCTTAGCTTTCAAACGAGCTATGGCACGACAAAAATCCGTCCACTAGAAGCCAAGATCGAAGCTAGCTGTCCAGAGGGGGGGGGGAGGTCAGTGAAATTTGATGAAAAATGCTTTGGTGACGGTCCCAGGTCGAAATTCCACACTTTGGAAAATTTTCAAAATTTTACCCATACAAAGCCACTCTGACACTTAGGATTTTTTCAGGTGAGCTACGACAGTCCACCCCTCCCAACCTGGCCGGCACACCACGCCAACCTGGCCGGCACACCACGCCAACCTAGACACCACATCACCGCGCGCTACACGACGGTCGACCAGAGGGGGGGGACGTCAGACCCGAAACACCACGGCGGCCGACCACGACACGCTGCCGGTCCAGAGGGGGGGGACGTCAGCGATGGCGGCCATCTTGCGCTATCCAGAAGTGGAGTTTTACTTACTACTATCAAAGTCCAAGGATTCCGATCATTGAATTCAGAAAGGACTAAATTTGAGGTAGGCCCACAAGTGTTAGATGATTTTCATTATTTTTCAATTTTCAATATTTGTATTTGCAGGTACGGGAGGTGGACCGATTTGAGGTACAGTGGAAGGACGTGATGTGTGCGCTCCGAGAACCGGAAATCGCACTCAATGGAAGGACGGTGGTGTATGAATTTGACGGGGAGGTGGAAGTCAACGAACTCTAATGAACAGTGAACTGCAACTTTTTATTTGCAATTAGCGAAAACATACATTTCTTTTGCCTGTCTCCTATAGTGAATCTCACATAGTGAATCTATTCAAAGTCGGTTGTTTTCCTTCAAAAGTAGTTCATTCATGATGGTCTATTTATTCTGGGTATGACACATATCATAGCTGTTATTAAATCTGTAGACTATGAAAATGATGAAAAGCGCCAAGTTCAATAACTCAATTCTGCTTGCTATAGTTAGACATTATAACTTATCAAAAGATGTTATACACCAAAAAGTATCACGACAGGCGTAATTTACTGCTAGCAAATGTAGCCTATATTAGTCATTCTACATTAGGAAATGTGCATTCGATTAGACCAGGCCATGGATTTCGCAAGTGGCCCATACCTCCCACCCAAAATTGAAAAGTCGATTTTTTCAGATTTTCGTTTTTTGCCATTCATGTCCAAATGATAAATTTTAAGGGTAATTCTGATGCAAAGTTTTGTTCCTTGGGTATTAAGACATCGCACAGTGGCATATAGGTTCTCATTAATAGAATAGATGAAGCGCTAGATCAACCGATTCTAGGGTGGCCCATACCTCCTCACTTTCCCCTACATGTAATTACTACCGGTAACAAAGCTAGATAAAACATAAAACAATGATTTACATAGCAAGTGTATTGGTAGATCTACAAAACTCAAGTTACAATCCGTTGAGCTACTTTTAATACAACAACTATCATTTCATGATAAAAGCAGAAAAGGCCTATTTGAAAATACTTTATTAAAACTCTCAAAAAAATTGACAAAGTGATCTGGTAGAAAAGTCTTCCAGCGACCGGTAATCAAAACTTCATGACTTGTATTTACAATAGTAAATAAGGGCAAACAATTCATCCGCGGCAAAAATTACGAAAACCAACACTATCTTATTGACCATCTACTAGACAAACAAAATACATCCATGAGAAATGTTGTATCCCACAGATACATAAATTCTCAAATAGAGTTTTACACTCTTCGTGCGCTCTATTCGTATATATGTCGACGCTACAGACAATGTATCCAAACTCTCAAGCAGATTTGAGCTTGAATTCGCCATGTATGACACACAATTGTAGTTTGACGAGCCTGAGAAGTTTCTAATTTTCTTGCTTGGTTAATTATTCCTTTGTATAATATGTAAGTTATCAATGAATGATAAATATCTATCTCTTAAGGAAAATGCACTACATCCGGTGTCACAAAATTATCAGGATTAGGCTAATATATTTAAATAGTTCATTCATTATCAACCTAGATCTGATTTTTTAAAATTGGTTAGAAATTCGTTTGATTTTTACTACTTAGAAAAATTGTTAGAATTCGCACTATACTTTGGGATAAAGAGACAAAGAAAGTAGAGTAGGATGACAGAAGATAATAATTAAGGATTGGCTTATAGGTAATTGTCTGAGCCTGGCCTCAAATAGTCGTCAAGTAAGATACTCAAACATATTCATTGTCAAAGATAGACAAACAAATGAGAAATAAGTTCAATAGTCATACGGTAAAATATACATTTAACTTAATTTAAACACGGCTGCTGATAAACAAAAATATGCTAATAAAATAAGAAGACAGCAACAACACTTTCTAAAGACCCTCCCTCCTATTATCATCAGATGATTTGCTATAAGATAACAAACTTCACTCGATTTAGACATCATCTTATTTATTTATTCAATTTATTCTGTAAAATATATATAGACAGTATATATAAAATATAAAATCTTATAGACACCCACTTGTACAATTCATGTACCTGAGTTACTAATCGACTGAAATTGCATAAGCGTTACAGTCTAAGTTATTGTCTCAATTTCCCTAAGCAAGCAACCCATTCCCATGAAATTTGATTTGTGACTAAAAAACCTAGGAAGATCGGGTGTCAACAAATTAAGTTTTCAGTAAAATACGTGTACCTACCAAAGGTATAGTCCCTTTTTATTTAACATTGTATTTAATTTAGACTTCTAGTATCTTCGATTACCAGTCACGTCAATGCTACCGGCAGTCTCACTTACAACTTAAAACTTACCTCTTCTTCTTCAGATCGTTATCACCATAATTTGTACGCGACTCGAGAAGTAGTTGAATCTTCAGACAGAGAACATAAATAATTGGAAATGTCACAGCGCTATCTAACTGGTAGGTCTTCTTCACGCAATTTCGATCAATAATCATCATCCTAACTTTGCTGACTCAACAATACGGTTTGTATTTTGGGAGTCGAGTCTAATTATGTCTAACAGTTAATGAATAGAAATCTAGTCAGCATGCACTTTCAACTTTAACTTACCTCTTCTTCTTCAGATTTGGCCATTTCGCAAAACGAGCACGTCTGGACCGAATCACAGCACAGCTATTCATTGTCACCACAGCTTGTAGAGAGTTTATTCATAACCTGCAGATAGAGGTCATGTTGACTCACACAATCCATCGATGAATCATGACGTCAGTTTTGTGACGAATTGAAGTTATTGTCGTGAAAGAGGTTTCTCCGTAAGTCAGGTTATTTGGTTTATCAGTCTTCCCACGCAAGCGAAAGATAGGTCAATTGTAACTTCAAAAGAGTTGAGGAAGTTGAAGAGATTTGTGGGATAAAGTCCCTCTTGCGTTCGCTCCAGGGTTATAGGAGGATATTTCTACTTACACACCGTTATTTAGGCATCGTCGCTTTTGAGATCGTCTACGTTTTTCATCATCTTACTTCGTTATCATGCACAATACATGGAGCACAATCTACTTACGACTACCTCACTGGCCTGCAATGTGTCCAGTTATATGGACTTACCATCAATTCTCTTTCAATTATCAACAAATCGAAAATGAAAAACACTCGTATGTAGTCAGTGAGTTCTTCTACTCAATGAAGCCATCAAGTTCCTTTGATTCATGCATCAGAATTAAAAATACATCTATTGGATCAGACTGCAGAAAAAGGGTAAGTTTCTAAATGTTCTCAGATTTTGCTTGTCAATTTTGTTTCAGCATTTAACTGCAAGTCTAGGTACATGTATTTGGAAATCCCAAAAACAAAATCGACGTAGAGATTTGGGCATGGATTTGGGTTCATTGATCATGAACGTATAGACCTTTCTATTAGTGATTACTGTTATATCTGCTCTTACTTTTACAAATGCTAAAATGTTATAAGCGTCATACTTAATATAATTTACTGGTAACAACAAAATATCTCAATTACTCTTAGCTGTGTAGCAGACTTATCACAAGGAGTCCTACCAATACTTCGAATTCATTTGTGTGATGGAAACAAATAATGTCACATGCTCAAGGCTTATTTGCTTCGAATTCAGTATGAGAAATTGAGTTGTGCATGTTTATCAGTTTTCAAGTCGACGTTTCTCGTTGAAAAATCGATGAACAGTTGATTGTGTCGTGAAAAGAATTATAATTAAATGGAAATATGTTGAAATGATATTATATTATTTTTAAATCCGTAACTTCTGATTGCTTGTATTTAAAATAGCACAAACATCTGGGCATGTTGAGACAGAATAGTTGCATGCTAAAAGTTTGAGAAACTATGAGCATGAAAGAATTTGATTAGCGCAATAAAACCCATTGTAATTTAGCACTTCAATAATTACATGTGTATCAGGCTATAGGCTTACTTATACTATAGCATTAATATTTGGATGACAAATAATCGAAAGAGTTTTTGAAACAGTTAAACATGCGACAAGACCTAAAAATTCTATTTCAGGACCGCAAAAAGTTTAGGTGGATAATGTTTTTATCAATTTCGACAATTATTATTGCTATTCGATTTCTGCTTAAGTTGTATAATTTTTCTATTGTTTCTTAAAGATGCATCCATCAAGGTAACATGTTTAAATAGGTCATTATTTCCATTTTAATTTATAGAATTGAAAACCTGTAGCTATCGCCTGAGGTAATTATTTATTTCAGAATTGCCACATTTAAAAAAATGCCATCAATTTGATATTTCGAGTCGTTTAAGAAAATTAATCAAGCACACAAAAGGTATAAATACTACACCACGAACCACACGCTGTACCGTATATGGCTACATGCACACCGTATAATTATGCGCACAATACTAGTTTTGTGTGAAAGCCCTACAATGGGTTTAGTTGTGCAATTTAATCAATAATTCTTCATGCTTTACGACAAGTATAAAACAATCAAAATGCAAACTCATAGCTACTCTTTCATCTGAATTTGTGTTGACTTATTACACATTATGCTTCGCACTTTTCAATATAAACGTAGGCCGAGGTATTATGGTCACATGTTTGCTGTATGCCC
Source organism: Prostheceraeus crozeri (assembly GCA_907163375.1). NCBI lineage: Eukaryota > Metazoa > Platyhelminthes > Polycladida > Euryleptidae > Prostheceraeus > Prostheceraeus crozeri. Next base: position 8,500 of record CAJQUW010009657.1, read on the forward strand.
ATATGTCACCATGAATTACCTGAAGAGATGTCATATAAATAGTAGAAACAAGAGGATATTATGTGTGTATGTGTTTGTAGATTGTGTTTTTAAACAAACTGTTTGGATATCAAAATAAATTTGCATGTATCAATTTTATAATGAAAATTCAAGCGCTCCTGAATATCTTCATCGCATGAGCTGTTGAAAAACCGGTCGGCACATAGAAGTGGATAATAGTACACTAGAATGGAAGTTTGATATCTTGCCTATGTATAATGATGGCACATGGAAAATCTATGGTTTGTAGATCAGATTCGATCTAAAACATTGTATCATAGTGAAATTATTTGCCAAGTTGATTGTGGAAGTTGTTGACACCTAATTACAGGATTTTCATGAAGAGAATTGCAAGTGAGATGGCGGCATTGTTTCATGTGAAATAGCCTACTATTCCATGGATTAATATAGTGTCTATTTGTAGCAGTAACTGACAACTAGTTTCCAATGTTTCAATATTGGAATGAGAATTAAAAATTGGTTCACAAAGTCATAATTGAAAGTGGTCGGTGTGCTTTTGTAAGATGAAGTTTTGTAAGAACATCTGAAGAATTCACCGATAGAAAGTCTAATTATTGGATAATTTCTTCTTCAAGCGGCTAAGAAACGTGGCGCTTTTCTGGAATAAACACACTGAAAGTTTCTTTACAGACAATAATTTCTCAAATAAATGAAATGTCGCTGGAACTTTTCAATTAATCATTGAATGACACATGTGATATTTTGGAGACTGATATTCGAATGCATGTTGAGATTTTGAAAATTATTCAAATTTAGTGAACAGGGGAACCCTTTAAAGTAAAATGAATACTCTAGGATTTCTTGGCCTCTGATTTCAAGCTGGAGTTATGCATGTTCTGTAAATCGACATTACAAGTTGCATAAGAGTCTGATTGGAGCGATATTTCAAAATGATGACCATACAGAGCGTTTAAAAGGAATTACTTCTTTGTCATCCTGTCGGCGCAGCATTTTGTAAATTCACTATTGCTTTTGAGTACATGGTCTTTGGACAAGGGCCAACAATGCAGATCAAGAATTAGCCTGATAAATATAATTGCCAATCAAAAAACATGGAAGCCAGATCGCACAAGTTACATTTTGCCCCAACTAAGTTCCCCCGGCGTGTGCCATAATTTTCATGCAATTTCCATTCTAGGACTTTCTATGGTATTGTTAATTTCTATGGGTCGGCAATAGGCTACATACTCCGTTTTTATTTGCAGATCACATTTTTCTAAAGAAAGTTACTTGAATATCAGAATGAAATTGATAAATACTACGAGTATTGATTAGAAAATTATTAATAAATTGATAATGATCACAATTCGGCCACTCCTGAATTTCTTCATTTGCTATCAAAATTCCTGTGAATATCGCATGCCACATTGTCAAAGATTAAATGATCGAAAAGCAATTTTCTTAATTATCTATACTATAACACCTAATATTACTATGAATGATTTCTCCTTTAAACTTTGAGTAGGCTTACCCATGGAATGTTAATTGAGGTAGTTAAGTTTGATAATTCTGTTCTGCACATCAGCACAAAAGTTGTCTTCTTTTTACAGGTGTTGATTGCTGAGGCTGTGTAAGCTCGTCTTATCTGTGCATCGATGACTCAAGACCTGACCAACGTTCGGCTGTTTTTCTGTCTTGTTATTTGAGCTAATTAGCCCGAAAGCTACTGGAATTTTATTTACCCATAAGTCATCCACGCTCGCAACGTCCAAGTGATCATCAGATTCGGACAACCGCCTTGTGATCCAATCAAAAATGCTATTGAGTGACCTCGCATCATCGCCTCCAACTTCATTTGAGTAGTGAATGGTTCTCTGTTGAACTGTGTTATCACCTCTATTCTTAAAAATGTGACTGATAATGTCGCGACGGTGTTCGACTCGAAATGAAAGTGTTCCAGATGACGTGAAATACGCATTCGGGGTGTGGCCATGTTATCTGTTTGGAAGGATTTTCAAATGAAGGATGATCAAATACGGATAGAGAAATTTCCCATGTATGTTGATAAAAGTGATCTTCATCAAGATTATTTGTATCTGATCGTTCGATGTGTGCTACTATATAAACGTCATCTTGTATGGTAAAGCCTTCTTCATTTGCTAAATTCTTTGTGGATGAAAAAAATGTGTTTTTGAAAGATGTCCATCCCTTCTGCTGTTTACTTGGGAGAGCAGGGATCTGTTTTTGTAATCTCGATGAATATGTTATCCTACAAAGTAAAATTTTGGTAGGAATATTTTACCAAATGTATAAAATGAAACATTACATAAATATGAAACATTTTCTTCTGCAACTATTCTACCAATTCCCGGTCAAAATATTACAAGATTAATTCACAATTCTGCTGCAAATTACTTAATTGCATTTTTATATTCAATCACCATAATAGGTACGGATAGGATGATGCATGAAGCCCTATATTTCAGTGGATGTTCTACGTGAGCTAGCAGTTTGTGATTCCAGTTTTATGTCATTTTGGTCATGTCAAATTACGTCATTGAAATGTAAATAAATATGCCTATCAACAATTGTGATATTTTCCTTACTTATATCGTTGAATGGGTAATGAGGATGCAAGGTTGAAAATCAGTTTAAAAAAGGTTTTATATTAACAGAAAGTAGTTGATTAAACGTTGATCACCCCACTTTCTTCAACGTTTTTAAGTAACGTTGTATCAACGTTATATCCGCGGCCAAAGCGTCACGATATCAACCGTCCATCAACGTTGAATCAACCAAAATCTCGTTGAACATCAACGTTTTTTCACCGTTGATTCAACGTTATCTTTTTAATTGGGAACTTCCACTTGTCGGAGACGGATTTTGACAGCGAACACCCGTGGTAGGATGATTTGAAGGTGTAATAGGCCTAAACAGATGCTGCCAGGGCCTGGTCCGCACCAATTTCTATGACCCGGTCATCACCAATCCTCAACTTCCACTTGTCGGAGACGGATTTTGACAGCGAACACCTGTGGTAGGATGATTTCAAGGTGTAATAGGCCTAAACAGATGCTGCCAGGGCCTGGTCCGCACCAATTCCTAGGACCCGGTCATCACCAATCCTCAACTTCCACTTGTCGGAGACGGATTTTGACAGCGAACATCTGTGGTAGGATGATTTCAAGGTGTAATAGGCCTAAACAGATGCTGCCAGGGCCTGGTCCGCACCAATTCCTATGACCCGGTCATCACCAATCCTCAACTTCCACTTGTCGGAGACGGATTTTGACCGTGAACATCTGTGGTAGGATGATTTCAAGGTGTAATAGGCCTAAACAGATGCTGCCAGGGCCTGGTCCGCACCAATTCCTATGACCCGGTCATCACCAATCCTCAACTTCCACTTGTCGGAGACGGATTTTGACAGCGAACATCTGTGGTAGGATAATTTCAAGGTGTAATAGGCCTAAACAGATGCTGCCAGGGCCTGGTCCGCACCAATTCCTAGGACCCGGTCATCACCAATCCTCAACTTCCACTTGTCGGAGACGGATTTTGACAGTGAACACCTGTGGTAGGATGATTTCAAGGTGTAATAGGCCTAAACAGATGCTGCCAGGGCCTGGTCCGAACCAATTCCTATGACCCGGTTATCACCAATCCTCAACTTCCACTTGTCGGAGACGGATTTTGACAGCGAACATCTGTGGTAGGATGATTTGAAGGTGTAATAGGCCTAAACAGATGCTGCCAGGGCCTGGTCCGCACCAATTCCTAGGACCCGGTCATCACCAATCCTCAACTTCCACTTGTCGGAGACGGATTTTGACAGTGAACACCTGTGGTAGGATGATTTCAAGGTGTAATAGGCCTAAACAGATGCTGCCAGGGCCTGGTCCGAACCAATTCCTATGACCCGGTCATCACCAATCCTCAACTTCCACTTGTCGGAGACGGATTTTGACAGCGAACATCTGTGGTAGGATGATTTCAAGGTGTAATAGGCCTAAACAGATGCTGCCAGGGCCTGGTCCGAACCAATTCCTATGACCCGGTCATCACCAATCCTCAACTTCCACTTGTCGGAGACGGATTTTGCCAGCGAACACCTGTGGTAGGATGATTTGAAGGTGATAGGCCTAAACAGATGCTGCCAGGGCCTGGTCCGCACCAATTCCTAGGACCCGGTCATCAACAATCCTCAACTTCCACTTGTCGGAGACGGATTTTGACAGCGAACATCTGTGGTAGGATGATTTCAAGGTGTAATAGGCCTAAACAGATGCTGCCAGGGCCTGGTCCGCACCAATTCCTATGACCCGGTCATCACCAATCCTCAACTTCCACTTGTCGGAGACGGATTTTGACAGCGAACACCTGTGGTAGGATGATTTCAAGGTGTAATAGGCCTAAACAGATGCTGCCAGGGCCTGGTCCGCACCAATTCCTATGACCCGGTCATCACCAATCCTCAACTTCCACTTGTCGGAGACGGATTTTGACAGCGAACATCTGTGGTAGGATAATTTCAAGGTGTAATAGGCCTAAACAGATGCTGCCAGGGGCTGGTCCGCACCAATTCCTAGGACCCGGTCATCACCAATCCTCAACTTCCACTTGTCGGAGACGGATTTTGACAGTGAACACCTGTGGTAGGATGATTTACAAGTATATTCCCTAGCGATGTACTAACGGGAAAGATGCATGTGTTCAAATAGTCAGTGTTTGTATCCTTACTCCTGAATCACTGGAGTGGAGCTTTGCACTCCGATACCGAAACACCGACTACCGATGAACCGTTATGGAATTGTGAATCCGCAAATTCACTTGCAATTACCCGACATCCCTATACTTTAAGTAAAACACATTTGAGAGTTTCGGTTCGGTACATTTATTACTATTCTTCGAAGTAGTCTGGATGAGACTCAAAATTTATTTTTATTACAGGTACAATGACTGAGAAGTTAGCAGGATCCTATTTTTTTATATTACTTCAGATAACTGAAGTTTGTATGAGTGTAAGCACAAATGATGTCACAAATGAAAATCACTTAGGATGCCCCTTACACCAGACTCCGGAAGATAAATTTCTTCCGAGTGTCGAAGTAGCACCAAGAGAACTGCTATGCCGGCTTTTAAGTGACTAATTAAAATCTTTACTGCGATTTTCAAAATGCGTTGGTCTTCCAAAAACTGGGCGGTCCATAACAGAGCCAGCATCATCATCGAGTAATCAAATTCTTGGTGTTGCAAGAAAATGAAGCTGACTGTGGAGACGATTATAGGATCGGATAGCAGAAGTCACATTTTCGTTATTTTGAAAATAAAGTTTCAACATCTGTTTACGAGTGCCAAAATCCATAGTGAATGATGGTTCTCGTTGAAAGAAATTCCATTCTCGTTGTTATGAATGTTATGAAATTCCATTCAAACTTCCATGAACATTCTGAGCTGCAAAGCAGAGATGGAAATCGGTCGCAATTTTCAGAAGTGCGATCGGTCCGGTGAGACGGACGTTTCTCTCAAGTTTGACTATCTAGTAACTGCATTTGTTTGCGAAGGAAATTAAGTTGATGCAGGCCTTTTCAAACCTATAGGACCCCCCTTTTCCACCATAGACCCTTTTTCATCCCAAAGCTTTAGAACTATTTTTTGTTATAAGGCTTAGTAGCATTCTAAGCTACAAGCCGAACTTTCCGTTTACAAACTACTAAGTTGGGGAATTGATCGATGGCATGAAGTATATATTTACATGAATCACAGTGGTCTCAAAAAGTGAAATCAGAAACCGCGCCAGGAGAAAAATAGGTGACATCAGAAATTGTTAGATGAATAAATAGAAGGAATGATGGATAAACTTACGATTCAAATGATTTCTTTTTGGAAACTTTCGTCAGTTTCTTGACATCTGCTTTCGATGGAATCTTTTTCGCTTTTTCTATTTGTTTTTCGGCCTGTTGAAGAATGGATAATCAGATAACAGCACACACACACATGTAGCCTACATTATATACTGTATAATAAGAGAATACACAAGAATACACCGGTTAAAAATTATAGAGCTGACCTCCGCGTGAGTCATTATCGCCATCCAACTTTTTCACATCTTAAGATTGCACGTAGCACCTACGAATCCCAAATTCACCCTATAGTAAAAGTCAATGCGGCCACATATTTAATTTCTACTATCACTGAGTAACAATTAAGGGGATTGATAACAGAACATAATAACAAAAACCTTCTTACAAGTTGTTCAAGATACTGTAGTATTCTCTAAGCAAATGCCCCACACAAAGACAAAAAAGAGTGCAATACAGCTTCAGTCGGAAATTTCGGTCTGGTTTTGTGCAATCAGCAGGATGATCAGCTTATTTGAGATATCTCAAAGAATAGAAACCCATGCAGGAAATCAAATATTTGACATGCGAATGCGACATGTATCATTGACTATCTTATTACATGAGAGAAAATGCGTTTATGTTTTCAATTACAATGAACTAAATGATAGTTCACAAATATCGTTGCACTCACATGTGTGCTGCTTATAGCGCGTGTATAATTTATCCTCGATTTTCTCACTTGTGTTGCGCGATTTATTATTTCATCCTCCACAAGATCATTCATTAGGTTCACATATTCGCTGTTGGGCAGCTTGCATTTGATCCAAATGAGAATATCGCCTTAAGAAAGATGTGAAAGTTATTATTCATAGATTCTTGATAATAACAGTGAAATGTATCACCGTCAAGAATTTTCATGAACTGAAAATCAAGATCCCACTACTAATAAACAAGTAAAAGTTTTCTCCAACCTTTCATTTCTCTAGACCAACGTAAAAATTAAATCTGAAAATTCAAGGAAACTCAGCATCACCCATGGTATATACCTTGCTTAATCAAGAACTAGAAACGACAAATGCGATCGGCTAAGTTGAATGAAATTGAAGTACAGAATGATGACAGAATTAGTGTGTAATTAAGAGATCAAGATCAGTCTTGGAATACGGCATATGTGCGAAGCGCCGAGAATAAGACCATGAACTTAGCAATAATATTGCAATTCTTAGTGGAAAAATCAGTAATGATAGTTGGTACTAATTATCCCAAGCACAGGTATTTTTCTACATAGTAATTTCACATGACTATTAAGAGTCACCTTCGAAATTGATATCAGTCTCTAAAAGTCTCTCAGACAAGTTATTCAGCTTTGCATACAATTCTTAGCAGAATTTCAATAATTGAATTAATTTTTCAAATATATGTCACATTTCCTTTGTATATCTGCAATCCGGATGCACTCCTGCCTAAAATTCATCATTACATAATGGAATTTGATAGAATTCACTTGCTTACAGATTGTGCAAAATTGAGAGCATTCATTGCTCTTTGTCGAGTCCGCAACATTTGCTCTCCCAAGAATGTAATGTTGGAAAACGTCTGGATCAAGCATTACATTTAGAGGTGCATTTTTCCCCAATACCGATGATATCTGAAAAAGTACAGTGCGCTATTAACATTTCACACCGATTGCAGCCCAATAATATGATTTAGTGATGCATGCTCTTCCCTTTTATCAATCAAGGCTGCCAAAAAATGTTCAACATTTCTGTAAACTCTGTAAGCGAAAACGAAGATTTTAATAATTAAACACTTGATGAAAATATTTGATAATGCTAATCCAGTGCCCACAGCTTAATTCATCAATATCCTTATCAACTTCATTTCTCTATTAACAATTCTCAATAGAACACACTTGAAGTCGTTCAGAGAAGAATGAGTCCTATCAAATGTCATCATGAGTTTAAATTATTAGAATCAACCTATCAATAATTAACACATTATCAATAATGGTTATCAGCCAAATTTTGCGAAGTATCTATATGTCGATCTAATAATTTCATCCTTCTTAAATTTGGACACAATAACTCAATTAGTCCTCATTTCCTTTAATCCCTTCGTGAGCATCGAGAGTTATGAAAAAAGCATCATAATAATATGTATATTGCATTGAAATCATCATCAGTTTGTGCAGTTTTCTGATTTTTTTGACGACATAGATGCTGACGTTATCAATTTCTTCATTGACACACACAACACTTCGTAATACACAATGCATTAGAGAAGCTAAAAGCACATATGCGTAATTGATAAATGAAGCTGTGACAGATACTTTGCATTTACTTACAGCATTATGTATTCTTATGAAGAAGTACACCAGCGCCTTCATAGAATCGGCATCCGCTTTCAAGCCCTTGTAATGCCTCAGGGCGTATTCGATACAGCTTGTCATACGTTCTTGGAAACGCATGGTTTCCAGTTTTGGGGCAATCTCCTACCTTTTCGTCCCCTGACAGATTAAATTTCTCTCTCAACCGGATAACTCTCTCATCTCTCAATGGATCATTCTGAAATGAAGAATTCTACATTATATTAAAAAAGTCAATGCCTCTGGCTTTCATGAGGTCGAAAAGATGTTTGTATGCGCCTTGCTCCTGGCACCATAATGGAAAATGGCTTGCCAGCTGGGAATCGAACCCAGACATCGAACTACTAACGCCGCAGAAAGATCACCAAGGCCAGCGGAGCACACCCTCCACAATAATGCCTGGAACAAGCATAACTAACTCGTATGTTCTCATAACAAATTTTATAGTACATGTAGTTGACATTGCTCTAAAAACTACGTTATATACCTTTGCCATAACAGCTAAAAGTGCTAATTGTGCTGTGTCGATTTTGCATTAGTCGATGCACGTTATTTCGATGCGTTTTTTTTGTTCCACTGATCACATTCATTTTTCGTTCTAAGAATGAGGAATGGTTTCTAAATGAAGGACTTTTTCTGATAATACGAACTTTTTCGTTTACAAATTGATGAGAAATCAAAGCAAGTCGACTCTCCGATTGGATTCATGAGATAGGAACTTACGATTGGATTTTTCATGTCGGTCGACTTTTCAGTCTCTGAAAAATTGGGATGCATTCGACGAGCATGCATTCTGATGTTGGTAACCTAAAATGAAACCTCTGTGAATATAAAACAAAAATGACGGAATTCTCATAGATACACAAAAACATTATAACTCAAGACGCTATTACGCCATGCTTGATATAAACATTACAATGACGGTAGAAAAAACACAAACTGTGTGAATCTCTCTCATCCGTGTTACGTCCATTCATAATAGTACAAGCAAAGAGATTATATTCACTGAATGTCTTAAATAGCAAAATGGAAGTACATGTACACATCGATAAACCTGAACACGGAGTTGCATGGGATACTGCCATCACTCGTGCTAATGAAGTAGCCTCAGGAGTGCGAAGAGATAACTGATTGCGTTTCATAAATAATTGAAGCCAATCTACGCCTGCCTTCCTATTCTGACTCCAAGATTGTGGCATTTGAAATTGGTTCTCCTTGGCAAAATCAAAGGCCAATTCTTGAATTTGTATTGAGGTCAAGCCGTGAAACATAGCAGACATTGTTTTAACATGGTCAGCCAGCATCTTCTCATTTGCACTACTGAAGACAGGCCTACTTCCAATAAAGTTTTCATCTGACAATGTTCGCTTGCCGACAACGAAGAGTCTCGAATCATTCCCACAATTCGTGCAGCTTCTGCTACAGTTTTTCCTTCCTGTTGAACCAGTCGAAGCCCTTCTCGTATCGTTTCAGTGGATGAAACTTTGAGTTTATTCTTCACGTAATTACGGACCATGGCGTCAGAATTAGACACTAGAAAATCAATGGATCAATAACACAAGCAATCGAAGCTGCAGCGCAGCAAACAAAGTGCACTTTACAGATCCCAACGATTCGGTCAGTATTTTGATGCGCACGGCTATGGAATGATTCACAACGCAAAGGCGAATGACAATGCAAAATCATTGCGAATGACAGACAGACATACGCACCGGCGACATACATAGCTTCTCAATCGACGTCTGGGATCAATACGTTCACTTTATGAGACATCGTTGACATGACAGTGTATCAACATAGATGTCTATAAAGTAGTGACGCAATGTCGTGAGAATATTATTATGCATGTTTGATTAATTCTTGCGATTCATAGTAGCCCAACACTCAACAGTGCAAAACTTCTACGTTATGTCTATAATTAGTCCCCTACCTTGTGATCCTTACAGTTAAACAATTATTAGCAATTCAGCAAATCAAATGACAAATGGCATACAAACTTACATTTAAGCCTGTTATTTTAAGTAATCCACAGTTAATAAATAGTCTCTGATCATTCGAATCCAATCTTTACCCCGAGACAAAATCCAATCACTACCCCAAATTCATATAATTTTGAAAACTGATTATCATACTTTTACATGAGCAATTGAGATTGATCTATTGCATGAATCGATTGCCCAAAGTTATGGAGTTTACATATCATCTGTCATAGCAATCAGTAAAATATATTTTGGAAAATGCCCTGACCATAGTCATTGCGTCATAAACACAACTATGCTCTCTTGCTAACGATAAAATGAGAAACGAAGAATTATGCAACCGAAAAAACATTATCTACAAGATCCACTGGAACAAATGTGATCAATTTTATATTGGCAGTACCATGTTTAAACATATTCAAACGTGCAAAGTACAACATTCGGACATCAATATTGACATTCTGGCTCACGATCATGACAACACATTTGAGATTACGTAAAGCATTCATCATTAACAAATGTAAACCAACAATAAATAGTAGAACAGAACTTGACAGCTACCGTGATTTCCTTTTTTACTAATAACTTTATCATTTCTTCACTTTATCATCTAACATAGAATTCATCCATCCTGTCAGGTCAATTTATTTTTGCTACTGTTAAAGATATGTAATCCAGTACAACCTGTTCATATCTACATTCCTTCACATCATATCATTGTAAATCATCATGTCATCTCATTGTAAATATCATTTTCAAATTCCTCATAGTTTAAACTTCTAATCTTTTGTACCTGAAGATGAATTGCTGGATGGCGATTGAAAAATTTTGTGCATAAGAAAAATAATAATTAAGATCTTTAAAAACCTGACTCATCTTTCCGACTCAACTATTATAAAAGATATTTTATTCATAAAAAATCCTACGCCAATGGAAACTCAAGATTTACAAAATATCAACCAAATCGCTTGTGACAACGCTGTACCAGAACCACGAAGAGAAAAAGTTCAATCTTTTAGTATGAAGACTTAATGATGCACCCCTGACTTAATTCTAGACAATTGTTTCTTGCTTTAGTTTTTTCTGTAGAGTCGTAGGCCTATCCAACCTTTGCCCCGGTCCAATCTTTGCCCCACCTTCCCCTACTTATGATAAATCGGCGCCGTCTCATCAGGCCACTTTTTTAAATTTCTTTTAGCTTCGATTAGTCAATTTGCAAAATGTCAAGCAAATAATTCGGCATGATAATGAAATCGAGAAAAGATTGAGTTTGTGCAAGTGGATGGCATATGGGATGTCGCCCGCAAAGCTAGGATATCATGTGGTAGAATAAAATCAACTCCCCTGCGAATGACATTTTCTTTTCCAATGACCACAAGTGATGAAGCTGAATATTTTTGATCTGTGATTGATTACGTGATGTTCTTAAAACACAAAGGTTGATTTTTCAATTCTATGACGTTCTAAATATAGGCGTAAGTGCAATTTTGCTATTTGTTTTCAAAATTATGGAAGCGCTTTTTCAGTTAATGAAAACTTCTCCTTGATGCATTCAATAAATTACCGAAATTCAATTCGATGGCTGTAGGTGGAAAATTCATTTACTTAACATTATTTTGTGCTAAAGTTTCATGTAATATATGCAAGTTAAGAAGCCGAAATCTTTCTATGAACATGTGCAAACGACAGCCCGCAGAATGTGCTTCACTTTTTGTTGTAACAGAGAACTCTACCCGTTTGAAGCACTTCTCAAATTAAGCTTGGATTAAAATGTTTTAGACACATCACTGCGGATTTTCGTATTAAACGTTCTTAGTTGTCAAGAATTCTCGACGCCAGAGTATAGTGAAATAACAAGAACGATAGAAATTATTTTCAGTTTGGGCGTTTCAACGACTGAAAAGCCTATCAGTTTTGATACTACACAATGGGAATTTTTACCGAAGTGAGTGCGTTCAGATTTAGATGTTACCCACAATTTGATTTGCGCGCAGCCCAGCAGACAATTTTGTAGGCAGGGACGCCGGAACGAGGGCAGGTGTTGCATCGATCAAAAGGATGACACTTTTGGGGTATTATATTCCATCCTTTTACTCCGATAATGCTTCATGTTTTAATGTCAAAATTAGGTTTCGTATAGGCCCATCTAAAGACCTGTTAACTTTAAATTGATTAGGCCTACTATTCCATGCTCATGGACAACCGGCATGCATGAGTAAATCAAATATCACTTTGCTGTCAATTCTAGCCTAACAGGTTAAATTCTGTAAATGTACTGCACCACATAGCCTACGTATGACCTTTTACTGCAATACGAATAAAAAGTCCGATTTAGCGACACATTCTCTTTTCCTTGAAAATGACATGCAATTATAAGTGGACAATACAAGAGACCTACTGTATTACTCTTCCAGTGGATTCTATATACCGATATACCAAGCGTGTCTGCAATTTCAACTAAGCTTATAAAACCTATTCTGAAACAATTGCAGAAGTATTGAATGAATTGCAGTGGATCAGGAAAAACCACAAATTTAAAAAATTGCAACTCTTAGATATTTCTTGCGTGTAAAAACCCATACATGTGAAATCATGTCGATTTTATAATAATGGGCTTAATCAAAAAGCTTGGAATATTTATTGTGTCTTGTCAAATACATTCCGAAAACATTCTTAACTTTGCAACATCACGTCAGTGCATCACTTGACGGTTGTAAAAGGCAGGTTCAACAAAAGAAAGATAATTTGCACGCTACATCAAATGATTCAACGGTTTTGTTTGTTATCAGTTCGGACTATAAGTATCGTATCTACCATTTTAATTTCCTAATAGACGTAAAATCTATGTACACCATAATAACTACAGCTCCGGGATGGTAATTTGTGACCACAACACGCTTCAACGAAAGGTTGGTTAGATAATATTTTCTCGGTAATTCATGAAGAGGGCACACATGCAACACCTTGCCAGCGTCCGTTTGTAGGGTAAAATTTCTAACAGTTTGTATCTATTCATGTGCTTATGACCTGCAACTTTAAATTAATTCCTAATCCCTTGTCAAACGCAAAAGCTTGGTCTGCAATCCACATTTTCCGCTAAAGGCCTTACTAATGTAGGTTGTCAATTGCACTCAGTCGCCCATGTTACGGGTAGGTATAAGTTTTGAGTGTCACCGTTATCCTCCAACCTCTACACGAACTTGTCCGCAGGCCTAATATCATCATTCCCAAAGAAAAAGAAAACTCAAATCATACCGTCTGATTGGAGAACTCATATTCAATTAAAATCGGAGGAGACTTGCTCTAGCATTACAACATTTTCAATGAAGTGAGTTACGTGGATTATGATTAACAGTCAATAACATAATAATAAAATGCCACAAGAGTCAATCAAAGTCGACGAAAAATAATTCAAAACTCATGTTCACTTCATTCTCAAAATAAAATGCAAGTTCATATCCTTTCTATCCAACACTGGAGACGATTCCTCTTTACCAAATTTTGACTTTTCACATTTTAAGCCGAACGTCTTTACAGATCTCACCCGTTTCAATTTTCTACAATCACCTGCCTTCACAACATCAGTGTGATTGGCTTCAAAATATTCCTTCCCTCCTCTCAAACGAAGGACTAGGTGGAGAGTCGATTCCTTTTGAATGTTATAGTCCGACAGGGTTCGTCCGTCCTCGAGTTGTTTGCCAGCAAAGATCAGTCGCTGCTGGTCTGGAGGGATGCCTTCTTTGTCTTGGATTTTGGCCTTCACATTCTCAATTGTGTCTGAGGGCTCAACTTCGAGTGTGATCGTCTTGCCAGTGAGGGTCTTCACGAATATTTGCATGCCTCCTCTCAAACGAAGGACTAGGTGGAGAGTCGATTCCTTTTGAATGTTATAGTCCGACAGGGTTCGTCCGTCCTCGAGTTGTTTGCCAGCAAAGATCAGTCGCTGCTGGTCTGGAGGGATGCCTTCTTTGTCTTGGATTTTGGCCTTCACATTCTCAATTGTGTCTGAGGGCTCAACTTCGAGTGTGATCGTCTTGCCAGTGAGGGTCTTCACGAATATTTGCATGCCTCCTCTCAAACGAAGGACTAGGTGGAGAGTCGATTCCTTTTGAATGTTATAGTCCGACAGGGTTCGTCCGTCCTCGAGTTGTTTGCCAGCAAAGATCAGTCGCTGCTGGTCTGGAGGGATGCCTTCTTTGTCTTGGATTTTGGCCTTCACATTCTCAATTGTGTCTGAGGGCTCAACTTCGAGTGTGATCGTCTTGCCAGTGAGGGTCTTCACGAATATTTGCATGCCTCCTCTCAAACGAAGGACTAGGTGGAGAGTCGATTCCTTTTGAATGTTATAGTCCGACAGGGTTCGTCCGTCCTCGAGTTGTTTGCCAGCAAAGATCAGTCGCTGCTGGTCTGGAGGGATGCCTTCTTTGTCTTGGATTTTGGCCTTCACATTCTCAATTGTGTCTGAGGGCTCAACTTCGAGTGTGATCGTCTTGCCAGTGAGGGTCTTCACGAATATTTGCATGCCTCCTCTCAAACGAAGGACTAGGTGGAGAGTCGATTCCTTTTGAATGTTATAGTCCGACAGGGTTCGTCCGTCCTCGAGTTGTTTGCCAGCAAAGATCAGTCGCTGCTGGTCTGGAGGGATGCCTTCTTTGTCTTGGATTTTGGCCTTCACATTCTCAATTGTGTCTGAGGGCTCAACTTCGAGTGTGATCGTCTTGCCAGTGAGGGTCTTCACGAATATTTGCATGCCTCCTCTCAAACGAAGGACTAGGTGGAGAGTCGATTCCTTTTGAATGTTATAGTCCGACAGGGTTCGTCCGTCCTCGAGTTGTTTGCCAGCAAAGATCAGTCGCTGCTGGTCTGGAGGGATGCCTTCTTTGTCTTGGATTTTGGCCTTCACATTCTCAATTGTGTCTGAGGGCTCAACTTCGAGTGTGATCGTCTTGCCAGTGAGGGTCTTCACGAATATTTGCATGCCTCCTCTCAAACGAAGGACTAGGTGGAGAGTCGATTCCTTTTGAATGTTATAGTCCGACAGGGTTCGTCCGTCCTCGAGTTGTTTGCCAGCAAAGATCAGTCGCTGCTGGTCTGGAGGGATGCCTTCTTTGTCTTGGATTTTGGCCTTCACATTCTCAATTGTGTCTGAGGGCTCAACTTCGAGTGTGATCGTCTTGCCAGTGAGGGTCTTCACGAATATTTGCATGCCTCCTCTCAAACGAAGGACTAGGTGGAGAGTCGATTCCTTTTGAATGTTATAGTCCGACAGGGTTCGTCCGTCCTCGAGTTGTTTGCCAGCAAAGATCAGTCGCTGCTGGTCTGGAGGGATGCCTTCTTTGTCTTGGATTTTGGCCTTCACATTCTCAATTGTGTCTGAGGGCTCAACTTCGAGTGTGATCGTCTTGCCAGTGAGGGTCTTCACGAATATTTGCATGCCTCCTCTCAAACGAAGGACTAGGTGGAGAGTCGATTCCTTTTGAATGTTATAGTCCGACAGGGTTCGTCCGTCCTCGAGTTGTTTGCCAGCAAAGATCAGTCGCTGCTGGTCTGGAGGGATGCCTTCTTTGTCTTGGATTTTGGCCTTCACATTCTCAATTGTGTCTGAGGGCTCAACTTCGAGTGTGATCGTCTTGCCAGTGAGGGTCTTCACGAATATTTGCATGCCTCCTCTCAAACGAAGGACTAGGTGGAGAGTCGATTCCTTTTGAATGTTATAGTCCGACAGGGTTCGTCCGTCCTCGAGTTGTTTGCCAGCAAAGATCAGTCGCTGCTGGTCTGGAGGGATGCCTTCTTTGTCTTGGATTTTGGCCTTCACATTCTCAATTGTGTCTGAGGGCTCAACTTCGAGTGTGATCGTCTTGCCAGTGAGGGTCTTCACGAATATTTGCATGCCTCCTCTCAAACGAAGGACTAGGTGGAGAGTCGATTCCTTTTGAATGTTATAGTCCGACAGGGTTCGTCCGTCCTCGAGTTGTTTGCCAGCAAAGATCAGTCGCTGCTGGTCTGGAGGGATGCCTTCTTTGTCTTGGATTTTGGCCTTCACATTCTCAATTGTGTCTGAGGGCTCAACTTCGAGTGTGATCGTCTTGCCAGTGAGGGTCTTCACGAATATTTGCATGCCTCCTCTCAAACGAAGGACTAGGTGGAGAGTCGATTCCTTTTGAATGTTATAGTCCGACAGGGTTCGTCCGTCCTCGAGTTGTTTGCCAGCAAAGATCAGTCGCTGCTGGTCTGGAGGGATGCCTTCTTTGTCTTGGATTTTGGCCTTCACATTCTCAATTGTGTCTGAGGGCTCAACTTCGAGTGTGATCGTCTTGCCAGTGAGGGTCTTCACGAATATTTGCATGCCTCCTCTCAAACGAAGGACTAGGTGGAGAGTCGATTCCTTTTGAATGTTATAGTCCGACAGGGTTCGTCCGTCCTCGAGTTGTTTGCCAGCAAAGATCAGTCGCTGCTGGTCTGGAGGGATGCCTTCTTTGTCTTGGATTTTGGCCTTCACATTCTCAATTGTGTCTGAGGGCTCAACTTCGAGTGTGATCGTCTTGCCAGTGAGGGTCTTCACGAATATTTGCATGCCTCCTCTCAAACGAAGGACTAGGTGGAGAGTCGATTCCTTTTGAATGTTATAGTCCGACAGGGTTCGTCCGTCCTCGAGTTGTTTGCCAGCAAAGATCAGTCGCTGCTGGTCTGGAGGGATGCCTTCTTTGTCTTGGATTTTGGCCTTCACATTCTCAATTGTGTCTGAGGGCTCAACTTCGAGTGTGATCGTCTTGCCAGTGAGGGTCTTCACGAATATTTGCATGCCTCCTCTCAAACGAAGGACTAGGTGGAGAGTCGATTCCTTTTGAATGTTATAGTCCGACAGGGTTCGTCCGTCCTCGAGTTGTTTGCCAGCAAAGATCAGTCGCTGCTGGTCTGGAGGGATGCCTTCTTTGTCTTGGATTTTGGCCTTCACATTCTCAATTGTGTCTGAGGGCTCAACTTCGAGTGTGATCGTCTTGCCAGTGAGGGTCTTCACGAATATTTGCATGCCTCCTCTCAAACGAAGGACTAGGTGGAGAGTCGATTCCTTTTGAATGTTATAGTCCGACAGGGTTCGTCCGTCCTCGAGTTGTTTGCCAGCAAAGATCAGTCGCTGCTGGTCTGGAGGGATGCCTTCTTTGTCTTGGATTTTGGCCTTCACATTCTCAATTGTGTCTGAGGGCTCAACTTCGAGTGTGATCGTCTTGCCAGTGAGGGTCTTCACGAATATTTGCATGCCTCCTCTCAAACGAAGGACTAGGTGGAGAGTCGATTCCTTTTGAATGTTATAGTCCGACAGGGTTCGTCCGTCCTCGAGTTGTTTGCCAGCAAAGATCAGTCGCTGCTGGTCTGGAGGGATGCCTTCTTTGTCTTGGATTTTGGCCTTCACATTCTCAATTGTGTCTGAGGGCTCAACTTCGAGTGTGATCGTCTTGCCAGTGAGGGTCTTCACGAATATTTGCATGCCTCCTCTCAAACGAAGGACTAGGTGGAGAGTCGATTCCTTTTGAATGTTATAGTCCGACAGGGTTCGTCCGTCCTCGAGTTGTTTGCCAGCAAAGATCAGTCGCTGCTGGTCTGGAGGGATGCCTTCTTTGTCTTGGATTTTGGCCTTCACATTCTCAATTGTGTCTGAGGGCTCAACTTCGAGTGTGATCGTCTTGCCAGTGAGGGTCTTCACGAATATTTGCATGCCTCCTCTCAAACGAAGGACTAGGTGGAGAGTCGATTCCTTTTGAATGTTATAGTCCGACAGGGTTCGTCCGTCCTCGAGTTGTTTGCCAGCAAAGATCAGTCGCTGCTGGTCTGGAGGGATGCCTTCTTTGTCTTGGATTTTGGCCTTCACATTCTCAATTGTGTCTGAGGGCTCAACTTCGAGTGTGATCGTCTTGCCAGTGAGGGTCTTCACGAATATTTGCATGCCTCCTCTCAAACGAAGGACTAGGTGGAGAGTCGATTCCTTTTGAATGTTATAGTCCGACAGGGTTCGTCCGTCCTCGAGTTGTTTGCCAGCAAAGATCAGTCGCTGCTGGTCTGGAGGGATGCCTTCTTTGTCTTGGATTTTGGCCTTCACATTCTCAATTGTGTCTGAGGGCTCAACTTCGAGTGTGATCGTCTTGCCAGTGAGGGTCTTCACGAATATTTGCATGCCTCCTCTCAAACGAAGGACTAGGTGGAGAGTCGATTCCTTTTGAATGTTGTAGTCCGACAGGGTTCGTCCGTCCTCGAGTTGTTTGCCAGCAAAGATCAGTCGCTGCTGGTCTGGAGGGATGCCTTCTTTGTCTTGGATTTTGGCCTTCACATTCTCAATTGTGTCTGAGGGCTCAACTTCGAGTGTGATCGTCTTGCCAGTGAGGGTCTTCACGAATATTTGCATGCTGGAAAAAAGCAACAACTGATGTTAAAACAAATGTGAATGATTCCTTCTTATTAATCAGACATCACATGATAGTCAAATCATTGAAGTTAGCGTAGGACAACAAAGGAATTCTTAAGTGGTGTCGTATTTAAGAATAAAGTAACTGATATTTGATATTGCAATATTTTGATCCCGAATGATTTTGAGTAGTTTCATTAGTTCTTAGGACTACCATACATTT
Organism: Prostheceraeus crozeri; assembly: GCA_907163375.1. Taxonomy (NCBI): domain Eukaryota; kingdom Metazoa; phylum Platyhelminthes; order Polycladida; family Euryleptidae; genus Prostheceraeus; species Prostheceraeus crozeri. The sequence goes on from CAJQUW010009657.1 coordinate 27,308, forward strand.
GTCTTCCTGGTGATCAACCATAATTGTGCTTTCAATTTATTAGAGAAAGCCAGAAAATGTCGCCTTCAACGGTCGATGCTCAGATGGCACAGATACAGCATTTGTTAAGGATTACATATTTGAACTAGGCACTAAGATCACAACCGTGCAATCAACAACGAAAGTACACCGAGCGCCCTTTAGCAGCACTTAATAGACAAACATAACAGCGCTGGCGACATCGGGAGTTTTCAGGTCTCATTACCAAACTGACCAACACACGAGACAACAATAACAAAAGCCAAAGAAAATCACTTAACTTAAACCAGCAATTCATATGAAGCATGAATTACTTTTTAGAATCAACACAGTTCTTGATATCATCAACTCCAATATAAACTTTAGCCTCTCTTAAATTTTTTCTTTATATCGGCCTATAAAATGAAAGATGAGCTTCTGACATTGATTTTTCTGGCTTTCTCTGAAAAGATAATCTTCCATCACTTGTTCAACAAAACTTTCATTTCAGTGGTGTTGAAATATTTTAGACTTTTATGTCGAGGATTAACGCTTTTATCATGACATATCCCTTCACGCTAGCTGAAAATCCCGATACAGGAACCAATCATGAATACAGTCTTATAACCAACGATCAGAAAATCGGGATCCTAATCAACCTAAATGAGATTCAGCTTATGATTTCAGGAGACAGTCGATTATCTTTTCATCGTGGCAATATAGTCTCGCTTTGTTGAGAAATATATACCGTGACAGTTTGATTTCTATTGGGATGTGAGCATCTGACGAACCGCAATTACATGCAAACCTCAGTGTCAGCAAATGAGAATCAGCAGCATCACGGTCACAATCATGAACCACTTCACCACAAAAAGGCATGACCAAAGCTCCTAGAAGTCTACGTGTACATCTCAAAAATGTACTATCTCTCCATGATAGGTTCCATGGAGAATTTTATTCTGATGTCTGATGTCATCATCATAATTCGATAAGGTTGATGGATTAATTAAGGCAGCATCTTAGGAAGGCGGCGTGTATAACAAAGTGGAGTAGGCTTAAAATCATTAAATTCATTGAGCGATCGTGAAATCGTAGCTGATATCAGCTACTTTCAAAGTTCTGAATAATAAATTTAGCATGAGAGGAGACTAAAAGTAGTATTCCAATCAATGTCAGAGCAAGCGGCTGCAAAATATTACACAAAATACAAGTTTTTGTGCTTATTGGGGCAGATGCTCCACCTCACGTCATAAAAAGTTGGAAGTTGATAGCATTACTGTTTAATTTCGCTGGTTTTACTTTTATTTGATCGACACGGTACTGATATTAAAAGCAAAAATTGGGAAACTTGTATAATTCGTCTCCTACTGTACAGGACTACATATATCTTTGCATCACATTACATCGAATTGTTTGTTGGGACACTATGTCACTTATCGTCAAATAAACTGTAGGACCCACATAACAGAATATAAGGTTATCTCATGATGTGATCTTGATGGTGCACTAGGTTGATTGACTGCATTTTTTCCCAACGATCACAAAATCAGGATCTTGATAAACATAAATGACACTCGGCATATGATTTGAAAGAGCTTGTGTTTCTAATGTGCCAAAAACTGCTTCATTCCTACGAATGTTGCTTTCCACCGCTGCCGGATCAAAAATTCAAATTAATCAACCAAGTAAGAAGAAATGCACTCTCGAATGAAAATAATCAAGATCTCGGTTAGTGAAGACAACACGGCTCTTGGTTTTTTTGTCAAATTTTGCACATGAATTTTAAAATGCATAGGATGGCGGCTAACAGGAGGTGATTCTTCATCATTTCTTCTCAAAACACAATGTTGTACTCTCCTTTAGTATTGTTGTGCCAGTAAAATATATGTTAAAGCTATACAGGGTTTGTAGATAGCTTTAACATCCATTTTGCTGGCATAACAATACAAAAAGAGAGTGCGACCTTGTGTTTGAGAAAAAAATTTAAAATGCACTGAGACTTTTTGTTAAGAAGGACCCTCAATGCCTGTAACTAATATCGCTGAAGAGTGCATTTGCAATTGCTTGGTAACTAATATTTTCCACAAAACATTTTTATGCACACAATCTTTACAAAATATTAAGTCAGGGATGTACATGTGAATCGCGAGTAAAGAACGGGTTTCCCTCTCATCGGTTACTGCCTAAAATATCACTACGACGGAGACACGCAAAAACAGCCATAGAAAATTGCGCAGATTTAGTGATATCTAGTATTTCTGCATTCACGAAATAGTTCAATGGATTCATTTTCATTAAAATTTCTCTTCATATTCTCTTTATCTCTCTCAATCTCAACACTCTCAATTCTCTCAAAATATCTCTTTACGGAGTATTGAAGAAATTAAAAACGTAAAAAATTTAAGAAATACTTCAAAGAGAAAATTGTCAGAAGTGGGAAGAATCTCAAGAAAAAAAGAGTAAGAAACTATTTACCAACAAGGAAGAAAAACAGGGAGGCATAGTTAAAAGAGTAACACGAATGTATATAGAACGTAGAATTAGGTGGTATTTTTCAAAAGTAAAACAGGGAAGGATCGAAATGAAAAGAAGTGTAGAAGATGCAAAGAAACACTGGAACATATTTATTGAACTGTGTGCGCAATCGACATCAGAAATAAAAATTGATGCCAATAGTGGTTAAAGCTATCTCAAAAAGGAAGAAAAGTCTATACGTGCTTGTCTGGAACTTCATGGTATCAAAGTAGAATGACGAAAACAATGACTTCTGATTTCTTACTTTTTATCTCATAATGAAAAAGAATCCATAAAAATATGCGAGTACCACTACTACTACCAGCCTGTGGGTATCTTGATGCTACGACTGCGTCAGTAATAAATTACTTGCCATTAATAATATATTACTTGCTAATAATAATTATAATGATAAGACTTTAACTGTCGATACGATCGCGGTATGACACAAGAGCTTCAGTGATACAAAATGGCATTAGAACAATTAAGAAAATCTACAATATTTGACAAGAGTTGTACAACGACCGTCTTTGTTTGAGGGGGAGTAAGGTGCGGAAATGTCTGATACCGTGGCTTGGATATCTGAGGATGAAGATGATTGAGAGTGGATGAACAGTTTTGTTGTCAATTTTTCTGATCAACTTGACACAAAATTGTCCAAAAGATGGCAGAGGCTGACGTCGGAAAGTCATTGAGGTCTTTCTGGATTCGGAATTAATTTAACTGAATGATAGAAGAAACCTGATCAAAATTTGTATATTATCATGGGCATTACTTCACGCAGAAAGTCACGCAACTATGTCTTACGCTTACTAAGTCACGCAAAATTAGTGAAAATAACTGACCAACTGTTCATATTCTAACTTTTCAACTTACCTTGTATTAGATTTTCAAATAGACACAGTCACTAAGTTCCGCACGTCTATCAGTAGGGAGAGGAAATTGAAACTCAATCAATAAGGTCTGATTATATATACTAGCAATTACACAACGTTTGATTTTTCTGGATTATTGCACCACCTTCTATTTATAGTGATAAATGCGCAAATTGATACTATATTTGGAGTCATTTGATGTTATGTCGTCATAATACAACATTTTAAACAAGTAATTTCAAAAAATCAAAGGCCGAAAAATAATAAGTGAAATCTGCAGAATGGAAAGATCAATGGGACACCAAGCAAGTTCCTAATTTATCAATTACAGGGAAATCCGTCATTGCACTAATGGAAAGTTGTTAGCTGACGATTATTTGTCATTAGATCCACTTTGTAACACATCAGTACCAAACAGCTAAAAAGAACACGATGTCTATGCACAAGACCTTGGCATGTTATTTAACTTGAATGATGGTTACAGATGAATGATGTGGTAGTACAGCAATTTCTGTGTCGATAGCTATTTCCACAATAGGTTAAAAATTACATGATAAATATTTTCATGATTATTGTCAATGCAAAGATATTTGTTAATGTCACTTTGAATAAAAGATTAAGAGAGGCAATTAAGGCATTCACGCGGCGCTTTGCCCGTTTTACAGTATTTGCACGGAAGTGAAAAAGTGAAGTGATACTCTGACTCACAGACATCGGATTTCATCATTAGGAATTATGTAATCCGATGTCCGTGACACATAGAGTAAGTGCTACTGCAGATGGTGTGAATGGAGATCTGACATAGAAAGTTTGTTCATGGTGTCATGCAATTTAATTGTAATCGCTATTCAGATTGGAATGTTATTGATGCCACATTGAAATATTAACATGTGCTTTGAGATGTGATTTTAAATTAGCGAAATAACTAGTTTTTGAATTTAACGCGTGGTGGACTATGGTTTTTATAATGGCGTTTATAATCTCTGATTTTACCGTCAAGATATTTAAAAACGTGATGAAAATGCCGATTTGAACATTAATTTTTCACTGAGATTTCATATAATCTGATGAAGTATCGAGTTCTGATTAGTCTGGTGATGAATTTTCATTGAAAAAGACTGCGCAATAACTGCTTATTAATCGTTTCACACGTTTTTTATGTTTGGTGCTTTCAACATAGTGAATCTTTATCTCCTTACGTAGCTTTATGGTTTTAACCTCCTGTTTTCTGGGTTGGGACCATTTGTGCTCCATCAATTTCCCAATAAACGATGTTTATGTCGGCGACTGATGACTTCCAAAAATTTCGGTAACCGGCCGATGTTTTCGATGAACCTCTTGCATTCGAATTCATGTTTTCGCATTTGACATTTGCATCATTCGTGGGTATCATGAGATATATCACAGAAAACTCAACATTTATATAATATGAGATAGTGTGCTTAGCAAACATACATAATTTGTGTCACAGGGTTCGAAAGCAAGAACACGCATGATGATTGGCCTACTGGTTGCTTTAGGTCTTTTTACTGTAGCGTCTGAAAAATCGAAATTAAGTTGTTGAGCATTTGAAACGATTATCACTACTGCATAATGTGGAAGTATATATGCTGCTCAACTAACTAGTGTGCCATTATGTAGGTCTATCTAAATTCTTGCAATCATGTACGGATGTCCGCAATTTGTTTATTTACAAATTAATGTGCGTCTTCTTTGCGTCAAGGACATCAGTTGGTTTGGTTCGATTCCCGCCGCCGGTCAATTGATGCCGCAGCAGCTGCAGCAAAAAAAACAAGCCGCTTGTTTTTAAATTCCGTTGAAGCTTGTAGTGAAGTTCAGCGAGAAGATAGACTTAAAAGCGATCAATATTTTCTTGGTGCGGTGGACTGGTCGGGCACTATCTCATTGTGGGTTGATTTAAGCCAGCATGCTAGTGAGTAAAACGTCACTCTTGCCGATCAAGATGAGATGACCCAGTGAATGGAACGGCAACCATGATCGTCAACTAGCGAGAAAAAAGACTAAAAAATGATGATCACGTAAATGGCAAATGCAAGGTACTCCCCAGGTAGCAGTCACAAAGGGACCACCTTGGTGGGACGCCAACACTTCGGCCATTTTTGTCTGTCTGCAAATTGACGATGTTACCGCTGCAGATGGGTGGTGGTTGCGAAAACCGCATGATGTTGGCCATATAAATTTCTCAATATGGGCCATCATAAATGCATCAATTTGGTTACTAAGTGGAATTAGCGAGATATTGGCATTATAACTGATTTCTTTTCAGTCAACCAATGGCTAAAATTACTTGACTGTCGATAAGAAGATGGAGATGAAAGCATAGGCATATTCTAAGCTCTAGTGAAGAGAAGGCTAGAACTACTGGAAGACACATTTAAAGAATATGTAAAACCCGTGCACATGCGGTGGGTACCCTCCAATGAGAATACATCAAACCTATTTGTTTGAGTTACGCAGTTATGGTAGAAACACACGTGCGCCATTGCCTGGTGCGAAAAGGCCAAGTTGTCATGAGCAAATCAGATCGGGGCACTCCGAACCTCATAATGGCGTTGACAAGACCTAATGTTTGTTTGCGAAATGTCATAGACAATCGCTCTTAATGTCGCAGCATTGATCCACAATTGGAAAGTCAATCTGATTTTTAGATTTGCTCATTTTCCTGCTGGAAATTGAGTCATGAATAGAAATCACAAAACGAAAAAGAGAATGGCTTCAAGAACTGGACAGAATATTCTAGAGATGGCTCGTCTTTATAGTATGAAAAACATTTGAAAGGCTTCAATCGCTCTCCTTACATTTGGCGCTACCCGCTAGTTGCCGAGGAGTTAACTCAAAAGATTGCACTCCGTTTTTTGTTGGTCAAGAGGTCTATGCCAAACCTCAAACTGTGCTGTTCTATGGCCAAAGCGAAATAGTCGCTAAAGTCAACAGTCACCGGTCAGTCGGGGCACACAGTGTCCCGGCAAGTGTGTCAGAGCAAATTTTGCATTTTGCGCGTAAATGCGTAAATTGAAACTGGGCGTAAATTAATTGTTTACGATCTATAATTTCTGAAGTACATGTATATAATTCAATGGAAAATGAATGTCAAACAATTTTAATCGACTATAATGATGGTCTCCTCCACAATCCCGGGCACCATCAGTAGCAAAATCAAAGCAGTTCTATGGGTTGTTGTTCAAGAGAAATAATTTCAGAAAAAACGCGTTTGCAGGATCAGTTTTTGTTAACTGTGACATAATTTTACGTAACTATCGACGAACTTTTATGTTCTGCACTGATGTCTTGTTAAACCCACTCGTCTTTAAAACTGCGCTCATATAGTAAAAAAATAATTCAAAATCTTGCCAATTTGCCAACGCAATGAATTGAATCACAAGCTTGTGAAAAAAATTCGGAGTGCCATGATAAGTTAAGATTAAATTTCGGCAGATAGGCTCATAGGCTTCAATTTAATATACAGACATTGAAAGGTTGCTGCTGAGAAACATCTCTTTAGAATCCTGCTTGTAAGCAATTTTTCATGCAAATATAACTTCAGGACAAGGGTCGATGCGACCACCAAATTGTTTTCGGCAATTTAAACAACACCGAAATAAGTGAGTTGCTTTTTATCTTTCTTTCACAAGCATGCTGTACGTGACACATATTTGCTGTTATTTATACTTTCATGAATTGAATATTTTATGTACTTCGTGTTTAATTTTGTCAAAGTAATATCAATAATATTGTCAGCAAAGTCCGGGAGCTAGCATGAAGTTGTGTAGGGAATGAGGCCGTGCATGAAACTTTTACGTAGCATTGTGCACCACTTGACTGCTACAAATCTGCACGTTTGCCAGATCAGATCAGATGATGAATGCCTTCGATAGAAAACCCCATGCATTTGCAATGCAGAAATTGCGCCAAATTGATTACAAATGCGATTTTGTTGAGCTGTTGACTACAGATGAAGTCAAAGAGGTAATTTTAAATATTATTTGCATTGCAGAAATCATCTGCAGGTGAAAGTATCTCTTTCATATCAGTGGTTTTTCGAATTCAATGAAGAAAGTGCAAGATCATGCAGGACATCTTATCCGAAACGGAAGTACCACACATATTTGTTGAAATTTCTACAGGGATGTGATTGCCGTTCAATGGGCGCCTGTGGAAATTTGAGAGATAAGTCAAGCGAACGAAGGTTGCAGTCAAATCATATACTGCTCCATTTTTGAACACACTGTATGTATAGATTTCTCCATTCAATAACAAGCAAAATCTTTCTCTAATGGCTTCATGAGAGCATTGTTGAGAGAAGGGACTGGCTCCCGCTTGGCTGTGTTTACCATTTCAAAATGATTTTCAGGAAAAGTGGGAAACTGAAAAAATGGGGACGCCAAAGGAATTGGTTCAAAGCTCAATAGACATATAAACAACCACTCAAAAGGAGAGTGTGACCGGTAGATACTTGGCCTTATTTGACATTCACTCTCAAATTCGGCGCCCATTGAACGGCAATCACTTCCCTGTAGAAAATTTAACAAATACACGCAATTTCCGTTCCAGATAAGATGCCTACATACGTTGTTCATTGTATTCGAGCGACTGCTCATATTTCACCATCTGCGCATACTTTTGCTATGTAAATCAGAAAGAATTTCCTCTTCGACTTCAATCTTCAGTCGACAATTCAATAGAGTTGTGTCCACCCGTCGCAATTCCGAAATATGCTTCGGACAAGATCGTTTTATCTTATGCTATCAATGCTCATTGTTTATTCGACCAACGTTCATTTACTTTTTTAATTTGAAGAATAGGCAAATTGGTAATCATAGCAAATCTCGTCAATGGAGTGGTCTTAGATACTTTGCCAAAAGTGTAAATATATATTTTTACATATACAACTCCATGCATTACCAGAATAAGATCTAAAACACAAACATTCTCTTTACGAAAATCAAGAGGGGAAACCAAACACAAGAAACCAAAAAAAGAGAAAAACGGGCATAAAAAGGAGGATGCATAGTATGAAATGTGAGACAAAGCGAGAAAGAGACTCAAGCGTAAGGAAAGAATGAATTAAATGTGAATTAATAGAAACAAAAACGAGCGAGAAAAAATATAATGATAAAAATTACAGAAGGTAAAAAAATTAAAACCTACTGAAAATATATACAAATACATACAAAGTTAAAAAATGTGAGATATTAAAACTAAAATAAAAAATATATTCAAAGTTGAAAAATCCTATCCCAGTCACGGTCCAAAGTGTGGAACACCCGATTCCCTCCACCCCTCTGCTTGGTATGCCAACCCTCCTTGAAGGTTCTTTTAAATTATTGCCTTCCCTATCCAACTTCCTCGCCCCATTCTGGTCAATATTGTTTCCCTGCTGATGAACGAGCTGTGCAATCTCAGAGGATGTTGAAAATTGCACACAGCCCGCTTGCGCTCCTTAAGACGAGCTTCAAGCATCCGGGCCGTATCCCCCACATAAGTCCAGGAGCAATCCTTGCATGAAACGCCATATATCATACCCCTCTCCTTGCACTGAGTAGTCTGCTTTTTTCACTGCTGCCCACCGTGTTCCTCGACTTCATCCCGATTTCCAACCCAGCCTTACAAAACACCCTCCCGACTCTGTCAGAGAGACCTTGAACGCATGGAATCAATCAACGTGAAAACTTCTATAGCTAGAGCAGCATCAATTTCGTTAGGCTTCATGTAATGTCACCTCAGCTTGCCACCTTTGTACAATACATGCTTCATCTCATCGTACGTTTTCTTTATACATATGTTGAAAAATATGCGTTTTTATATTATTATATTTTAACGATTACCTATCCTCATTGACCTATGGTGAACCTGAGAGAAAATTAGACGCTTTGTGATGTCGGATGGCTTAGCTATCGCTATCTGAAAGGAAATTTTGCATCTACCAGACCTGAATAAAGTCATCCACGGTTAAGTTGCTTTAACCAAAGTTAAACCCATTTCAGCAACTTTTCTATAGCATGAGGATTTAGTCGGTTTCAAATGCATAGTAGATTTTTTGTTACTTAATTATATTCCCCGCAAAGTGTGCCCAGGAGCTTTATATTTCATATGAAAGAAGAATTGCCTTGTTCGAGCAAAGCTTTTAGGGCTTCACGCTTGAAAGGAAAATTGCCAAAGTCTATCATGGACAAGACATGTTCGATTGTCCTTTTTACTAGTATGTTGGTAAAAAGACTCGAAGCATTATAGCTGCAAGCTTTATAGCTGGCATTCGGATTTCTGTTGGCAAAGTCTTTTAATTTCTCAACAAGTTGAAAAGAGTCTTTCAACATATAGTTCTGAGGCATGTATTTTTTCAGAACTGAATCGAGCCATTGGGATAATTTTGATGTGTATGAATTTCTTATGTTGAGAATCGGCCGAGAGGGTGGATCAGTCATGCTTTTATAGACCTTCGGTAGCCCGTACAGTCTGGATGGCTGAAATCCACTAGATTTTATCATTTGAAAAAGGTCTTCACCTATCAATTTTTGGATTTCAGCGCTTTTAATTTTCTGTTGAAGCGATCTTCTTCTAAACTAAATGGGTCCTTCTTAGCCCGCTTGTCATGAACATAAAATTTGAATTTGGACTCGTCTTTCAAAATATCATTAAGCTTACGAGTAAAATTTTCTCTATTGTCAACAAGGAAACCGCTTCCTTTATCAAACTTCAATATGACAGTATCCTTTTTAGAGGATAATTTGCGCACCGTTTTCAGCGTTTTCCAACTGTCAAGCTTTCATTAGTCAAGCTGAAAATGAAATGCAAAATTCGCTCATTAAATAATCTGTTTCCACCGAGCATAGAGATTCGGCCGGTTTACAAAGTATGCAAGCTCATAGATCAGTTTCCTAATAAAGACAAAATTCCGAGTGATCTAAAATCTTCTGTCGTGTACCAATACGTCTGTGACCGTTGCGAAATGCGGTACGTCGGCGCAACGGAGCACCACCTCGACCCTCGGATTAAAGAAAACCCGGATTAAGGATACCCTTCGCTAACTGAAGCATCTACTCACCCTCATTGTCCTAAAAAAAGAAAAATTTTCTATCATTGGTGAATGCAAATAGCAATTTATTCTTGAATCAATTTTAGTAGAAAGTAACGAAAATCTCGCTAATGAAAGGAATGGTTCATACACTTTGTGTTTGAATCTGTAAATAGCTTAACCTTTTCACAGATATTATCTTCTAACTTTGTAAGTAGTTTGTAAATAAGTCTTTTTAGTTTTATCTGTTTGCTGTCTTCTATGCTAAGTGCCTTGCAAACTGAATTGATTTCAATGTGTGTGAATACGTATTTAAGAAAGATCTGTCTCTTTAATGCTACTTTCCGCTGATGATGGTCATTATATGGTTGAAACAAGTCCATTCAAAGCAATTATTCTTTCTTATTAATTTATTTATTAAAATTCGTTTTGTCTTACATGCAGATTGATTACGTATTTAGAATCGTTATTTAAATTAGGCTCCGACCGGATCTAAAATTTCCCTAGTTAACTATGAAGTCACTAGCTATTAAGTCATAAATTACAATATAAACATTATGAAGTGACAGTGCAACATTAACTGTGGCTAGATAAAACATGCTTATCTGGAGCAAATGTCGCGTTGTATAAAATTTTTTGGATTATTAGGGCGTTTAACTACTCGGTTACACATTCTTAGGAAATGGTGAGGAATATTAGAAAATGCTTTTGCACTTCACAACGCTGCATATTCTAGCATCACCAAAGAGCATAGATAGACTCTTTCAAAATAGGAATTCATTGTTTGTTTCTTATCCGTAGAATTCGCATAAATGAATCCACAGAAAAATGCTTCCCTGTTGATGACTTTCGAAAATCACCACAATTCATATTTTCACTGTGTATTTTGCTTACATTGATTCAAATTATTTGTGATAAGAGATTTACACAGTTAAACTTTCTCAGCATGTGTTGTCATGCATTATATGTTGAAATGCGTACTATAGAGCAATAGCCTGAATTTCAATTATTTAAGCAAGTGTTTTATGTTAAATTGTTGTTTCTTTTTCAAGATGGAGGACAAGAAATTCAATTTCAAAAGGAGACGACGATCTAGTCCTAATGTGCTATTCCTTAAGTGGCTACGAGAATTACGAGATGAAGCCTACGATAAAAATTGGAACAGCTATCAGACATTCAGGAAGGTGAGTGGAACCGTTGCTTAAATGCATTCACTCACTCTCACTCCTCGTTTAGCGTCCTTGAGTTCCCTGGACGGTATGATTTTTTTTATATTTAAGAAGTTAAAAGAATATATATATATATTACGTGTTCAGACATCAATCAACACAAACACATAGTTTCAATGAATTCGTGTCTTGACTAATTACGTTTTTGAAATTGGGAGAAGAATCAAGTGAGATGATGTAAATCGTGTATTATTACAGTATGGAAAACATGTGCAGTTAATTTCAGTCACAACTGGACAATCTTCAGGTAGAAAAAGGATTTCTTAATGTGCATCGTATGAGCATTATAAATTCAATTGCTAAACATGCATTAAATAGAGTACTTATTTAGAATACTTAAAAGAGGATAAAGCTCGAAGATCGAAAGTCTGAGTGGTTTATTTTTCTCAAATTATGATAATCAATTAGGCCTACTGTCTGATTTAAAACATGTTTGCCATTGGAAAGAAGTGTTCTATTTTCTCTTGGAAAATAAAGCATCGGTGAGGAAAATAAGGTAATCTGAGCATCCTTCTTCAGGTAGGTTAACTGCACGTGGTTACACTACATACCAGGGATGCGGAGTCGGAGTCCCGGAGTTCTATCATTTTTGCTGGCGTCGGAGTCCTATCAAATGATAGGACTCCGGACTATAACTAGACCTAGGCTTGTAATAGCTGAGGGAATGAACCGTGATAGTGAAAAAAGGATTGTCTTTTCACTGGGTGATTTAGTAGAGAAGACAAGCCTTCCTGGTCTCGATCACACTTACGCACCAAAGGTCAGAGACAAAAATAAAATACTAGTTTGTTTGAGAACATTATTACCTCTTACCCTCACGCTATTCGTGATCGTGTGTGATTTCTCCTCCAAATTGCTCTGTTATTGCAGCCCTGGTACTTTCACGTTACTTTCATGTTAAAATAGAAAGTGTACTCACATTTTTTTGGAGAAAGATTGGGGATTTTTCTGCCTGGTAGAGACTGGAGAAAAACCGTGTGCAGCACACATTAACAAGATGGGAAGAGCCGAGTCGCATACATGCAACTTCAAGCTGCATTTGATAAACTTTCATCGAAAATGATTGATAATTGATGCAACAATGATCTCTAAAAATAGGTTCAGGTAAGCCTATAATAATCTATGATGTAGGTTACCAGCTTATTTAAAAAACTAGGCTTTATATACTTGCCACCCGGAGTCGGAGCCCTATCAACCCCCGGAGTCGGAGTCCTATCAAAATGATAGGACTCCGCATCACTGCTACATGCATCTCTTAAAATAAGACACTTCAAAAAGGGAACCCATAACACGAACGTATGAAACTATTCACGAACTCGGGATTTCCTTCAAATGTAGGCTTTGTGCACTCAACTCCAACATTTCCGCTTTTTCGAAAATCATCCTTTGTTTCCCCTTTCTCTACCATTTTATCCTTTATTTCCTTTATTTCCTGACCTCTACTGGCTGGACTCTGTCCTTCTTTCAAATGCCTGAGGTACATTTCAGTCAAAAGTGACTCTATTTTTTTTTGATAGATGCTTCTTTCTATATTATAAATTTAATTTTTGAGGCTGTGCATCTTAAATGCACAGGACCGCGCTTGGTCGGGTTTGAGCGTCCAGGATAAAGCGGTCGAAACGCGATCGTCCTGACCTAGTTCCTGTTGATGACCTCATTAAAAATAGTCTAATAATTTGTATGCATATTTTGTAGAATTCTATTTCACGTTTTAGCTTTAAAAGGAACTGATATTAAATCTCTTACACACCTGGTAGATTTTTTGATAGCGTAACCCATCTGTGTAAGCTAGATCTGGTATTTTGATTGGAAACAGACCTGTCCTCTTATCATCTGAATGGGCAGACTGTTAAATAGGATCTTTTCAATATATAAGTGATAAACATAATTTTGAACAGAACGGCTTACTCGCCAATTCATTGCACATGAGGAGAGGAGAAGCGTTGCTTGTCATTCTAGTAAGTATTTTAAAATTTTTTTAGACATTTTAGGATATAAAAATTTTCTTTCAAATCATATTTTGTAACAATTGAAAATTAACTAGTCATCAGCTTGTTTTTTTTTTAACTTTGTTACCTTGACGCACTTTGCTACGTTGAACTTTATATATTTTTAAATTTTCTATGAGCTCTGTTATTGCAGCCCTGGTACTTTCACAATTGTATTCACATCAGTAGATCAGAAAGAAATGCTGTGTCAAGTTAATAGTGCGATTATCTGAATCACTAGTTTCAAGTGAATAGACTTTTAAGCTTGATTTTGAGGAGGGTTTGCAAATGGACTCTCAAGTAGTATATAGTGTGTCATCCGGCGCGACGCTTCGCTTCGCTTTGCTTCGCTTCGCTTGCGCCGGATGTCACACTTTTGCGGGTTTTTTCAAAAAATCAAAATTTCAAAAATTTAGGTAGACTTCAAATTTCACGTGGCCGAAGGGGCGAAAATTTAGGTAGTGACAAATTTTCAAAAAAATCAAAATTTCAAAAATTTAGCCGGTCTCAAAATATCACGTAATCTCAAATTTGAGAATTACAATTTTCACCCTTAAAATCATGACCGTTCCAGGACACCGAAAATCATAAAAGTTAAGAATCTCAAAATTTGAGAATTACAATTTTCTCGCTTAAATCATGACCGTTCCAGGACACCAAAAATCATAAAAGTTGAGAATTTCAAATTCATGAATTTTATCCATCTTTCAGGTTTTTAAAATATAACATGTGACTAAAAATATTTCTTTAAAAATGGAAGAAACAAAAGTGGAAGGAACTTCAGAAATGGAAGAAACCGCAAGAATATATCCTTCGTTATCATATGAACGTAGTTCTACTTTAATGGACATTGAAAAAATGAATAAAGAAAAGCACAAAGATAGAGTACGTTATATGAAAGATAAGGAATCTCAATTATTATTAAGATTAGAGCATTATAAAAAATTAAGAGATGGAGCAAAGTTAAGAATGTAACACAAGGAATTGGCATATTCTTAACAATAAGTTTAGGTGCTTTGACAATTGTTATATCTTCAGGTGTTTTAGTAATTCCTGTTGTTGCTACAGCTTTAACAGGTACGGGTGTTTTTGCAACTTCACTTGTTACAATGTTAGATAAATCTTTAATAACTAAGAAACGAAAATCATTAAAAACTAAGCATTTACATATTAAAGAAGTCTATGATAAACTACACTACTACTTTCAAAGAGTATGTGATGATAATGTTATTACGTTAGATGAGATTGAAAAATTTGATCAAATAGCTAATGAAGTAAATCAAATATCATTTCAATTACAGACAGAAAAAGTTGATGATAAAAATAAAAAGGATGGCAAAATTTCTAGTGATGGTAAAATTTCTAATGAAGAAAATGACAAAATTTTTTTAGAAGAGCTAAAAACTTTAAGCGAAAATTTAAGCAAAACTTTATTAAACAAAACTTAAAACGAGAAAACTTTAAACGAAAAGATGTCAGACAACAAAGCAATAAAAAAATAATTTGTACAGTAAAATGTTTTTGCTGTATTCCAATGTTACCACAAAATTCAAATATTATATTTTAAAAATGGATAAAATTAAAGCAAATTAATCAAAAAAGAATTAAACAATTAGAAGAGTTAATAAAACAAAGAAATATTATGAAAGAAAATCATCTTCAACATAGAATGATAAAAGCTGGTATTCAATCTGATATGTTTGAAAAAATGCAGCAAACCGAACAAGTAAAAACTGATTTTGAAAAAACTATGAAACCATTTAAAGCTCTTGAAAAAGAAAGTACAAATAATGATAAACAAATTAATATAACAGATCCAGAGCACAAAACTATATTAGATGACTATGGATTACTAGAATCAAACTTTAATAAGAAATTACCAAAATCTATGCAATTTGAACATTCTATTTCATTTATAGATGGAAAAACAATACCTAGATTTTATCTCGGACAAAAAGAAATATTTCCACAACCTTTTCGAGGTTTAATTTTTTTACCAGATAAATCTCCTTTTAATTTAGATAGAAATTTTGTTGATCTTTTAAGAGGAGCAGATTTAAATAATTATGCTGTAGAAGATCTCATAAAATATAAAGCTATGTTAGACAGAGTTGGTGCAGTAAAATCTCTTAGACGTTATAAACAATTAGAAAATTTATTATCAACGGGAGTTAAAGTAGGAAAAGGTTTATCTGAAAAACAGAAAACAGAAACAACCATATTTTTACCAGATGATCCACAAGAATTACTAAATAGATTAAATATTTTAATATCTGCAATAAAAGAAGGACATAATTCTAGTTTCAATGAAATTCATGCTATATTGAAAAGACTGTTAGAAAAGAAGATTCTAAATGAAGAGGATTACAAAAGTATAGCTGAAATATTTTGTTTTTAATTTTTTTATAAAAAAATATTTCATTTCAGAGGAAAAAATATTTATTTAAAATTTTAACTAAAAAATGTGTTCGAGATAATTATCATCAGCAGAACTAGAAAAAATGAATAATCATTTAGAAAATCTAACAGAGATTTTGGGTTCATCAAAATTTAGTACGACGTTAAAAATTAAAACAGCTACTTCATCACACACTTGTAATTTAGAACCCATTCTACATTTGGAACAAAATAAAAATTATCAAATTGCATTGACTAGTTTCTCCACATTTAACACTATTCAAAACGTTATCAAAGATGTAAATGACCAATTCAGATATTCTACTGATAAAGGTAAAACGTGGAAAGTACTAACTTTTCTTCCTGGTTCTTACGAAGTTGAATCAATATCAAATGAAATTAAGAGACATTTAGGTATACCATTTAAAGATAAGAAACATCTACATTTTGCAGTTGAACCGGCAGTTAATAAATTTTCTCTTACTTTAGACGAAAATCATCAAGTTGATTTTAATCATGATAGATCATTGTCGAAACTATTAGGATTTAATAAACAAACCTATAGTCAAGGTTATCATTTAGGTGAGAAGATTCCAAAAATAACTGAAATAAATTCAATTGTTGTACATCGTGACATTATTGAAGGAGGATATATAAATGGTAAATTGTCAAATTTAATATTCAGTTTTCCAACTTTTACTGTACCCATTGGTTATAGATTAAATGTATTCCCACAAACGTTAATATATTTCCCTATTACAAGAAAATTATTAACAACATTAACATTAGAATCTGTGATGAGAAAGGACAAGAAATAAATTTTGTAGGCGAAGAGATTATGATAGATCTTTTGTTTAGAGAAGTTTAATTTTCTTCTTTAAAAATTAGAAATAAAAATAAAAATTTTTTATTAAAAAATGAGTGAAGTGCCCCCATTAAATAAAAAAAACTTAAATTTAATCATCATCCAAATTTATCTAATAAAGTTTTATCAGTTATTTGTGGAAGATCAGGATGTGGAAAAACATATTTATTATTTAAAATTTTAACGACTCCAAATTTTTTGGATTATAACAATCTTATAATTTATACAACAACAGCAGAACAACCCGTCTATCAATTTTTGAAATATGGATTTGAAAATAATCTTAAAAAACAGCAATTGCTTCATTATTCAAAGAATATGAAAAATCTGAAGATGAAGAAGAAATAAGTTCGTGGTGTGAAGAAGCAGCAAAAAATAATCAGTTAGTTGAAACCAATAAAAATAAGCATATAAAGATACAATTAATAGATGATAGTGGTAATATGCAAGATCCTAGTAAACTAGATAAAACAATGAAACATTGTGTAATTTTTGATGATTGTGTTAATGATAGAAATCAGTCAGTTCAGAGAAATTATTTCACAAGAGGTAGACATAATAACTGTAGTGTATTTTATTTAACACAAAGTATGTATTCATTAGACGGAAGTGTTATTAGAAAGAATGCAAATATATTTATACTATTTGAAATAAATGCAAGAAACTTAAGTGATTTGTTAAGAGATTTATGTGTAAGAAATAAAGATGAATTTAAACAATCGTGTAACAATGCTTGGTCAAAAGATTATGGCTTCATTACAATTAATATTGACAAAAAAATTCATGATAGAGTTATCGAACAATTGTTCTCTGACTGAAAGTCGATAGAAAATATTTTCGCGGAGTGATCGAACGGAGTGACCGAATAATTTTTTCTTATAAATTTTTTGTTAATAAAAATTAAAAAAAATATGTTGAATGCTTACAAGATAGAGCATGTACCAGTTTTAAAAGATTATCGTCATCCTACAAATCCTGTAAATTCGAAGAAAGAAGTTAGATTTTATTATCATCATAAATACGTAGCGCTCGTTACAGATTATAAAACAAAACATGGTATTAAACCGTGTGTTAAAACAAAAGACTTTCCACTTTGTTTAAGAAGTTTCCGAGTATTTTTGGCGTATAATAATTTATGGTGGTTGGTTAAGAAAGAACATTTAACAACACATGAATTAGAAACATTACATCAATTACATATTCCTGTGTATATGTAAAAACGGAACCGAGGTTCTATGTAAAAATTCATTTTTTCTTTTAAAAAATATGAATCGTGAAATGTCTCTCGGACAAACGTCTAGGATTGATGAATTAATCAAGAAACAAACTGCTGAGTTTGATGCGCAAATTAAACATAGTAAACGTAGTAAACGTATTAAAAAACAGAAACGTACTAGGCGTAGTATTAGACTTAATACTAAAAAACAGAAACGTGGAACAAAAGAAATATTAGAAACTCCTATTAGTGATATCTTTTTTGATGATAGAATTAAGGATGAACTTGGTGATGATTTATGTAATTTATTTAATCCAAATGAAATTAAATATGAAAATGTATCTTTTATTAATGTAGTAAATGATATGCGGAAACTTTTAGCAAATGGTAAAATTATTAATTTACTTGGAAAAGTTGTTAAAAATCAGGAAAATATAATTCAAAATTTTTACGTAACCTTCTATAATAAAAAATAATTTGAAACATGGTTTTCTAATCTGGAAGAGAAATCAGATAGTCAGGAATGGATTTTACAGGTGAAATTAAATATGAAGATTTTGGAATGAAGTTAGTACAAAGATCGCATTGAGGTGCAGATATTAATATGAAATATAGAATCAAAGAATATTTCGGTGAATATTGTTATATTCCTTCTGAAGATTTTTGTTTTATTAAATGTTATAATGTTTTACAAGGTTTTAATGAAGAACAAGGAGAAATGATGAAAGAAATGTTTAATAATTTTTTATATAAAGAGGAAGCCACATCTAGAACAGGAGTAATGTCAAACTGCAAATTTTCTCAATTCAATAAATATTTTGGAGAATGCGTTCAATATTATAGTCCTGCCAATCGTCATTTAAATCCTAGAGGAATTGAAACATTTCATAATTATGTTTATTACAACTATTTTCACGCAGGTTCAACAATTGGTCACTATTGTTTAATTAATAAATCTCATAAATTAAAAGCTATTAGAGAAATTGAAAATAATTTCAAACCCATATATAAAACAGTTACTGATGAAAATCTAACAACGCGTCCATATAAAATCATAACAAAGAAAAAAATTGACTATGGTTCAACATATATTTTGGATCTCGAAACTTTTCCCGATCCTAACTGTTCAACAGCTCATCCTATTCCTTACGCTGTAGGAGCTATTAATTTTAATAAATTTATATGTTGTTTACCGAAACAAAGATTGAAAGAATTAGAAACACGTTTGTTAAGTGATATGATTAAAATTAAACCATCAAAAGATGAAGATGAAATTAAAAAACTTAAAAAACAGATTAGTGAGTATAATAATTTAACTGAATTAGAATTTAATAAACTTCAAAATTGTGTGAAAATATTTACGAGAACTGAGGATGATGAATGTTCGATCGGGGGAAACCCAGAGGACGTATG
This sequence comes from Prostheceraeus crozeri, assembly GCA_907163375.1. Classification (NCBI taxonomy): domain Eukaryota; kingdom Metazoa; phylum Platyhelminthes; order Polycladida; family Euryleptidae; genus Prostheceraeus; species Prostheceraeus crozeri. Next base: position 46,835 of record CAJQUW010009657.1, read on the forward strand.
TCCGATCCATCAATTTTTTAAAACTCTTGGAAAATTTAATTATTCTAGAGTAACTTTAATAGCTCACAATTCATCAGGTTTTGATTCCTATTTTCCGATAAAAGCTAATTTTAAATTATCTAAACTGCCTCTTAAAACTTCAAGAGGAATATTGACTGCTTCATTACAAAATCCTTATACAACTGAATGTGTTAGTAGATACATTCAAAAATCTTTTAGATTTAAAAACAATATGAAAAAAGATTCACCGTCAGGTAAATTAGCACTTCAAACTATTATAATGAAATGTAGTTATCAAAATGTAAAAACAAGTCTTTCTAAATGGTGTGAGAATTTTAAAATTCCTACGAATGTGTGTAAATTAAATTATGAAATTGGAGACATAACACATGAAAATTATAAAGAAAAAGAAAATGAATGGAGACCATATTTAGTTAACGATATTCTTTCTTTAGCTTTTTGTATCTACAAATATAATAATGTTATGCGAGATTTAGTTGGAGAAGATATAACTGCTAATTTAACATCCTCCGTTTTAACATTTAACGGTTGGATGAAAAGCGTACAAAATGACAATATAAATATTCATTCTCATATAGATTTATGGGCTAGAAATTATATTAGAAAATCTGTTAAAGGTGGAAGAGTTTCAGCAAATATAAGAAAATACATATCTCCATTTTGTAACATCTTGTTACCAATATTAAAACAGTATTTACCTGGTCGCTGCGCTGGGGGGACTTTGTCCCTTGGTCGCTGCGCTGGGGGGACTTTGTCCCTTGGAAGTAATTTAATAGATTTAATGAAACAGTATCGAGATTTAGGAGATAAAACTGAAATTTGTAAGAAAAATTCAAATCAACTACTTGAACAAAAAAATGAATTTCTAATGGCTTTTGATGCAACATCTTTATATCCATCAGCTATGTATGATGAAAATTCAGAATACCCTAAAGCTGAATCAGCTAGAAAATTTCGTCAAGAAGAAGAGCGGGAAATAGTATATAAATTTAATACACAAACATTTAGACCTAAAACTGGAATATTCTCTGTTGTGTTTCAATATCCGAATGATATGTTTTTCCAACCAGTTCCTATAAAAGATAAAGTTAAAAATCAAAATAATAATTCTCATGTAAAAGTAATCAGGTTTAGAAATGGTATATGTTATGATGTATTAACTTCTGTAGACATACAAGAAATTGTTAGATGTGGGGGAAAAATCTTACATATTACTGATGGTATAATTTATGAAAAAAATTATCAAGTTTCACCATTTCGAAATTATATTGAAAAACTTTTTAATTTGAGAAAAAGATATAAAACAGAAGGAAATACTGTAGGTGATGAGTTAATTAAATTATTGATGAATTCGCTATATGGCAAAACTGTGCAAAAAGATATAACCACTAAATATCATTTATGGAATGAGAATACATTGAGAAAAAATTTCACTCAAGAAGTAAAAGATTATGAAAAATTAAATGATGAACAATATTTAGCGAAAGTAGAAATGCAAGATGATGAATTTCTCAAAACTAATATTGTAAAAGATGGGAAGACGTCATTCATGCCATCACACTTAGGTTCTTTCATTCTTTCTCACTCTAGAAGAATCATGAATAACTTTATTTTTTACAAATTAATGGTTTCAAAGAAAAATACATTCATTATACAGATACTGATTCAATATATATTTCCAATGAGCTCTTTAATAAATTAGACGCTGCTGGATATGTTGGAGGAGAATTGTGTCAAGGGAAAAATGATTATGGAAATGGTGGAATTATTTTTGCAATGTTTATTGCACCTAAAGTAAAATACTGTATTACTGTAGATGAGCAAGGGAGACTTAGTGAAAAGAAAACATTCAAAGGATATTCACAAGATAAAGTAAAAGTAGAAGATTTTCTAAAATTATATTCGGGGAAAACATTATCGACTACAGTTAATAAACCATGGAAAAGATCTTTAGAAACTGGAATTAGTATTCCTGATAAAAATAATAATACTGAAGAAAAAAAAATTTCTGGTCAAATAAATATTCTTAAACGTCAAGCACCTGATGAAAATGAAATTATGTTACCTTATAACGGAGAAGATATTCAAGCTGAAATATTTCAAACAATCATCTGTGAGAGTAATTTAAGTGATGATGATGACACGTGGGAATAATAATTTTTTTATTACATCTAAAAATTTTATAACATCTAAAAATTTTATAACATCTAAAAAATTTATAACATCTAAAAAATTTATAACATCTAAGAAATTTATTACATCTAAAAACTTATTACATCTAAAAACTTATTACATCTAAAAATTTTATTACATATGAAAATATATTTATCGAATATTTTGGTATTTTCTATTAAGTTTTATCATATTAAGTTTCATCATATAATGTTTTATCAAAAGATAATTTAAATTTATTTTCACTAACTATTGATTCTTCATCATCATCATCAATTGATTCTTCATCAATATCATAAATTGATTCTTCATCATCATCATAAATTACACTTTTTGGTATAGGATGCCATTCCCTGATAGGATACCATTCTCTTATTGGAATATCTAACTCTAAATTATGTCTTTTATCTGATAATAATATAATAGAGAAAAATATTGGTCTTTGATCTCTTTTGGAAAATTTAATAACACCACCATAATCTGAATCACTTTTAGTTTTTATTAAAGATGATAAAATTTTAAATTGATTAGATGTAAATCCTAATTTAAATTTTGTAGACCCGACACATAGTTGTCTAACAGTATCTTCAACTATACCATCATTATTATTTTCAATTGTAAGAAAATGAAATTTAGATAAATTTTTATAATTACTAATATTTTTATAATCTTTTTTACCATTTACACCATTTTCAGATGTTTCAGAATCATCATCTATATTATCATCATCTATATTATTATCATTATTATCATAAGATTGTTTAAGATCGGGCAAAGCCCTAGAACCTTCGGTTCGTTTATTATGATTATGGACATTGTTAATAGTATAAGGTGTTGTCCACATATAAATTGTTGAGCTAAACCATTTATGTAAGATTTTAATAAATTAATATTTAAATTGGAATACAATCCTATATATGTATCATCATCATATCTTTGCGGCATTTCTAATGTTTCTTGTTTATAAATTGTATCTCTATAATATACTTGACATAATAATTCTTCATTATGTTTTTTACTCTCTATGTGAATGTTATATTGATTTTGATCGTCAACAAACAATCTAATTTTTTCTTTCGAAAAAGATTTTAATTTTTTAACTAATTCTTTAATATTGATATAATTAATAATTTTATTTTCTATCCATTCAGTATTACTAATTGGTAACACTGCTCTAATAAAACCATAAACGTTATTATGACCTATTATAACCATATTTTCTTTATTTACTTCAACATAAGCTACATCATTATATTTACTTACTATATCCATAAATTTAATAAATGGATCACCCGGAAATAAACAATAGTTAGTTTCTATAGAAGGTAAACCTTTTGTTTGTTCTCTAAATATTTCGGCTTGTAATTCAAATAAAATATTAACATCTATACATGGATTGTTATTATTATTATTATCAAAACATTTATTTTCAAATCCCGTTGATCTCGTCGAATAAGAAGAACAGGATGATGCGGACGAATATAATTTTTTTAAATTTGCTTTATCCATTTTTTTATTTTTATTAGAAAAAAAATTTATTTTTTTATTGTTAAGAAATGATGTTACCAAATGTTGGTGGAGGTGCATATATCCCGAATAATCGTGAATTAGAAATAGAAATAGAAAATTATATTATGAAAACTGGAGACGTTTTATCTGGTCCATTGCATCTTTCTATTCTTCCGCAACAAAATACAGAGTTAACAAATAAACAATATGTTGATACACAAATCAATGACTTAAAAGAAAAATATATAAACGATGATTTGGTTCCACTGATGAATGAATTAAAGTTGCTTAAACTTAATGACAAATCATTAAACGAAAAATTATTAAAACTTGATAAAAAGGATAGAGAGCTAGAAGCAGATATAGCAAAACTTTTTAAAAAGATTTCAGAACAATCAAAAATTTTAATATTACTTTCTATAAATTTAAAATCTGCAGTCATTAAAAATAAACATCAGATACAAATGTTAAAAGAACAATTAGAAGATGAAATAGAAAAACTTCCTGAAAGAATTAAAAAAAATTTAAAGCAGTTACAAACTACATTCCAAAAAAGTGTTGATGAATTAAGTTCTAAAATTACTCAACAAATGAAAAGGATGAATAGAATAATAAATGAAGTAAACTCACTTAATGAAAAAGTTGATAAAATGAAAAATCTTAAAATCAATTTAGAAAATGAGTTAAAGAAAAATTTACAAGAAAACTCTAAAGAAAATAAGGAACAGTTAGATTCTGTTAAAAGACAATTAGATGTTCTTAAAATTAAGTTAAATGCACTTAAAACGGCATTGAAGATTAATCAGCAGAAAATGCAAATTAATAGAAAAGAAATTAAAGTACATCACACGCTGCTTGACGCAATAGATAAAGTGCAACAGTCAATTGATAAAGTTATCTCGAAGTTGTTGTCCATTCACAAACGTAAATCTTAAACGGACCAAAGGTCCTCGAGGCTTTAGCCGATCGTAAATATTTTTCCCAAAAGTCAAATTTAATCTTAAAAAATGCCTATAATTTATAAACACAATCTTAAACATTTTGCTTCAAATCAAAAAATTTCTCATGAACCATCTATGAAATCTGTTTACCATTATGGCAGTGTAGAAACAATCGGAACACTAAAGTTCCTAGGCACCGCAGGTGCCGTTCAAAAAGAAGGGGCTGGTATATTTTCTGGTATTGGAAGTATCGTTAACTTAATTAAAAATAATAAAGATTTGATTACATCTGCTGCAAAAGGAGCAGCTGCTATAGGTAGTACAGCTAGTGCAATATCAAATGCTGTTAAGTCTCAAAACGAATTAAAACAACTAGAAGCTATTCGTAAACTTAGGAATGATTCTGAAGAACTAAAAAATTTAAAAAAACTTTCAGAGGAAACAAAAAATAAAATTGCTAACATAGCAGTGACAGGTGAAACCTTGAGGAGCGGAGCTCCGTCTGATAGTAAACATAAGAAGAAATCAGGCGTAGATAAAAACGTTCAATTGAAGAAATAAGAGGTAATGGTATTAATAGCGGAGCTTGTCTAGCAAAATTCTAAAATTATGTTTTAGTAAAATTTTTTTAGTAAAATTTTTTTAGTAAAATTGTTTTAGCAAAATTTTTTTAGTAAAATTTTTTTAGTAAAATTATTTTAGTAAAATTTTTTCTGTCTGTGAGAAAAAACAAAAAGTCAAATTAATTTTTATAAAAATGTCTTCGCTTATCGAAAATAAATTTAGATTAGACGATCCTCCGTTCGTCAGTTATAATCAAAAAAAGAATGACTATATAAGAATTGCTATGAATCCCGGATCTTCCAGTAGAGTAAATACTGGAGGTGATTTAATTTTTGAAGTTGATAATCAGCAGAGTTATTTATATCTACCTGATTCATTTTTACACTGTGAATATTCTTTATATAGTGATGCCAATTTTACAACACCATTACCTGATACCGATAATATTGCACTAGAGAATTATTTCTTTCCAAAATTATTTACACAAATGCGTTTAGATGTTGCGACTCAAAATATAGAAACAATAAGTGATTCTCCAGGTGTAATTGATACAATGCTTAGATTTGTAACAATTGGTGAAAATAATAAAAAGTATGAAATCGAAGGTTGGTTTCCTGATACTAATGATGGTATAATTGTTGATGATTTAACTCACGCTGGAACAGATTCAGCAGGAATTGCGAAAGATGTAGAAAATATTGCAAAACATTTAAATAAAACAAATAATGATGCATATAAAGAAAGACGTGAGTTTAACAAGAAAAGTAAGCAAACAGTAAATTGGTCATTGTCTCCATTATTCGGATATTTAGATTATGATAAAATATCATATCAATAAAATTTAAATTAATAATTCATCGTACAGCAAATAATGAATTAATCTTTTTTGGTAAGACTGGAAAAAACATATTTAAAAATTGATAGACTTGAATGGTGGATTAAGCATATTACTCCTAGTTTAGAGGTCGAATTAGCTATTGCAAATAGATTAAACACTAACAAACCAATTCCAGTAAATTTTCTAAAGAGAACTGCTAGTTCAGTAACTTTTTCCGAACAAAGATTTAACTGGCATTTTACTAGAACTGCGAATACACCAAGATATTTATTACTAACTTTTCAAAGAAATAATTCTCCAAGTTTTGATAAGAACAATAATCTTTTTCATATTGATACAATTCGAAGTTTACAAGTTTCATTAAATCAAACCCGATATCCAATTGATCCATTAAGATTCGATGATACCAATAATCAATTTATGGAAGGATATGATTCTTATCGAAATCTTTGTATAGAATTTGGAGTTGAACCACAATTAACTCATGGAGATTGGAGACATTTATATCCTGTTTTCTGTTTCGATTTAAGTGCACAATCTGAAGATATTATCAAGACTGGTTGTGATGTAACAATTAATATTGAAAAGAAAGATTCCACAACTTCATTGATGGCTTATGGTTTATTGCTAGAAGATGTAAAATATTCTATTGAAATTCTTAATGGAAAGATGGCTAGGATAGGTTAAAGCCCAAGACTTCGTCGATTAATTAATTTTTTTTCATAACTTAAAATTTTGATAACTAGAATAGATTAAAAATTTTTTCCTAACTAGAATAGATTAAAAATTCTTAACTTAAAAATTTTTCGTAACTAGAATAGATTAAAAATTTTGGTAACTTAAAATTTATTCATAACTAGAATAGATTAAAAATTTTTGATAACTTAAAATTTTTTTATTAAAAATGTCGCAAGCGAAAAGTAATAATAATAAAATTGTTGAATTAAAATTACGTAATATTGTTGACAAAAATACCCCTAAAACTATTACGATTAACAAAAAAAGTATTACATAAGTAAACCAATGATAGAGAATATTCAATTATAAGAAGAAAAGAATGGTGGAATTCTCCCATTAATTCCACTAATAATAGGAGGCATAGCAGCAGCAGGAAGTGTTGCAGGTGGGACAGCTGGTATTGTCCAAGCAGTAAATAAAAATAAATCAGAGAAGGCAGCATTAGAAGAACAAAAACGACATAATAGAGAGTTAGAGAAAGTTGCTAGGGGTGAAGGAGTAGTAGATAATTTTATTAGTAAATTAAAATTAGTTGATGAAGGAAAACGAGTTCTCAAAAATATTCTCCACAATGTTGATGATTTAATTGAAATTAAAGAAACTAAAGATGGTTCTGGAATATATCTAAGTCCTAGTATGATAAGGTAAAACATTTATTTTATCTTTTAAATTTTTTTTATCTTTTAAAATGAATTCTAAAAATTCCGAAAATTTAATTAAATTCAAAATTTCTAATTTAAATTTATTGAATTATCTCTTAAAAGTACATAAAAACTCAAATTGTAAAATTTATGAAGGTAACGACGACAAACAAAGTTTGGCTACTACCTACGGTGGTGATATACAAAGAACATTAGAAAACTTTCCTGGATTTATTTGGAGTAAATATTCGAAAGAAAAACATCTTCCTGGTCATTCATATACTGGTCCAGGAACTCGATTAGATATAAGACTAGATGAGAATAATAATCCGAAACCAGGTGAAGAACCAATAAATAGAGTAGATGCCGCAGCTTACAGGCATGATTTATTTTATCGAAATCATGATCTAAGTTCTCGTCATGCAGCTGATAAGAAGATGATTCAAGAATTAGATAGTATTCAGAATCCTACATTTAGAGAAAAAATTGAAAGAATGTTTGTTAAGAAAGCTTTACAAGCTAAAATATTATTCGGTCAGGGTTTAAATGAAACGACAGCAAAGCTGTCTGAGAGCAACGCTCGAACCTACGCGTCTGAAATTCATAAAGAATACAGAAGGCCTAAATATTTATTGAAAGTAAAAGTATTTAATAAAGATGATATTTGGAGTGCTGATCTTATTCATATGCCGAATGAAGGGGACTACAAATACGCATTGACCGTTATAGATTTATATACACGATACGCTTGGGTAAAGCCTTTGAAAAATAAAAGTGGACTATCAGTTAAATATGCGTTTGAAGAAATCTTTAAAGAAAGTAATAGAAAGCCAAGGAAATTGTTTGTTGATAAAGGATCGGAATTTTATAACCGAAACGTTCAGCCACTATTTGAAACTGTTTATTCAACTGAAAACGCAGGAAAAGCTGTAGTGATAGAAAGATTCAATCGGACGTTAAAAAATAAATTATTCCAGAAATTTACTGAGCAAAGAAATCAGAAATGGTTGAAGATATTACCAGGAGTTGAAGAAGAGTACAATAATAAAGTTCATTCTGGTATTGAAGAAACTCCAAAGAATGCTTCTGTCGACCCTGATTTGATAAGAAAAAAAATATTCGAGAATAATTATTCGAATGAGAGTAATCCGAATTTGCAGAAACTTAAGCCGAAATTTAAAATTGGTGATAGAGTTAGAATATTTAAATATAAGAATAAATTTGAAGAAGGCTTCGTTGGCTATTGGACTAAAGAAATATTTGAAGTTTGTAAAATAAATCAAACTTATCCGATTACTTACGAAATCAAAGATTTAGATGATGAAAATATCAGAGGCCGATTTTATCAAAATAAATTACAACGAACTGATTTTTAATTATCATTATCATTATTATTCAATTCTAACATAATATCTAGAAATGGTACTCCTTCCTGTAATTTCAATAAAACATAAAGACACAATTGCCCACAGTAAGTAGTTCCTGGTTTTTGAATTTGAAATGCATTATAAATACCATTTCCAAGTATTTCTCTTACTTCATTCGTAGGTGGAAGTCCGTTCGAGTCAAAATAATAATTAGAACAGTTTATATTTCTTTGTCCTGCTGACCAATGTACACCTTTTTCATCTGACGTATGAAGATTTGTTATGAAATTTACAGTTGGCTTATTTTTTAGGAATTGTAATTCGTCTCTCATTAGAACATGAAAATTCTTTATTCCTAATTGATTTGCGATTTTCTTTAGATCGAAATTTGTCGTGGTTTGCGTTCCATATAATTTAAAAAACTCCTTTATGTTGCTCATTTTATAATAAAAAAATTTCTTAAGGGACCCCTAGAAGTCAGAAGGGAGGGGGTATTGATTTAAAACTCTTCTCTAATGATGACTTTCCTTACTACTTATTCGATTTTGAAATGATTATATTATAATTATTCTAATCTATATTGTTTTACATATTTTCATTTTCTTCATGAACTTCATTTGTTAATATGTTTTATCGTCAAAATGATTGTTTAAAATTGCCATAACAACTAACCCGCATATCGGCGTTTATGCGTTCTGAGTTCACAAGAAGAATTCTATTGTCATTTGCTTTTATTGTCAATGCACTCTTATGTGCTTAATCTATTCATGTCTTCACAATGGGAAGTACTTTATTACCCGTATGTGTTTGGCTAACGCTAAATGAATTTTGCAAATCGATTTCTAAAACTGAATTTGAAAACAAACTTTGAAAACAGACTTTGAAAATAGATTTTGAAAACAGATTCTGAAAATAATTTACGTAGGGGTAAATTGAAATGTCAAAACTTTTACGCACGCGTAAGTTGAAATGTCAAAGGTTTACCGATGGGTAAATTGAAATGACAAGAGATAGCACGATAATTTTAGGGGAAAGCTGCTAGATGTTTCTCTCTCTTCAATCTCTCTCTCTCTTCAATCTCTGTCTCTCTTGAATTATCAGCCAGTGTACGGGTTCATTGAATAATTTTGAGTTTATGAGTTACAATGATCTTCTAGTTCACACAATTAGTACTTTAAATAATGTTGAGAATACAATAACGAAGAATGTCTTACTAATAATTGCGTCTTCTTAATTTATCATAATGCTCTAATCTTAATAATAATTGAGAACCATTTCACCTGTTTTTAATTGAGATAACGAAGGATATATTCTTGCGGTTTCATCCACTTTTGTTTCTTCCATTTTTTAAAGAAATATTATTAGTCACATGTTATATTTTAAAAACCTGAAAGATGGATAAAATTCATGAATTGGAAATTCTCAACTTTTATGATTTTTGGTGTCCTGGAACGGTCATGATTTAAGCGAGAAATTGTAATTCTCAAATTTTGAGATTCTTAACTTTTATGATTTTCGGTGTCCTGGAACGGTCATGATTTTAAGGGTGAAAATTGTAATTCTCAAATTTGAGATTACGTGATATTTTGAGACCGGCTAAATTTTTGAAATTTTGATTTTTTTGAAAATTTGTCACTACCTAAATTTTCGCCCCTTCGGCCACGTGAAATTTGAAGTCTACCTAAATTTTTGAAATTTTGATTTTTTGAAAAAACCCGCAAAAGTGTGACATCCGGCGCAAGCGAAGCGAAGCAAAGCGTCGCGCCGGATGTCACACTATATACTACTCTCTCATGTTTGACTTGGTGCCAGGAATTGCAATTTCCCGTTTTTTTGCTAAATTAGTCTAATGCAAGTGTTTTAAAGTTATGCATTCAAGCATCAGTTTTCCCCGATTTTCCGTTTTTTTGTCGAGATCTAATAGGGCTCCTCGGTTGATGCATTGGGATATTTGTGATGAAGTCGCTAAGGCTTTCCTTCTTACTGCTTTCGCATTACATCTTGGGTACTTCTAGAAACCTGAGGATCAATGCAACAGAAGGAGAGCAATTTTGAAATAGTTATTGTTCAAATTTCTTCTGGATTCTTCCTGCTCCATATTTTTTCGAGTGCATAGATGCCTTCGTTTTTAGTAATAGGCCTGTATCATGACATCGCGTCTGATCAGAAGTCACGGGTATGAACCATTCAAGTAAAGGTGGTCTTCAATATGGTTAGCTACCCGATAAACCACTGTTCCAACACAGCCCATCGAATTGCGGCTGCGGCCAAATCCCTCGGCATGCCAATCACTCAGAGTGGGAATTGTATAAAATCAACTTCCGCGCTCAATAATGTGGTCACCGAATGAACGGTATATCATGCAGTGAAGTCCGATGTGAGGAAATATGGTAAGGGGGCCATCGCTTAGGCACCTTTGTCATGACAACGCATGTCCATGACGCAGGATTGCCTCCTAAGTACATATTCGTTATATGCTCGTACATTAGAGTGTCGGGTTTGTATGCATAATAGTTAGGTTAATTCATAAGTGGGCATCTAGTAATGAGGGGGAAAACTAATCGAATTTAAGTGCAATATGTCAAGGATCTCTTCCGCTCATAGACACAGCAGTTGAAGATTTATTGATTGTTTTTCTATTGTCCTTTAGGCAACGACCTCAATGGAGAAATTTCCTTTACTTCTCAATTGTGGGAAAGAATGCGCAATATTGGAAGGCATTGGTCCTCGCATTTGCAACATTCTCGATCAAAGACTAGCCATCATGTCAAAGAAAACTGGATTTTCAATATCTGACACTCTGCAAAGGGCAAATGCGGAACTTAAAGAAGAACAAATGAGCAAGTATAACTCTTCTAGAAGAGATTCTTTTGAAAAGCAACCAAAAAGTCGGAAGCGGAAATCACAGGAAGCAGATTTAACGGTGACAGTATTACCTAAGGTAAATATAATTTTCATAGATGATGCTTTAATTTGATTATCAAATAGCAATTTTGGCTTTGTCAAAATGGGGACTGGCTGCTGTGGACAAATACGGATGATAGGTATGTCAGTGTTTGATATAATCAAGTAAACAAAGGTTGGTGTTATAATAATTATTTTACTTAATATCACCTGTAAAATGTCTTACGACTATTTAAATGGGAGAGTTGGGATAAGTGCGTCGCAAGTTTGACCTAGCTGAATTCACTAGACGAACAGCGGAAGGATATTTACTCCCATGAGCTGCCGATATTATTGCGACATAATGTTCGTATCACCGATTTAATAAAAGAAATAAGATTTATTGGAATACTCTCCCACTGGCACCAGAGAAATGATTATTTTTGTAAATGCACCCCGATGTTATATTTGCATCAAAAATCTAGGGTAAGTGCAACATTTCAAAATTTAGGAAATTCTGTCAAGTTGTTGTTTCAAGTTCTGATATTCACTTTTGTCATTCAAGAAAAATAAAGTAAATGTATGTCAATGACCTAAGGCTGTGAATACATTAGATTAGAAACTTATAACATGACTTGAGTGACAATCGTCAGTCAATAATGTGAATTTTGATGAATATCTTATCTTTCATTAGTTGCTTCTAGATAATGTAAATTACCTCAAATTTCTGCTCCAAAGTGCATATCTTTTGCTACAAATTCTGTCATATCTGATGCAATTCATCAAAAATCTGACACTCCGATTCAATTTTTTGCAGAGTCGAAAATCGCAGAGTCCAAAAGAATACACTCCAAAGAATAAAACTGGCCCTCATGCTCTATTGATGACACTTTATGAAAATAGTTTGGTAAGTGCATAGTAGTATAGGGTATGATATCCGGCGCATCACTTCGGTCGCACCGGATGTCACACCTTGCGAGATTTCAAAAATTCACGTAGTCTATAAAATTCAAAAATTTAGGTAGTGACAGATTTTCGAAAAATGAAATTTTCAAAAATTTAAGTAGTCTCCAAATTTCGAAAATTTAGGCAGTCGAAAAATATCATGTGGTCGAAAATTTAAGTTGTCTAAGAATTTCACGTAGTCTAAGAATTTCAGAAGATTGTATTCAAAATATTTATTAAAAAATGGATGAAACAAAAGTGGAAGAAACCTCAAAAATGGAAGGAACCTCGACGGGGACGAAAATGGAAGGAACCTCGAAAATATATCCTTCGTTATCTCAATTAAAAACAAGTGAAATGGAGATTGAAAAAATGAATAAAGAAAAACACAAAGATAGAGTTAGGTATATGAAAGATAAGGAATCTCAGTTATTATTGAGATTATAGCATTATGATAAATTAAGAAAGAGATAGTCTAAAGTCAAGAATGTAACACAAGGTATTGGAATATTTTTAACAATAAGTTTAGGTGCTTTAACAATTGTTATATCTTCAGGTGTTTTAGTAATTCTAGTAGTTGCTACTGCTTTAACAGGTGCTGGTGTTTTTACAACTTCGCTTGTTACAATGTTAGATAAATCTTTAATAACTAAGAAGCGAAAATCATTAAAAACTAAACATTTACATACTAAAGAAGTCTATGAGAAATTACCTTACTACTTTCAAAGAGTATGTGATGATAATGTTATTACGTTAGATGAAATTGAAAAATTTGATCAAATAGCTAATGAAGCTAATAAAATATCATTTCATTTAAAGTCCGAAAGAGTTGATGATAAAAATTCTAGTGATGGTAAAACGTTTAGTGATGGTAAAGCGTTTAGTGATGGTAAAATTTCTAATGAAGAAAATGATAAAATTTTTTTAGAAGAACTAAAAACTTTATTAAACAAAACTTTAGACGAGAAAATTTTAAACGAAAAGATGTCAGACGCCAAAGCAATAAAAAAATAATTTGTTCAGCAAAATGTTTTTGTTGTATTCCAATGTTACCACAAAATTCAAATATTATATTTTAAAAATGGATAAAATTAGAGCTGATAATCTAAAAAGAATTAGACAATTAGACGAGTTAATGAAACAAAGAAATATTATGAAAGAAAATCATCTTCAACATAGAATGATAAAAGCTGGTATTCAATCTGTTATGTTTGAAAAAATGCAGCAAACCGAGCAAGTAAAAACTGATTTTGAAAAACTATTGAACCATTTAAAACTCTTGAAAAAGAACCTACAAATAATGATAAACAAATTAATATAACAGATCCAGAGCACAAAACTATATTAGATGACTATGGATTACTAGAATCAAACTTTAATAAGAAATTACCAAAATCTATGCAATTTGAACATTCTATTTCATTTATAGATGGAAAAACAATACCTAGATTTTATCTCGGACAAAAAGAAATATTTCCACAACCTTTCGGAGGTTTAATTTTTTCACCAGATAAATCTCCTTTTAATTTAGATAGAAATTTTGTTGATCTTTTAAGAGGAGCAGATTTAAAAAATTATGCTGTAGAAGATCTCATAAAATATAAAGCTATGTTAGATTGAGTTGGTGCAGCAAAATCTCTTAGACGTTATAAACAATTAGAAAATTTATTATCAACGGGAGTTAAAGTAGGAAAAGGTTTTAAAACAGAAACAACTGTATTCTTACCAGATGATCCACAAGAATTACTAAATAGATTAAATATTTTAATATCTGCAATAAAAGAAGGACATAATTCTAGTTTCAATGAAATTCATGCTATATTGAAAAGACTGTTAGAAAAGACGATTCTAAATGAAGAGGATTACAGAAGTATAGCTGAAATATTTTGTTTTTAATTTTTTTATAAAAAAATATTTCATTTCAGAGGAAAAAATATTTATTTAAAATTTTAACTAAAAAATGTGTTCGAGATAATTATCATCAGCAGAACTAGAAAAAATGAATAATCATTTAGAAAATCTAACAGAGATTTTGGGTTCATCAAAATTTAGTACGACGTTAAAAATTAAAACAGCTACTTCATCACACACTTGTAATTTAGAACCCATTCTACATTTGGAACAAAATAAAAATTATCAAATTGCATTGACTAGTTTCTCCACATTTAACACTATTCAAAACGTTATCAAAGATGTAAATGACCAATTTAGATATTCTACTGATAAAGGTAAAACGTGGAAAATACTAACTTTTCTTCCTGGTTCTTACGAAGTTGAATCAATATCAAATGAAATTAAGAGACATTTAGGTATACCATTTAAAGATAAGAAACATCTACATTTTGCAGTTGAACCGGCAGTTAATAAATTTTCTCTTACTTTAGACGAAAATCATCAAGTTGATTTTAATCATGATAGATCATTGTCGAAACTATTAGGATTTAATAAACAAACCTATAGTCAAGGTTATCATTTAGGTGAGAAGATTCCAAAAATAACTGAAATAAATTCAATTGTTGTACATCGTGACATTATTGAAGGAGGATATATAAATGGTAAATTGTCAAATTTAATATTCAGTTTTCCAACTTTTACTGTACCCATTGGTTATAGATTAAATGTATTCCCACAAACGTTAATATATTTCCCTATTACAAGAAAACTATTAACAACATTAACATTAGAATCTGTGATGAGAAAGGACAAGAAATAAATTTTGTAGGCGAAGAGATTATGATAGATCTTTTGTTTAGAGAAGTTTAATTTTCTTCTTTAAAAATTAGAAATAAAAATAAAAATTTTTTATTAAAAAATGAGTGAAGTGCCCCCATTAAATAAAAAAAACTTAAATTTAATCATCATCCAAATTTATCTAATAAAGTTTTATCAGTTATTTGTGGAAGATCAGGATGTGGAAAAACATATTTATTATTTAAAATTTTAACGACTCCAAATTTTTTGGATTATAACAATCTTATAATTTATACAACAGCAGAACAACCCGTCTATCAATTTTTAAAATATGGATTTGAAAATAATCTTAAAAAACAGCAATTGCTTCATTATTCAAAGAATATGAAAAATCTGAATATGAAGAAGAAATAAGTTCGTGGTGTGAAGAAGCAGCAGAAAATAATCAGTTAGTAGAATCCAATAAAAATAAGCATATAAAAATACAATTAATAGATGATAGTGGTAATATGCAAGATCCTAGTAAACTAGATAAAACAATGAAACATTGTGTAATTTTTGATGATTGTGTTAATGATAGAAATCAGTCAGTTCAGAGAAATTATTTCACAAGAGGTAGACATAATAACTGTAGTGTATTTTATTTAACACAAAGTATGTATTCATTAGATGGAAGTGTTATTAGAAAGAATGCAAATATATTTATACTATTTGAAATAAATGCAAGAAACTTAAGTGATTTGTTAAGAGATTTATGCTTAAGAAATGAAGATGAATTTAAACAATCGTGTAACAATGCTTGGTCAAAAGATTATGGCTTCATTACAATTAATATTGATAAAAAAATTCATGATAGAGTTATCGAACAATTGTTCTCTGACTGAAAGTCGATAGAAAATATTTTCACGGAGTGATCGAATAATTTTTTCTTATAATTTTTTTATTAATAGAAATTAAAAAAGTATGTTGAATGCTTACAAGATAGAACATGTACCAGTTTTAAAAGATTATCGTCATCATACAAACCCTGTCAATTCGAAGAAAGAAGTTGGATTTTATTATCATCATAAATACGTAGCGCTCGTTACAGATTATAAAACAAAACATGGTATTAAACCGTGTGTTAAATCAAACACCTTTCCCCAGTGTTTACGAAGTTTCAGAGTATTTTTAGCGTGCAATAATTTATGGTGGTTGGTTAAGAAAGAAAATTTAACAAAGCATGAATTAGAAACATTGCATCAACTAAATATTCCTCTGTATATGTAAAAATACATTTTTTCTTTTAAAAAATATGAATGGTGAAATGTCTATCGGACTAACGTCTAAGATTGATGAATTAATCAAGAAACAAATTGCTGAGTTTGATGCACAAATTAAACATAGTAAACGTATTAAAAAACAGAAACGTGGAGCAAAAGAAATATTAGAAACTCCTATTACTGATATTTTTTTGATGATAGAATTAAGGATGAACTTGGTGATGATTTATGTAATTTATTTAATCCAAATGAAATTAAATATGAAAATGTATCTTTTATTAATGTAGTAAATGATATGCGGAAACTTTTAGCAAATGGTAAAATTATTAATTTACTTGGAAAAGTTATTAAAGATCAGGAAAATATAATTCAAAATTTTTACGTAACCTTCTATAATAAAAAAAAATTTGAAACATGGTTTTCTAATCTGGAAGAGAAATCAGATAGTCAGGAATGGATTTTACAGGTGAAATTAAATATGAAGATTTTGGAATGAAGTTAGTACAAAGATCGCATTGAGGTGCAGATATTAATATGAAATATAGAATCAAAGAATATTTCGGTGAATATTGTTATATTCCTTCTGAAGATTTTTGTTTTATTAAATGTTATAATGTTTTACGAGGTTTTAATGAAGAACAAGGAGAAATGATGAAAGAAATGTTTCATAATTTTTTATATAGAGAGCCACATCTAGAACAGAGTAATGTCAAACTGCAAATTTTCTCAATTCAATAAATATTTTGGAGAATGTGTTCAATATTATAGTCCTGCCAATCGTCATATAAATCCTAGAGGAATTGAAACGTTTCATAATTATGTTTATTACAACTATTTTCACGAAGGCTCAACAATTGGACACTATTGTTTAATTAATAAATCTCATAAATTAAAAGCTATTAGAGAAATTGAAAATAATTTCAAACCCATATATAAAACAGTTACTGATGAAAATCTAACAACGCGTCCATATAAAATCATAACAAAGAAAAAAATTGACTATGGTTCAACATATATTTTGGATCTCGAAACTTTTCCCGATCCTAACTGTTCAACAGCTCATCCTATTCCTTATGCTGTAGGAGCTATTAATTTTAACAAATTTATATGTTGCTTACCGAAACAAAGATTGAAAGAATTAGAAACACGTTTGTTAAGTGATATGATTAAAATTAAACGATCAAAAGATGAAGATTAATTAAAAAAACTTAAAAAACAAATTAATGAGTATAATAATTTAACTGAATTAGAATTCAGTAAACTTCAAAATTGTGTGAAAATATTTACGAGAACTGAGGATGATGAATGTCCAATCGGGGGAAACCCAGAGGACGCATGTCCGATCCACCAATTTTTTAAAACTCTTGGAAAATTTAATTATTCGAAGGTAACTTTAATAGCTCACAATTCATCAGGTTTTGATTCTTATTTTCCGATAAAAGCTAATTTTAAATTATCTAAACTGCCTCTTAAAACTTCAAGAGGAATATTAACTGCTTCAATACAAAATCCTTATACAACTGAATGTGTTAGTAGATATATTCAAAAATCTTTTAGATTTAAAAATAATAATGCGAAAAAGAATTCACCTCCAGGTAAATTAGCACTTCAAACTATTATAATGAAATGTAGTTATCAACATGTAAAAACAAGTCTTTCTAAATGTTGTGAGAATTTTAAAATTCCTACCAACGTGAGTAAATTTAATTATAAAATTGGAGACATAACACATGAAAATTATAAAGAAAAAGAAAATGAATGGAGACCATATTTAGTTAACGATATTCTTTCTTTAGCTTTTTGTATCTACAAATATAATAATGTTATGCGAGATTTAGTTGGAGAAGATATAACTGCTAATTTAACATCCTCCGTTTTAACATTTAACGGTTGGATGAAAAGCGTACAAAATGACAATATAAATATTCATTCTCATACAGATTTATGGGCTAGAAATTATATTAGAAAATCTGTTAAAGGTGGAAGAGTTTCAGCAAATATAAGAAAATACATATCTCCATTTTGTAACATCGTGATATCAATATTACAACAATATTTACGGCCGCTACGCTGGGGGACTTTGTCTCCTGGAAATAATTTAATAGATTTAATGAAGGAGTATAATCAGTTAAAAGATACGAATGATCTTTGTAAAAGAATTTCAAATCAACTACTTGAACAAAAAATGAATTTCTAATGGCTTTTGATGCAGCATCTTTATGTCCATCAGCTATGTATGATGAAAATTCAGAATACCCTAAATCTGAATCAGTAGAAAATTTCGTCAAGAAGAAGAACGAGAAGTAGTATATAAATTTAATACTCAGACATTTAGACCTAAAACTGGAATATTCTCTGTTGCGTTTCAATATCCGAATGATATGTTTTTCCAACCAGTTCCTACAAAAGATAAAGTTAAAAATCAAAATAATAATTCTCATGTGAAAGTAATCAGGTTTAGAAATGGTATCTGTTGTGATGTATTAACTTCTGTAGATATACAAGAAATTGTTAGATGTGGTGGAAAAATCTTACATATTAATGATGGTATAATTCATGAAAAAAATTATCAAGTTTCACCATTTCGAAATTATATTGAAAAACTTTTTAATTTAAGAAAAAAATATAAAACAGAAGGAAACACTGTAGGCGACGAGTTAATTAAATTATTCATGAATTCGCTATATGGCAAAACTGTACAAAAAGATATAACCATTAAATATCATTTATGGAATGAGAATACATTGAGAACAAATTTCACTCAAGAAGTAAAAGATTATGAAAAATTAAATGATGAACAATATTTAGCGAAAGTAGAAATGGATGATGAAGAATTTCTCAAAACTAATATTGTAAAAGATGGGAAGACGTCATTCATGCCATCACACTTAGGTTCTTTTATTCTTTCTCACTCTAGAAGAATCATGAATAACTTTATTTTAGAAATTAATGGTTTCAACGAAAAATACATTCATTATACAGATACTGATTCAATATACATTTCTAATGAGCTCTTCAATAAATTAGATGCTGCTGGATATGTTGGGGGAGAATTGTGTCAAGGAAAAAATGATTATGGAAATGGTGGAATTAGTTTTGCAATATTTATTGCCCCTAAAATAAAATATTGTGTTACTGTAGATGAACAAGGAAGACTTAGTGAAAAGAAAACATTTAAAGGATATTCACAAAATAAAGTAAAAGTAGAAGATTTTCTAAAATTATATTCGGGTAAAACATTATCGACTACAGTTAATAAACCATGGAAAAGATCTTTAGAAACTGGAATTAGTATTCCTGATAAAAATAATAATACTGAAGAAAAAAAATTTTCTGGTCAAATAAATATTCTTAAACGTCAAGCACCTGATGAAGATGAAAATATGTTACCTTATAACGGAGAAGATATTCAAGCTGAAATATTTCAAGCAATCTTCGCTGAGAGTAATTTATTTGATGATGATGATACGTGGGAATAACAATGTTTTATTTTATGACTAAAAATTATTTTCTATCTAAAAAATTACATCTAAAATTTATATCTAAAAAATTTATATATGAAATTTATATCTGAAAATATAATTAATTAATTATAGCACTCACACCGTTTATTATTGGTTTTTGATCTTCAATTGTTTGTTTTGCTTCATCTAATGTAGATTTGACATCAGATATTATTGGTGTTGCTTTTTTTCAAGGCATTTCTTTCATCATCAATTCCAGATTTTAAACATTTTAATGTATCATTAATTCCAGATTTTAAAGATTTTAATGTATCATCTATTCCAGATTTTAAACATTTTAATGTATCATCAATTCCAGAGTTTAAACATTTTAATGTATCATCAATTCCAGATTTTAAACATTTTAATGTATCATTATTTGTTAATCTGTTAGGTATTGCTATACCAAATGTTGTAATTGTTGAATATTTGCCACAGATTGAATTTCTTGAACAGGCTGCATATTTTGTTGAGATTGTTCTATAAGTTGACCACATGGTGTATATTTCATATGTGAATATAAGAACGCTTGATTTGTAAAACGCATATTACAAACTTGACAAATTTGAGTCATTTCCAGTTTTATTTTTATGTGAGAAAAATTTATTTTTATTTTCATGAGAAAATAACTTTTATTTTTATTTCCATGACATATCTTTTATTGTTAAAAAATGAAGTTACCAAATGTTGGTGGAGGTGCATATATCCCGAATAATCGTGAATCAGAAATAGAAATAGAAAATTATATCATGAGAACTGGAGACGTTTTATCTGGTCCATTGCATCTTTCTATTCTTCCGCAACAAAATACAGAGTTAACAAATAAACAATATGTTGATACACAAATCAATGACTTAAAAAAATATATATAAACGATGTTTAGGCTCCACTGATGAATGAATTAAAGTTGCTTAAACTTAATGACAAATCATTAAACGAAAAATTGTTAAAAATTGATAAAAAGGATAGAGAGCTAGAAGCAGATATAGCAAAACGTTTTAAGAAAATTTCAGAACAATCAAAAATTTTAATATTACTTTATTGGTTATTACTTTATTGGTTTATTACATTATTACTATTATGGTTGCCTTGACAACTGATGTGTGGTGGTGAGGGTTTGATCCTGCCAATTGACAGAGTCGCGTAAGTGGCTCGTAGCTCAGTTGGTTAGAGCACAGGTCTAGTTAACCTTGGTCGTAGGTTCGAATCCTGCCAGCCGCACATCTTTTGCATGGCAATTTGATCTATTGTTTATTTAATTTCATTGTTGTTAATTGCATTCACGACATGGCTTAAGATGCTTTGGTGGACAATCGATATCCGTTACTTGCCTTAATGTCGGCGGTCACAATTGTGACGTGTTATTTATCCATTGGTTATTGTTGCCTTGACAACTGATGTGTAGTGGTGAGGGTTTGATCCTGCCAATTGACAGAGTCGCGTAAGTGGCTCGTAGCTCAGTTGGTTAGAGCATAGGTCTAGTTAACCTTGGTCGTAGGTTCGAATCCTGCCAGCCGCACATCTTTTGCATGGCAATTTGATCTAATGTTTATTTAATTTCATTGTTGTTAATTTCTAAAAATTTAAAATCTGCAGTCATTAAAAATAAACGTCACATAAAATTATTGAAAGAACAATTAGAAAATGAATTAGAAAAACTTTCTAAAAATTTTTTTAAAAATTTAAGTAAGATACAAGCTACATTCCAAAAAAGTGTTGATGAATTAAGTTCTAAAATTACTCAACAAATGAAAAAGATGAATAGAATAATAAATGAAGTAAACTCATTTAATCAAAAAGTTGATAAAATGAAAACTCTTAAAATCAATTTAGAAAATGAATTAAAGAAAAATTTGCAAGAAAAAGCTGAAGGAAATAAAGAACAGTTAGATGCTGTTAAAAATCAGTTAGATGTTCTTAAAGTTCAATTGAATGCTCTTAAAACGGCGTTGAAGATGAATCAGCAGAAAATGCAAGTTAATAGAAAAGAAATTAAAATACATCACACGCTGCTTGACGCAATAGATAGAGTACAACAAAAAATTAATAAAGTTATCACGCGGTTCTTGTCCATTCATAAACGTAAATCTTAATCCTAAACGTACATATTTTTTCCCAAAGGTTAAATTTATTCCTAAAAAATGCCTATAATTTATAACCACAATCTTAAACATTTTGCTTCAAATCAAAAAATAGCACATGAACCATCTATGAAATCTGTTTACCATTATAACAATGTAGAAACTATTCAAAAAGAAGGAGGTGGTGTAAACAGCGGAGCTGGAATATTTTCTGGAATCACTGATAGTATAGGAAGTATCGTTAATGTTATCAAAAATAATAAAGATATGATTACATCTGCTGCAAAAGGAGCAGCTGCTATAGGTTGTACAGCTGGTGCAATATCAAATGCTGTTAAGTCTCAAAACGAATTAAAGCAAGTAGAAACTATTCGTAAACTTAAGAATGATTCTGAAGAACTAAAAAAATTAAAAAAACTTTCAGAGAAAACAAAAAACAAAATTGCTAACATAGCAGTGACAGGTGAAACCTTGAGGAGTGGTACTCCATCAGAGAGTAAACATGAGAAGAAATCAATTGAAGAAATAAGAGGCAATGGTTTAGCAAAATTCTAAAATATATTCGAAAAGGAAACCTAAGAAATTTTTTTCTGTGTGAGAAATTTTTTTTCTGTGTGTGAGAAAAAACAAAAGTCAAGTTATTTTTTATTAAAATGTCTACTCTTATCGAAAATAAATTTAGATTAGACGATCCTCCGTTCGTCAGTTACAATCAAAAAAAGAATGACTATATAAGAATTGCTATGAATCCCGGATCTTCTAGTAGAGTAAATACTGGAGGTGATTTAATTTTTGAAGTTGATAATCAACAAAGTTATTTATATTTACCTGATTCCTTTTTACACTGTGAATATTCTTTATATAGTGATGCCAATTTTACAACACCATTACCAGATACCGATAATATTGCATTAGAGAATAATTTCTTTCCAGGATTATGTACACAAATGCGTTTAGATGTTGCAACTCAAAATATAGAAACAATAAGTGATTCTCCAGGTGTAATTGATGCAATGCTTCGATTTGTTACAATTGGTGAAAATAATAAAAAGCATGAAATCGAAGGTTGGTTTCCTGATACTAATGATGGTATAATTGTTGATGATTTAACTCACGCTGGAACAGACGCAGCAGGAATTGCGAAAGATGTAGAAAATATTGCAAATCATTTAAAGATAACAAACAATAGTGCATATAAAGAAAGACGTGAATTTAACAAGAAAAGTAAACAGACAGTAAATTGGTCATTGTCAATGTCATCTCTTCTATCGCTCGGTCATGTTCTCCCAACCACTTTCCTGTTTGTATCACGTGTATGCGAGATGAACTGTATCTATCTAAATGAATCAAAGGTAGACATTCATGTGCCAAGCGCGCACATAAAACATAATTGTCTCTTCTTCACTGAACAAACTGTTTTGATGAGAACACACTTTACCGTAGTAGAATCATCAAACGAAGAATTCATGTGAATATCAATAGGCTGCTATACTTTAAGTGAATAATCAAGTGCATTGATATGTGTTGTGACATTAGTACTAAAAATGTGTGATATAAGAAACAAACCAACAGCATTGTGCATCAATTCTGTTCATTGTTAAACTTTGACAAATGAGTTATTTAAACTTATATTATGATCAGATTTCCATTATGCGCGAAAAACAACATATTTTAAAATCAGTTTAGTGCAAATAGTAGTCATTGTTACAATGTGCATGATGTCATAAGTTCAGTAGCAAATGTTAGTCTGTACATATACTCAAGTTTCATATCAATTGTTTTCACAATAGTGGGGCATTTTCACTCACAAAATTAATCAATTAGTGTACCATCATGCATATCATGAGTTTTCAGTCTTCGACGCTTTGGAGGTGGTATTCCGGTAGCATAATGACCATGAGGTGAAGAAAAGTTTGCATCAATCCAACACCGCTTATCCTCCCAAGCTGAGAGGCCACGTTTGCGGAATTTATGAGTTGAAACAGTATGATGTTTTGAACGGAGTATAGTCATCTCAATGGAGTTCTCACTTTGATTGTCCAATACATTTTTGTAGTTCTCATGACTCATTTTACGAACAGCTGCTTTTTGATATACCCTTTGCCCTTTTTATGCAGTCCATCTTGCTTTTATACTTTATGCTATACATCTTCGGTCTAAGAAAAATCATCTCTTCAATTTCCTGTCCCGCACTTTCATCTTTAAAACATCCAAGGCGAGCTTTGTTCTTTACCGAATATAAGGGATATGATGTTGAATAGTTGCTAGCATCAAAATATGAACTCAGTTCTTTAAGGATATCATCTCGCTCAATAGATTGATCAGTTGTGACTGCTAGGAAAAGGCTGTCTGTATCACCACCTAAAAGATCAACATGTTTTATGAGTGGGCAAGGCTTGATGATGTTGTAATACAATTCATACATCTCCAATTTCGCATAGTCTAATACAGTTTGTCCAATATAAATTGGCTTATTCAGTAAAACTTTACGTTTCATCATTCTTACTCCTGCTAAGCCTCTGGTGATGACATGTCTATCGATAAATAAAGGACTTTGGGATAGATTGAGATACTTTTCCGTATCAAACACCAAATGGTAATTGTGTCTCTTACGCACATCTTCCATAGTTTTTCCAAACAATGAATTGTTCTTCAGTTTGTAAAAGGTGTCAAAACTGTTTCTAGATTCAGTTCGTCGCTTACTATTGTAGGAAATATAGGGCTCCAGAAAAGCTTTCTGTTTGAATTGGATTGCGCGATGAACACTTTAGTTTCATACTCATTTTCAAGTAAAATTGTAGAACGCGGTAATGACATACTCGTATATAATGTTCTCTGTCATATTGTGTGACAAACAATTTACGACTTGGTATGTAACGCCCTCTACTACATCTTTCATTACACAACTTTTCACTTAATTGATACATAAATGGACTAAATTGATCGGGATGTACCTCATCACTGTAAGGAACCATATGAAAATCCGATGTAGCATCATGAATATCTTTTGGATAGTCGAGTGTTACCTCGAACACATCCATACTCACTCACTGCATCAATTGAAAGGATGTTTTGAGGATTATGGGATATGGTCAATTCTTCCTCAGTTAACCATTTAAATTCTGAATGAGGTGGAGGCTTGCTCAATGCTGAACCGTACAGGTTATTCTGGTCCAGATATACTAAATGAGTCTTTGTTTTGTCAGTTTCGATTGCAGAGCGATGGTGATAATTCATAAACGTGAGTCCACCACGAATTCCACGCTCAAAGTAATTGTACATTTCTGGATCTGCTAGAAGATCAATCTTTTCCTTCGTCATTTTAAAACATGACATGTAAGAGAAAAAACCCGGCAATGTTATAAAGTGAACAGGGTCCAGTCCGTCTTCCCTGAGTGTAAGACTTCGAAATGCTTCGAAAACATCTGCTAATAGGAAAACATCCAATTTTAAATACGATTCCATGTAGTCACCAAAGGTTTGGCAATCAAATTCTTTCCACGCTTTTTGTGCATGTATGTAATCCTCTTCTGAACATATTTTCCCCGACAAATCATCATAAAAAGAGTCAATTGGTGGAAGTTTCACTTCATCCAATCTTTTAGGTGAATCAATGTATGAATACGGAAAAACGCCTTTGCGGTTGATCGTTTCATCAGTCAGATATGGATAATCTTTCTTCAAACATTGAGTTATGGTTAGTGACTCCACGTTTTTGACGAGGGATGACAAGGAACTTGTCATAAATTGATAGGAATCAAGAAACAATTTCAGAGTAGTGGTTATCTCCATTCTTTCGATAAGAAACAGGAACTTGAGCTCTGAGTGTCACAAATTTCTCTTGACTTTGTGCTATAACCTTCAATTTCCAATGTCTCATTTTCTCAATACCATGCTTTAGAATAATGTGTGCATCATATCCTTTGAAGTTATGAAAGATAACAGGAAGACTTTCATATTTAGAGATGACCTGATATTTACAGTTTTTGCATATGGCCCCTTTAAACTCATTAGTAATAGGACAGAAATAGACAGTCTTAATACACGTGTCATCATCAAAATGCAATGCGCATTGACAGCAAGAATATGCTTTTTCAAACGCTTCTTCTTCCTCACAGGACAATGACGGCTCTTTAAAGAACATGGAGGACTGTTTTCTATGTAGTTGCAGGACCATGTTTTCAAGAGCCATCAAAAACTTCAGGATACAACCTTCACCTCGCCAACACATCATTATATTTTCTTTATTACCTGTGAGCTGTTTATGCCATGTATCATAGCAGGCAATGGCAATGGGATTATTCACATTTGACTCTGAATCGATGTAACATTCTATATCTGCATATACCACTTTGGGTGGGCTTTGTTCATGACCCTGAGACTTATAGACATGTTCAGCTTCTGTTGGCATGCTTTCAACTTGTAATTTGCCGCTAATGCAGAATTTGTGATGTTCTTCAAACTTGTTCTTCAGCCTGAAACT
The DNA here is from genome assembly GCA_907163375.1 of Prostheceraeus crozeri. NCBI lineage: Eukaryota > Metazoa > Platyhelminthes > Polycladida > Euryleptidae > Prostheceraeus > Prostheceraeus crozeri. The sequence continues at coordinate 73,474 of CAJQUW010009657.1, forward strand.
TTTGCAGCAGCGTTCACATGTGAAGACGTTATTGTGATTCATTTGTTCATAGTACAATCTTTTAACTGACGGACTACCGCAGTAATGACATCTTCCATCATCATTTACCACCAGCAATAAGTTTACAGTTGTAGGAGCACGAACATTCATATTATTGTATCGACAACTTTACACCTCTTGATCATAGACATGAATGCTTATTTTCAGGTTATTATTCTTTTCAATCAGTGGGACATCAGTAATGCCTACACACTCAGTATTAACTCCTGTGAAATCAAGCTCACCTTCCCATTGCTTGTACTTTGATACGCGATTTCGGTAACCGGTTGTGTCTTTGTAATGCAAGACTGACAACAAGGCATATTTGAAACAGGAAGAGAAACAATCCATATGGATAACAGCTCTTTTATTTTCCAACTGCTTTGGAAGAGGGAAAAATCCATAACCATTCATATCCGCGATTAAACTCAATTTGATTGTCATCTTATCAACACTATCAAACACAAGGTTACTCCTTCCCATTGTGCAATTCTCAGTGTGTTTTAAGCGCTTTTAAATGACGCTCAAACCATTCATCGAAGTTTAACACCATATCAGCAGGGAGAGAAGAGATGGCAAACATAGCAAATTTAGTATCATCTTCCTATTGTGATTCTGGTCTGGAAACATTCATCACAGCTGTCATGCTGCATTTGATGACAAAAGAACCTTTCAACGGATCAAAAAAAATTAGCTTTTGAATAGCTTTCGTATCCTTCATCAAACATTGAATTGGATCAACTTCAACTTCTCTTGGAACCAACATGACATCATGAATTCTACCTCCTAAAGATGATTTATGTAATTTGAATATATTACTGCAGTCATCATCTCCAAATTCAAATGTGTGTTCTGTGCGATGATGCTGCAAGTCACATTCTCTTTTGAACACTTTTCTACAATTACTACAAGTAGGCTCCACATCCTTATCAACTTGTTTGACCACTTCGTCCGATGCATAGGATTTCACATTATTCTGTAGACAAGAACCGTTTTGTTTATACCGAAGTTTGAAACTTTTACATCTGCCGCTTCGATGTCGTTTCAGATGCTCCCTCCTTGAGAAGGTTCGTCCACAGTCACAACATTTGGATTGATACAATTTGTTGTTATCTCGCTGTTTATCATCAACGTAGTCACCATCCTCTTGAATAATATCATCTCTCCAATTATGAGATGTTGAAGTACTTTTCATTTCAGATGTGTGAGATTGTTCAGATAACAGCGTTTTTGATGACGGTATAAAATCTTCCTTGCAGTAAATGTTTTGTTACACCGTACACAGAGTGGCACATTAGCGGGAATGGGAGTGTCATTTCTTTGTAATGACGTCTGGCAACCATCGTTTTCTACCATATCATGTAATTGAGAGAGTACAAGTTCAAAGTTAGGATAGGATATGATGACATCAACAATGTGAGTAGTACACGACGTATATAATTTCTTGCTGTTTGAAGTCTGCTTTGCCTGAAATCGATTTTGAAAATATCAGCATGGATGTAACCAGAGATACTCATGCGCTTGCTAACTGCCTGAGTATAATCTCACTTTGCTGATAGCGATATGAATGTGGTTTATCTTTTCCAGAAGAAAATTACTACCTTTCGCATTGAAGCTATCCATTCGAGATATAATCTTCTGCATATGACGCTCAAAAAACTCTTCCGCATCGTCAGAAGTAACATATTCCTGTGGATGTGATGAGAAATGATAGTTTACACTTTCAGGTTCTTTCGAAGCATTATTCAAACGAATGTAATTGACATCTGCAATTAAACGAGCATGGATGTCACAGTCAACAAATTGATCAATCATTATTGCAAACAATTCTCGAATATTTGCAATGCACACTTCAATCTCCGTTTGTTCATTTTCGAAGTCAACAATATAATCTAGGATAAAACCACGAAGACTTTGCTTATGAATTCGAATGGTACGGAAGTGATTTGCCAAGTAAGAGAATTCAGGCTTCATAACTACAACTGATTATATTGACATATCAATCTTCTTTTTGCTTAAACATAATCAAGGCATGAACCAACACGATAGTTGTAACAGGAGTTTTGATTCCTACATCGAAACATCTAGTGTGTGAAACCTCAAGATGAAATAGCACTTAATGAATTCATCAGGTGTATTCACTTAAATTCATCGCTAGTTTTGAATGGTACACGTGTTGATTCTCTCAATGTGCAACGCACATGATAAGCAAACTTACATATTTGATTCTAACATCTCATTACAATACAACATGGACAGCCCTACATTCTAACGTGATGTTCACTGTTTCATACCAATGAAATAGTTCAACTCTCGTCAATAAAGTTGCAAGTCCTCAGTATTGTAACTCATATATTTCCTTATATCCTTTGATAATTCAATGACTTAACATGGCTTGCTGTTTCATATCGAGGAGAGTGTTATGTACCTCTGCACAGACTTCTTCATGTGCATCTACTCTTTGATAGTTCAATGACAAAGTTGTGTTCTAATCGCAACGTTGAACTACATCTAAAGCTTTTACGTTTCTACAGAACTTTATGTCATTTTTTAACGCGAATTTTCGTTGTAACTAGTCATGTAGTTTGGCTTCTTACACCACGGAGTCTAGAGCCACATGTTTGAGTTTCATTTCGATGACTAGCAAAATTTAATAATGGACCTCATATGTACATTCGACATAGTCTAAGACCAATGTAATAGACTTGGCATTATTGACCCTAACTTATCGCTAACCCTAACGTCTCTCACACACACTCACCGTTTGTGTCAAGACTTAACCTGTATTTAAAAACATTCTACACAGTGCAGCAACCGTCTCCACTCAATATAAAACCTTTTGACACTGTAAAAGCGACGAGAGTAAGTAATTCAAAAACAATCTACACAGTGCAGTAAACGTCTCATCTGATAAAATCTTTTAGATAAAACTTTCTGGTGCTGTGGTGAACACTGTTTTTATATAAAAACATTCTAAACGCTCTTTCAATCTGATTGCAGTAGAGGACTTCAGTTTTCAAGTTTCAAGAGATTGCTTGCTATAGAAGAGAGAGGACTGTGATGTGTTGCATGTGGTGCAAGTGTGGTCTCCCGTTTCATTCCATTTCATCAATTATTCTTCCCTCTACATTCCATATCCGAAGATATGTGGCGGACGTGGATGTGATGCCTCGAAAAATGTTTGATTCATTGATTGGTCACATATAAGAATTTCATGTTTGTCTGCTCAGTTAAACAAGTATGTCATGCTCACTAGAGAAGTCGTTTTTCCTTTTAGTCATTCAATATGCAGTCAAATGCTCCCTTCCTACAATTCTACGCATCATCTATGAACACTGACAAAGATACAAAGACCTTTTTTTCTGACTTGATCAATTCTATCAAGACATGATGTAAACATACATTCAACTTGTTCTTCCCAATGTGCATCCTATGTTACATTGCCCTCTCTCAAACAACTACACCCCTACCCAAAAACCAATCTTGTGCAAGAAGAAAATAGCAAACAACAACATATAGAAAGAGAATATGAAGAAAAGTTATAGACCAACTGGCCTATTGACAAGCATACTGCTTCATGCGAAAAATGGAAATATTTGCGACATATAGACAGAGACATAGCAATATTTCTCGATATATCAACCTTTCATTGTTGAATATCAATTCAACTATTCATTCAACATAACACACAATGTGAAGTCTATCAATAATCAAGTCTTATTTACATAAGCTTTCAGATGTAAATCAACTGTGATACTTTAACTTGCATTTACATATAACAACTGTTTAATGTTTTCTATCCTATACATTCAAAATCTGTAGAAACATTTATTCTACTGCACCTTAAATCTATTGACATGTGATACATTACATTCAATCTTCGATATCAAATACTATCATGAAACAACTAGCAGAACCTGACTTTAGACATGCACTGATTCCCACATTTATGATATTAGTAATTTTTCTATCATGTGTTACTACATGCTCATCAATATGAAAGGCTTGCAGTGACTTAACTCTTAATGCGTCCATGTCAAGCTTTCGGAAATAACTTTTCATGTTCAGTTGGCATACAATCAATTTCAACGGATGCTCCAGTCATAGCATGTTATTCCTACTTTCGCACTCATGGTGTCATGCTACATCGACAAGTTGCTTCTATTTAACTTCTACATGAATAAAGCAAACGTCCTGATGCTGTGTGATTATATCTCGAAATGGTACTGTTGTCTCTTTCAACTATGTCACTGATTCAAACAGTTTATTGCACTACCTATTCATTAAACTTTGCAATCTCAATCTTTGCTTTTCTCGAATATAATACTCTAATTTGCATGCAACAACTATGTTATGTGTTCTATCTTATACACTCAACCAGTTGAGACATTCATTCTGTTACATCCATGAACAAACATGACGTGATAAAATTCACATAATCTCAAAACCTTTTAACAGCGCTTGTTTTCAAACATATGCTGAATCCCACATAGCTTGTTTGTTATACTACCAATTCATTTCAATACGAGCTAATCTTGCATCACTCATTTCATGCGACATAACTTTTCACTTTACTTATTCCTACAATGCTACTACTGTGTTCTACACTTTATGAGATCTCTTTCACTTCTATCTCACACATTCTCCATCATATAACTAAGTGAATAAAGTTGATGATACATTATCTGACTAAACTCATTGAGTCACATTCTACACGAACAGATATTGCTGACATGGATCATATAAAACGGTAAGTCTTGTCATAGGGTTGACTATACTATGGACGTAGTGATTTATCAATGTAACTTGCACTTTTAAAACGCTAAATCCATAAATCTTAGCACAGGGATACCTATCCTATGGTTTTAGTGATTTAGGAGTTTTGCTGTGTAATTTAGTAAACTTATGTCTCTGTCAGCATACGACTTTTAACATTCATGTAACTTGTTGAACTAAATTCACGTTGATGATGGATGATAAAATCCGTGCATGTAGTCATCTAGTAGAGTTTCACTCGTCTGTATTTGTGAAGACGTTTTTTCCTATCACTCCTCTTACTGATTTTCTTGTTCACTGTAAATCATATCAGCAGATCATTTAACGGTTCCAATCTGACGAACAACATTCATATCAACATTACAAACTTAGTAGAATCCCAAACCTCTGTATGACCCTGTATTTCACTTAGGTTTTATTTACTCTTTGGTCATTGTCTACCTAGAGTCCCAAGATGCTTCACATTGTAAAAGTCATACTGGTGAGATTTACAGTTCTATCACCATGATAATTACAGCAAACGTACAAGTAAACACATGTGAGACAAGACATTAATTACATCACTTATTTCTATCCATCATCATTACCTAATGTTTAACATGATGCACTTAAGTCTTTCATGTCACAAATTTTTTATCACTTATGCTTTTCGTTTTAATACTTGGTTTGTGTTACTCAAAGCTTAATGAATTTAACCAACCATTCGTCATAACACATCCGACGAATCTTACCTTGTACAAAGCATGGGTGTTGAAGCACAACACTGACTAATGAATGATGTTATCCTCTTAAAATAAAGATTTTACTAGTATTGTTATTAATGAATGATGTTTGCATATTCCTAGCTTGCATAACAAGAAACTTTCATACGTTGACTATTATATATTTTCCTAATCAACTCCTTACACACCTATTATTCAAATCACTGGAATGCATACAATGTATTCAACTCTTCTATTGAACATGTATCAATCACATTTCAGCTGACTGCATCAAATGTAAAGTGTATAACATAATGAGTATGTAACTATCCCTTATCAACGATATGAAACCTGTCTTTTCACCATGAAATTAAGTCTTACATTCAAAGTCATTTTATAAAGCGAACATATGCATGATGTGTTGCATGTATTCTACACTAAAAGAGATCGTTAATTTGTGTTATATTAAATTCTAAATCCCTAGATCCAACCGTAGACAACCCTACCCCTTAGATTATGAACTTTAGCAATTTAGCTATATCATTCGCAAATGGTTGAGTTAATAAATGTACTATACATTAGCGGTTAACATTAACTTGTGTTATATGAAACCCTAAATCCATCCGTAGATAGCCCTACCCTTGGATTATGGACTTTAGGAATGTATCCATGTCATTGACGTGTTCAAGAATGTACTTAACATTGTATTGTTGACTTCATTCGCAGCAGAGGTGCATAACGCATAACATATCCATGCATCTAAAAACATCCGTTTACAGAACATTCAACTTTATCTCTAACTTTATTTTATACTTTACCTATCTTACAAACTCTGAAATGATTCTAACTTTATTCCTAACATTACAAACAACAACTTTATTTCTAATTTTACAAACACAAATGATTCTAGCATTATTTTATACTTCACCTATCTTACAAACAGCGAAAGGTTATGACTTCAGTTTATTCTTCCCTTATCTTACAAACAGTGAAATGCTTGTGCATTTATTTTATACTTTACCTATCTCACAAACACTGAAATGATTCTAACATTATTTTATGCTTCACCTATCTTACAAACACTGAAATGATTCTAACATTAATTCAAACTTTACAATCATCAACTTTGTTTCTAACTTTACAAACAGTGAAATGAATCAGACATTATTCCTAACATTACAAACAACAACTTTATCTCTAACTTTACAAACAGTGAAATGATTCTAACTTTATTTTATACTTTATATTTCAACTTTCATTTCAGCGACTGGTAGGACTTGATAATTTGTCTTATATGTACATTATGACCAAGAGTAACAGACTTTATGTTTCACGGTTAACATTCACTTGTGTTATATAAAACCCTATATCCCTAAATCCAACCGTAGATAGCCCTACCCTTGGATTATGAACTTTAGGAATGTATCCATGTCATTGACATGTTCAAGAATGAACTTGACATTGTAAAACTTCAGGCACAACAAAGCTGTGTAACGCATCCAAAAACGTTCGTTTACAAAATATTTGTTCTATACACTTTCATATAACGCTTGGTTTACATTTCCTATTTCGATGTCATGTAAATCTCACTTGGTCATTCACAAGTGATAAACCCGATAGACTAAGTGTTAGTCGCAAATTACATGTCACATTATAAACAGCGTTTGGTTAACTCTAAATACACATTCATCCCTGTGACTTGTAGACGATTGAAACTCTGCTGTCATGAAATAATGCATACATCAACGATGATTCTTATCCATCTCATAGGTTTCATGTTCAATTCATGATGACTTGGGTTTTCATTTCGATGACTAGCAGCACTTAATAATGCATCTCATATGAACAACGTGATATACTTCATGTTTCACTGTTCATTTGTGTTATATAAAACCCTAAATCCCTAAATCCAACCGTAGATGACCCTATCCTTGGATTATGGACTTTAGGACTTGTGCTATGACCCACGTGATTAAATGTCATGGAACTTATGGCTACCCCTCACACACTCAACCTTTGTGACAAGACTTTACCTGGTTTTATAAAGCATTCACCACTGTGGTACTTACTATAAGACCTTTTAACACTGTGAAACAATCTACACAGTGCAGTAAAACCTTCTAAAACGTTCTAGTGCTGTGGTGAACACTTTTTTCATATAACATTCTAAACTCTCAGTCTCACTGCAGTAAAAGACTGTTTTTAGTAAACCTGATGAAGTATTCAGCAATCTAGCAGTCATGGAGTTTGAATTTTCTAATAAGGGAACATTTGGCAACCGTCTCCACTCAACATAAAACTTTCTAACACTGTAAAAGTAAGTTACAAGACAATCTACACTGCAGTAAAACCTTTTCGATAAAACTTTCTAGTGCTGTGGTGAACACTGTTTTCACATCAGATTATTCTAAACTCATACATTCGTAATGTGTGAGGAAGTAAAACACTACAGGACTTCTTATTTCATAAACCCTACGAGATGCAGTGCGCTACTGATAAACACCGCGGTACGGATGTAGGAACATTTTCCTATCTTTAGTCTTAACACAAGACAAGTAACGTTTGGAAGTGAAGCATCTTTGTACATTTGACTCCAGTAAGCATCTTTCATAAAACCTACGATATACATTGCAGTTATGAACGTTTTCCAGTCGTTATGTGACTGAGTATGAGGTTTGAAGAGCTTGCATACTAAATAAGAGAGAAGTGTTTCATGTTCGTATTTGGTAGGTGAGTGATCTCCCTTTCATTCCATTCATCATTTCGTCTCCGTGATGGAGACAGTTCTTAAAAGAACTCATGGGTCATTCTCATCAACTTAGGTTATCAACGTTTTTAACACTCGGTGCAATGGAGGTGTTTTAAAGTAGCCTTCGACAGATGGCTAAATGTCACCCTGGCGGTCAGAGCACTACGTCGAGACGGTAAGGCAACCACTTGCAAACATGACGCAGAGAGTTTTAACAAGGATTACAATTGCCGAATATCCCATGCGGTACTCTTCGCTGCGGATTCCATCGCCACCCAAAAGGGACGCCCGTCGATAAGAAGTATTGCACCGAACATCTCTTTACCATGCACACTTTGAGTGTAGGCAAGACGTGAGAATGACTTGATAGCAAGCCACTTCTGTTAGCAGAGAATTGATAAAGTGATTTGATAGCAGACCCTCTGATATCAGAGGGTGGAAACTCAGCCAAGATTTCACCTATTAGCAGAGACATAAAACTTAGAGTGATTTAATAGCAAAGTATCTGTTAGCAGAGGATGGATAAAGTAACACCACCCCTGATGGCAGAGGGAATAAGAGGCCTGATAGCAGGACCCACAGGTTGTAGAGGGGTTTGATAGGAAATGTCCTGAGACACCAACCTTTAGTGCAATGGAGATTTTATAAAGTAGCTTGTGGCAGATGGCTAAAGTACTCTGACCTGGCGAGAGAAAGCATCAATTTCATCTTATTTTCACTATCATTACATTGCAGCATGGAAAATCCTCTATCCATAGAAATTAGAATATTATGGAAAATCCTGATTCATAGCATACTCATCTAGACCCATTAGGCTTTCAACTAAAGCCCCGGCTTTAATATTTTCATTTACATTTGTAACGCTTTCTATAGCTTTCAACGAATAGCCAAGCCAAGGTCTCTTGCTACAAACCATGAAGTTGGGAAACGAATGCAACTTTTCATCTTCAAATGATGATGGGTGTCAAGAATGAACACTCAGTTGAATATGCTTGATATTACTTGTACACCTTTACAAGTGTTGATGACTCAGTGAAATCTAACTCCGGTTTTGTAACTCTTGTTCATTCATATATTTTGTCAGTAGCGAAATATACTTTATCTTTCATTTCAATGACTGGTAAGACTTGATAATTTGTCTCATATGTACATTGTGACCAACGTGATAGACTTCATGTTTCATCTAACGGTTAACATTCACTTGTGTTATATAAAACCCTGGATCCCTAAATCCGATCGTAGAGAACCCTATCCTTCAGATGATGAACTTTAGGACTTGTGATGTGTGGTATGACCAATGTGATGAACTTAGGAATGTCATGGAACTTATTGCTAACCCTAGATTCTCTCACACACTCAACGTTTGTGACAAGACTTTACCTGGTTTTATAAAACATTCAACACTGTAGTACTCACTATAAAGCCTTTTAACACTGTGAAACAAAGCAATCTACACAGTGCAGAATTACCTACTAAAACTTTCTAGTGCTGTCCAGATGGATGTACATTGACAACATTGACTGCAGAAACATTTTGCTCATACTGCTCTCATAAAACTGTTTTCAACGTTCACTCAGTCTCTACTTTCACACAATCATGTCAATGTTTTTAACTTCTTACAAAACTTATTTCAACGTTTGCGTTTAGACTTTTATAAAAATCATTTCACTTGACATCTACTCTTATAAAAATCATTTAGAATGATGACAACAGTCTCACTACAGTTTTGAGTCTCCACTTTTACAAAAATCATTTAAACTGATGACAACACTTTGTACTTTTATAAAACACATTGAAACTCATGACAACACTTTAACCTTTCTGCTCTACCAAAAATTATTTAAACGGATAACTATACGTTTAGAATTTATGAAAGTCAACGTTGCGTTTCACAAACATCATCTGTCACCGGATGTTCTTGCACTACACAACTGATTTTTAGTTTTCAATGCTGAAGTTTTATTCTATACATTGAATGAGTCCTTCATGTTGACTCTATCATGCCTGTTAGTTTTCTCCATCCTTTATTTGATTTCATAAAACATTCCTACCCTGTTGAAGTGTGTATGACATAGCGATTCCTATCAACAACGTTTCATGATAAGAGATTGCTTGCTACAGAAGAGAGAAGCATGTGTTGCATGTGGTGGTCCCCGTTTGATCATCCCTCCGTGAGACAGAACTTAAAAGAACGGATTCTCCACTCAGTGCAATAGAGCTAGATTACCTTCGACAGATGGTAACCCTGACGGTCACATTGAGACATAAGAATTAGAAACCTTTGACTTGAGAAACCTTAGACTTAGTCAGTCCTTTCTTTTGGAACACGTCATACCTTGATTCGATAACAAGTCAGATGTTTGAGTTAGGACTCACTCGGTGCAATGGAGAACTTATAAGGAAACCTGTGACAGATACCTAAGTGTCGCCCTGACGTTCAAAGCGCTACGTAGAGGAATAAAAGCCACAACGACCGTTGGAAAGTCGGATTAAGGAAGTTTCAACCCCATGCGGCACTTATCACTGCGGGTCTCATCGCCGTCTCGAAAGATCGCCCATCGACAGGACATTATTATACCGAAGTTCTCCTTGCCATGCACCTTTTGAGTGGTTTGGAATTGGCCTGAAAGCAGAGCCACCGACACTTACCAAAAGCAAATGTGAAGAACTATCTCAACTTTCTTCCTTTTATTGGATGTTTCCTACGCTGTGAATGGTCGAGATCGCTCGTCCCATCAGAATACTTGCTTCTATGACATTGCAAATGCCTTGGTTGAAGTCAGGAGGGTCGAAAACCCCAGAAAACCTCCAAAAATAACGAATTTAAATTTTTCGGCATTTAAACACTACTTATAAAATTTCATAAGTAGTCTATGACTTGACCCGAATCATGACCTTTCAAACAAACGTTGAACGAAGTCCATCCGATTCCTACAAGCAGAGAACCACGCCTTTAAAGTTTAGGCCTACTACGATGGCCTTATATCCATGCCATGTCCTGGCTCTCCACTCACTCTGACACCTTAGGTGAGTGCGGCAATCGAAAAATCTACCACGGTTTCACCCGTTTTTTGGAGTCATCTGATGATAGAGAGAGGCGAATGACCCTTTCTCTTCTCACCCAATGCACCTAATGACACCCATAACCCCCATCACATGTCCCATCACATCTTACAGTCAGAGATCAGTAGTACCTGTGGAGAAAAGACATCCACTTCTACACGACATGACGCAAAACATGCTCCATCCTGGACAAAATCCCTTCTCTGCTTGTAGTCTCACCCTCTCTCCCGGAGAGGTCAGGTCAAGGTCACTCCTCCTGCCTCTGCTTGTAGTCTCAACCCCGGAGAAGTCAGGTCAAGGTCACTCCCGCCTCTGCTTGTAGTCTCATCACAATACACTCAGTAATACATCACGCCTTCGCATTTTTCCGTTTTTAGCACTTCTTATAAAACCAGCAGTAGTCACATCACGTATTTCATGACACGGAACGGTAACCTAAGGTCACGCGAGGTCACGCGGCTGAGTCAGCATGATGACTCATCGTTGCACATTTTGCACTTGATTTTGTCAGGGAGCTCACTACTAATTTGCTTATTCTGACTTGTGTTAGTTTCTATAATACGAATATAATATAAGCTGATGAATAAATTATTAGTAATATGTAAACGAGGCTTTGAAATTTGGAAATACGAGTACCAGTGCGGTCAAAGTTCGACATTTCGGACTTGGATAATTAAGATTCTGGTTAATAAAGTCCGCCGTTTCCTGGGATTAGCTCTACATGCACAGTGTATATCTCATATAATGCTGGTTACTTCAGACCTCCAGTAGGCCAATGATTAGACATTGAACTCATTAACAACTGTCTTGATGTTTTTGAAGTCTCGACTGTAATCTAAATATTTTCAGCCTTTTTTGTGCCTAAGATACTGTTGGCCTACCCAACTGTATGTTGTAGGCATATTTGTAATTCGAGTGTATAAAACTTAAATCAAAACTAGCATGGTAGCAGTGCAAATCGAAAAATTCGTATGACTAGATCTATTTACGGTGCAGGCCTACACATATTTCACTAAAAAATAGCATATTTTCATTATAAAAAAATAAAATTATACCATTGCCGATCATAGGTTAAAACCATGTGCTATATTTAGAAGCTCTTGGTTAAAACTCACACGGCATACGAAACATTTTGATACCATTTAAAATCAAAAGTTTGAAAATATTCGGCTTACTGTAACTGAATTAACTATACTATTATACTGTTGATCAGTTACACAATTTCGTTCGCCCTGAAAAGATGGATAAATTGCGCAGTTTCATTTTGGGAGTGTTGATAATGACCAGAATTAGCCCCATGGGGTAGGAAATACATTTTTCCATTGATCGTTAAAGTGATTCAAGCCTTAATTCTGGCGAACTATAACATAAACACATTTCAAAGGTGCACGCATAGTAAACGCGTGATGATGTTGAAACTGAATGACTTTGCTACTGATATCATAGGAATGTATGGAGCAAGCCTTTTCAAAATTGAAAAAAAAATAATGAAGCAATTCTCTTTATTGGCAATTCGAAAAATTGTCACCTATCAATCTATCATTGGCCAACCTAAGTTTCACATTTCCTTGCACCATTTGTTTTGATTCAGTATGTTACAGGCATTTGTCAGAATAATGGCCCTAGAACAGCAGCAAGCATGTCAGATCATGGACTAAATCAAATGTAGATCAATATTGCAATGAAATGCGGGTATGCGGAAATTCCATTTTTCAATCAGAAAACATGTCCAATGCAATCCTTTCCGATTCAGTGGAGAATTTTCAGCTGGAAACTTGCGCTGCAATTATTTTCTGAACTCATGCTTCATGTTTTTCATGAAGCTTACTGCTAATTTTTTGAAGATGTCGGATATCGCCTAAAAGATTTCATGGAGAATTTTATTTAGGCAATCATGTTTCAGTCATTGTGACCATCATCGGTAGCAAACTAGCAGTGAACTTGTGTTTATAGTCTCTCATTTTAAGCTCAACATTGAAATATTAATCTCTTAGGTATTCCGTGATGATTCTGCTATATACAGTGCCTAAAGGAAATATCGAAGAAACCAATTTAATTTTCTAACAACCATGATGACCACAATTATAGCGAAAAATAATCGCTAAATAGCTATGAGCATGACTGCAGTTGGTAAACATTAAAGAAGTTGCAAAAATTCTGATGCTGCATTATTGCTCATTATATCATATTACATGTATGTTGGGTTTGAAATTTTGGGCTGCTGGTGGATGGATATTTTAGATGGAGGTTTGTCTTTGATGTAATCATTGATCTTTTTTTCTGCTTGTGTCTCCGAGATGCTCTGATGCAGCATTGAGAGCAGTGTTCACATTTATACAAATACACAATCTGATATATCCATCCACAGCATCCTCCATCAGCCGAAAATTTCAAAATTCTAATAAAAAACAACTGCTTTGGTTGTCTATTAAAGTATATACTCTTAATATAGGAATAATACTAATTTGAAGAGGACTTTAATGGCGATGATTTGAGGATTTGTTAGTAGATGACCTGACCTTTTCATCTTCATTCTAACCATGTAGGTGTTGAAAATTGAATTCCATGACATCGACAATGGAAACCATTTAAAATGTGCATTGTACAAGTGCATATATCATTTGAAACACAAGCATTTCAAGCAGAAAATGTATCAATTCTATTGCCATTTATTGTCGTTTCATCATGAAAGCAGTTGTTTAACTAACATATCTTAACCCTATCATTGACAGTTTCAAAAGTTACTTTAAAGCGGAAATTGTTCAAGCAACTATCTTTCTTCCTCAGATTATTGGCATAGAAGATGCGGCGATGGAGAAGGAAGAAATTATTCGATTGGCACAACCGCATTGTGACTCATCCTTTACCCACGTAAGTAGTCTGCTGCATCCAACAAGTGATGAGCATTTAGAAACGAGTTTAAATTCTGGAACGATATTTATGTATTCTGCTTTGCATTAATGCGCGATAAGTCCCTAATGTGCTTTGATCGATTGGTGAGTTATTTCATTACACGGGCAGTCATTAATCAGACTCATGGACTGTCTCAGAATTGCGAAAAATGAAGTGTTGCAATTCTGCTTCTATAACACAAACCAGTCATATTTCCTCTGCCTGACATCTATTTTTTCAAATAGCATGAGATTCTTCCATTGTGTTTTTGTAATTGTTTGTGCAAAAAGTTTTGTAATGCAGGAAATCCGTTCAGTGGGCGAAACATGAGACACTATCAGAATTATTTATGACAGTAGATTTATTTACTGACTCAGAAATGTAAGGGGCATAAGTAGATCGGTGAGAGCATTATAAAATTGAAGGGAGGGAGACAGAGATGAAATTTTGGGCGTTTTGTCTTCTAGCCAAGGGTGATCGAAAGTGACATTCATTGCGCATTGTAGGACCGCGACTTGATCTTCTCCCGCAGAGGTGCTCGATGTTGTTGATCGCAGATGTGAATGGTCTTAAACACTCCTGTCTAACAGTGTCCTCGAAAGACTTATGGCTATCAAGCTCTTGAAAAGATGCCGGGCAAAATCTCAACTTGATTTTTTCTCTCTTATTAAACCAGTATTTGACAATTTCTAGTGAGACTTATCTTGATTGGCAATGCTGCTAACGTGTCAACAAAGGCGCATACTGTATTTCTCTTATTAATCGGTATTTGGAAAAGATGTTCTGAAAAAATTGGGAAAGCTACGACAGCAGTACCACCGCATCATTTTTGTGATGGATTGCAATTTTCATTAATTGCAAGTTTTCTCGGATTCAGAGGAGAAATCTCACTGCCTTAAAGACTACATGGTATACTGTGTACAGATAATATTTCAATCTGGTTTGATTTGGCGTCACCTAAATTAACTGGACTTCTTCATCGATAGATGTGTGCTCCTCCCTATCTCGTGCTTCTAATTGTCAGTCATAGCTCATGCTATTCTGTACACGGCCGTATAACCGAAATTGCGGCATTTGTTCATCTTATAAATGTGCTCTATTAGCTGTTTGAAGACTCATCGAGATCCCTGTCCTGTCTCATCACCAGATTAGGTACAACTCTGCTTGGAAGGTAGCATTACTGGTTGTGAGAGGGCATCAGGTACTCCTACCATAGAGTGGCGATCCACGACTTGCTTATATTTTAAATCTGCGGATTTTAGTTTTTGCATTAGCATGCCTAATTTTTTTTAAACCCGCAAAAGTTGTGACTTTTGGAAAGACCGAGAATTTTGTGAATTGACTCGGAAAGACGTAGAAAGCTCGGAATTCAATTTCAGAGTCATATTTCTTGATAATCTGTGTCACTATGATTGACTTCCCGAAATCTTCTTTTGATTTCGCAACAACTAGGTTTGTAAAACCGCAAATCTATAATTGATATCTTTCAGTCAGACGTTCCCGGCAGTTACTACACGGCTTGGTCAAGCATGGGAACGCTGGTTAAGAAAGGGCTCGTTAATATGAGCCGAAACCCTGCAAGGTAACGCAAATGGAACAGATGACTACGAGTGTGATTTAAACACTAATTTTTGTAGATATTCTCTGACTGCGGACGGAAGGTCTACTGTCGAACGATTGAAAAACGATGTGCCGGAGAGGTGTTCCAATGATAAAACACAAATGATACCAAAGTGAGTCGCTAACAGTTAATGATGAATGTGAAAAAGTTAATGTTTCGTGTAGTTTCCGAAGTGCTTCGTAAATGAGTAATTGGAGCCAATAATTTGACATGACTTAACAGATGAGGTCTCCCTGTCTTTTTTAAACCAATGTATTCTAGTCCATAACTAACTCCGTGGTGGACGAAATGTTGGGGTTTTAATTGACTTTTTAATTGAAAAATATGTTACATTGGTCCAAAAAAAGCGATAGTTCATTTTTGATTCTTCCTTCAAATTATCAGTTGTGGGCCGATGTGACAAAACGTGACATAAAGTGACAATTTTTCATCTCAAAATAAAATCTGACAAAATGTGTGTTTTTAGTTGATGGTGTGACAAAATATGACAAATTCGCGGAAAAATATCATGACAAAATATGAACAAAGTCACAGAGGAGCATTAACTTCGCTTGAATGAAATAACGAAGTCATGTTTTCTAGGGAGGTCATTATTCTAATGTTCCTTTATTCTTTGATGATAATTTGTATTAGGGATATGCAAGATTGATATTTTCCCCTTCCTTGTTCCAAATGGCGACTTGTACTTGCTCCAGGCAAATCGTGCTGCTATTTGTCCGACTTTTCAAAGTTGACTTTGACGTCTTGTGTGATGGCCCAATTGCAGCATTCATTGTATGTGGCCAGATGTTTCTTGATTGTCATGTCCAGATCGCAGGAGTCCCTGTGAATGTACGTGTATACTTCCTATAATGTACGCGCATGTATTTATATTTACTACTGATCTGAATACAAACAAAAGTAACAGTAATCGATATAAAAGTGAGTGGCATTTATTCACAGAAAACAAAGTTTTCCTATCTTCTGTGAAATAATATGGTCTGTGAATTCACATTGTGAAACATATTCCGATTACGTGTTTATTATGCAATCATATTTGCCATAAGTAATGAGTTATAAATGAATTCGAGACTATAAAAAGAATCAATGGTAATAAGACCACAAGGTTTGAGTGCATTTTTTTCACTTTAAACAAAGTTAAATGTGTCCCGGTTTTACCCATGGTCTGTTTCGCTATTACCCCAAATCGCGTGGCAAATGTTGTACACCTTCAATGGCAATTCTCTATGGAAATGAAATGATGGTTTAACGTCGCTACTCCCCATGCTGCGGGATTGGACGGTGCTGCTGACATAGTCAGACTTTAATCTGGAGACTTGTAATCTTTTAGTCCGGGTGCCCTTCCTCACTACTTCCAATGACACTTTCGGGGACTGACACCTCTAAACCGAAAGATCGCTAGGCCAAGTACTTAGCCACTGCGCCACGGAGACCACCCATATGGAACTACATATATAAGAATGATAATTAGTACATGTATATATGTATTAGTAATAAATATGTATTAGTAATAATCAAATTAATGATTTTTCTCGATTTTGTCCAGTTAAGACCTCGCTTGATATATATCATAAATATTACGTCAAATGCTCTACTTATTAAATCAGCCTTTAAGGCAAAATTGATAACTGCCAATCTTCTGCGCACCGGCATGTTTCAATTTTGTCAATGTGTTTTCATCAGCATGTGACATAATGTGACTTTTATGTCAATAAGCATGTGACATAATGTGACCTTTGCGCCCATCAGTGACAAAATGTGATAAATCTCGAATGTCAAGATGTGACAAAATGTGTCACAGATCCAAATATGGCGGCTCACCCCTGAATTATATAAAATCACCTCCCGTGTATCATCAGTTGTATTACTTTGCAGGATGGTTTTAGTTTAACCTTTTTTAGCCTTGCTTGAAAGCTGCAAAGAAAAGAAGAAGAGACATTGAGAACGATATGTCATTTAGACACTCAACGCGAATATGCAATTAGCTGTCAGTCTTTTTTGTTTTAAAAATATAAGTATTTGAAATAATTATCAATTTCCAGTTTCTTGATTTTTAATGTTCTTGCAAAACGCCAATTATTTGGACACAAATTCATAAGTATTTATGAAGGAATAAAAGAAAAATCGTGGAGGCAAGAACTGTATGATGGTTTCTCGAAATCATGTAACCTACCATATCTATTTTTTACTACTAACGGGAATCTTCGGCACCAAAAGTGTACCCGAAATATACCCAATTTTATTTTCGGAGCCGTGCGGCCACCCTGAATTTGACAACAAGTGGTTAACTTGACAAGGTCAACAATACGCTCGTACACTGGAAATCTACGAGAATATTGAAGGAAGACTCCCTTTGTTTCTCCGGATTTTGTGTATGCTCGACGTATTTTCGGAAATAATTCAGCAAAGTGATATTTTTACAACACGTGTTCCTTCGTAATTTTCCTGATAGCTAATGAAACCTGAAATCCTGATGACTGAAATGCACAAACTACTCAACAGACTTTTTTGCATGGCCAATCGAGAAATGAAACCGAGTCACGTATCTACGAATAGTGAGCTGAACAGGGTCATTTTTATTTTAAAAAAGGGTCAGGTCTAATATATTCGAGCTATTACTTAGTTCAATTACAGATATATGTTTTATAAGCATGCTTTTAGGTTGCATAGTTCACATTATCACTATGAAAAGTATAATAGTGAATTCCAGGATGTCTCGTGGTGGTTGCATCTTTTGAAATCAGATTGAATATTAAATGTCGAGAAATCTCTAAATATTCATGGAAAGAGTTCTTACATAATAGTGAAGCTGATAACTCCTGTTGGAATTGCGAGAATTCGAAATAGCCTCCGGTTTCTCAGGAAATTTTTAGCTCTTTTTTGCGTGCATTTACTTTCTCATTTCAGGTCTGGAGAACCAACGAATTCAAAGTCTCCAGCAAGGGAAGTCTTGGTGTAAGTTCTTATGTAACTGATGAAGTAATAACATGATGTTTTCCATTTTTCACAAACCAGCATGCATGCGCCTGCATCGCTAAGTAGTACCGCAGGTCCCTTAGTTGATCTTTTAAATGTAAGACCCAGTATCCTATTATAATACAGGAGAATATTTCTGGTACATTATTTTTTTAGTCTTGCCCGTATTGAGCACATTTCATTTTATAGTTGCTTCACTTTATTGTTATGGTAAACAATTCAAACAACTTGATGACGATAGCAATTTCTTCACAGGGTCAATAGTCCTCCATGTATCATAGACGAGAGAAAATAAGAACATTCATTTATGGAAATGTTCTCTTTAACTTCAAGAAGCACCACGTTAAACTAATTAATTGAATTACTTCATAAATGTTGTTCTATGCTACATTTGAACGCCGTTAGTAATATCTGATGGAAGTTCATTTGTCACATCGCAGGAAATTAAAAATGGACTGCCATTTAATTCATTTTGATCGGTGTATTTTTAGCTTAAGAAAGAAGTGACTGCATCTACTAATGAATTACCGTCCACAACCAATACGCTAGCTTGAAATCCTATAAAGAAGTTGATCGTCTAAAAGTCGCACAAGAGTCAAATACTGATTTAAATAGATGTAAATAACTTAGCAACGAATATATGCCTTCACCTTTACGCAAATCAAATATTGATGGTATGTTTTGTGACTTAAATTTTTCAGTTGATTCCCTGTACTTTATTTTCTGTATGTATAAGTCAGTGTGGCCTGTATATAGACCGATGATCTAGCTCCCTTCTTGTCTCCGAAAATGAAGATCCTAGTTAAGAATAAGACGGAGGAGTGCATAGATATATTGTAATTGTAACAAACGCGTTTCCGTCCGCATAACGTACCATCATCGATGAACAGCAGAATATGAACGTAAACGTTGGGTTATATACAGGGCAGAGTTCATTCACAAACAGCGAGATTAACATTAACAGGTGAAAAGGATAAACAAAATGAAAATAATTGCTCAGATTGAGTCCGGTAATTTATAAGTTTACATGCGACTTTATCAGAATAGCTTCACCAATACGAGTGTATTTGGCATGGAGCAGAATGGAGAATGATGGCTCGGACGGTATGTGAGCATGCAAAGAAATTTCAGAGGTTGGTCTTCCTTTCAGATGTTGTCTTATGCGAGTTAAAATACATGGCGCCGAGTTTCCCCGATCTAGCATTCAGTATGATGCTCACAACTGTTCTTGTAAATGAGAGAGGATTGCTCGTTGAAAGGGATTTTATCTTTATAAATAATCACAAAGGTGTTGGGTTTTGTCAGTATTGTACGCTAACTTTATATTAGACTTTTTCAATATTGAGTTTACTTTATGAACTTTCTTTCTCATTTCTTTGTAAGACTCACTCATGTATGGTAATTTCCAGCATATAGATACTTTCGTTTTGATCAGTTTGGTTAGACTTAGGATGATCGCAATAATGAAAAATCTTGTCTATAAAAGAAAAACTGTAGCCGTTTTTTTATGAAAGTGGTTTTGACAATATTTTTGTTTTGAATATGCATAGTATTATCAGTGGCCAGTTTCTGAGAACGCATGTATAAAACTTAGATAGCATTAATCTTGTAGTCATCCGGAGAATAAGCTAAAACATGCGTATTTTTCTACCTGTATATAACCCGTTTACTTTCATGTTCTGCTGTTCAACGATGATGGCACGTTTCGCGTATTGAAATGCGTCTGCTACAGTTATAATATATCTATGTATTCACTACGACATTTGTCTACATTTTCAAGACGAAGGAGGTTCTTCAGAAAATTTTTGCCGGGAAAATAAGGCATTTAGTTTTTTTTCAGTGCAAGTTTGAACTGAATTAAGCTATTGTAGGAAGAAAGTATGGTACTGATTAGGGCCCTAATGATTAACTGTCAATTATTGGCGCGAACCAAAGGAATTAATTGATTTAGACTTAATCGCGAAACTTCTGTTTCAGGTCTGACAGCGAAGAAGATGACGAGTGTGAAGAGACGGACGAGGAGCCCAATGATGTTTCAATTCCTCGAAGAACAACGCCTCCCCGGTGTTCTAATAAGACATGGAAGAATCTAAATGTAGACAGTTTCTTAGCACGTTGCATAGCAGAAGATGCTGACTTAAATAGAGCACCAGATGCTAGTCCAGACGGAGAAAAAACTCCATCGGCGATCAAGGAAGAAGACGGTGCAATTTCAGATGAAGAAGTTCTTCCTCTTAGCGCTCGCTTAGACATCGGCAACACGTGTAAAGCAGACTATGACGAAGAATCAAATGGCTCCCTTAAATTTTTTTACCGCAATGCAAGTGGAGAAAACGTGAGGTTTCGGGAAAACGCGATTATGAAAAATGAAGCGGTAGATGGAGGGTCAGGCTACCTTATTCAATGTGACATGGATCTCTTAGTGACCTCTGGTCTCCGGTACAGTCTTGATCTCGACAGTCTTGGTATTTTCACTGACGGGCAAGTGATGGCATTCCTCCATTCCGAAGACGCTCCGATAAAATGTCAATATCCAGCAAGGATGCCGTTGGACGATCAACAGTTGATTACAACAGATTCCAAAGCAGAAAGCCTAACTACCACAAAACCAAAAGTTGAGCAGGAAGCTGAGGCTGGAAAATCAAAAGTGAATTCGAAACGAGAAGATAGGAATCATGAAAGCAAAGCTAAAGTACCATTAAAGAAATCAGCAGATACCAACATGCCGAAATCAACAGATATCAGCATGCCGAAATCAACGGAGACCAATACGTCAAAGTTAAAAGATATCAGCATGCCGAGATCAATGGATATCAACATGCCGAGATCAACAGATGTCAACATGCCGAAATCGACAGATATGTCAGATTCGTGTTGCAGCTCTTCAGCACCACCACCAGCGAATCTCGTAGCGCCATTTTCTTCTCAAAGTTCACAAGCGTCTAGTTCTGTATCGACTGAAACAAATATTGATTTTATTATAACATATCATCTCCCTGTTGGGCAGGCCAATGTACGACTGTTGGTCGACACAAGAGAACACTTTGGGTGAGTTTCCTCCCGGCATATGCATCTTGTCTGTTATATTACTCGTACATCAACGAGTTTCATTATCAGTCTGATGTTAATTTTGATCTGAGGAGGAATGTCTTCGACTGAGAAAATAGATGTGTTTTAACGAAACGTTGATTAATGGATATCTATTCTCTCAGTCGAAGACTTGTTCCTCCTCTGTCCTATTACATGTTTGCATCAGCGGCGATGATTGTCTCTCATTCCCAGGTAAACACCTAGACATGTTAAAGTTAGAATCAATAGGCAAACGGCAGGTCCAACTATTATGTAATTGTTCGCTTTTATCCTGTCGTTCTAAAATGCATACGAGTGTATGCAGGATCCATACACTTGTACAGCACTTTCTGTCCGACCAACAAACTCATCGGTTTTATACAAAACTTGCAATTAAGCACGCAATTTGTTTGGTAAAACAGGCATCTTATCTTTATCGATAGAACAAGACAAATCATTAGGAGATAGGACACATTTAGGATTCCCGCAACATTGTCTAATGTTTGATAGGATTCTTAACCCTGATGTCTACCAATTCGAGTTATCAACATTGATGACGTTCATCAACAAACGATGTTTCCATGCCAATACATAATCACATCACATGTGTGTTTATCCTCTTAATAATAAATCTTCTTTCACCATGTAGATTTCGCCACTTTATGATCTGTTGCTAATAAGCTTCAAATATAGGAGTACAAATATTAATAATTACCTATAATAAGATTTTAATTTCTAAAATTTACCCTTAGGACGAATTGCTCTATCATCACAAGAATGAAACGGTAAAAGTTGGTTTAACATGATAATATGACAATAAAGACTGTTTACCTTAATTACCCTGAGAAATATTCACTTCATCTTACTTTCTTGTGAGGAATGACTAATACAGTCCGATATGAGAAGTTATAGCGACCGCACCGGCCAGCCATTGACTGGTCCAGTGCGATATGAAACGTCGGCACGAATTTATAGCAGTTTAATGGCATTAACTGAAAGAAACACTAACTGGCTTCTTGTAAGGTCAAATTACTGCATGTGGAAATGAAATATTATAAATTTGGATTGAAGAATAAGTAGGTCTCAACAATCACGACTACTTAGTCGTAGCATGTAAATAAACATAAAACCATTCACATTGCTTATCTTCTTTCAATTAAAAGCACAGACGCTTGTTGCCTCTTGCAGAGACTTCTTCTCCGATTTATTGCTGCGTTGATTGATTATTGTTGTTTTTAGCGCAATAAGTTCATTTTGAATTCTTTGTCCCCCACTATAAATTTGTTTAAAAAATCAATCTGAATCTACGAATCATGATAATTGATCATCTTTCTATCATCACGAGTATTCTATGATTACCGGTGCATGACCTCAGGAGTGCACCAGGTTTAATCACCCATGTTTTAGCACTTGTTCAAACCAGTGCGGACATGATCAACTTTTTGGACCGAGTCCGACCTCTAGCCACCGAGTCCGATGTACGTGCAACTACTGATTTAAAGTAGGATTATAGATAGCCATGTTAACAGACTCGTGGGCTTGTATCTTGCAAAGGCTGTTATGAGACGAATTTTCAGACTGTCTTTCATCAGAAACTCCTCGGCCCACTATACGCGGTTTACTGTAACAACGAATTATAATAGATTTCTTAAAGTCGGAACTCTAAAAAAAATTGGCCCGGACACGAGGAGCCAAAACACTAACCGTAGATCTCTAATCAGCAAGGAAAACAGATGGTCTTGTGCAATAGTATACTATCTGACCTTTTGACAGCACTCACACCTTCCTTAGTGGGGCCCCTCAAAAGTTAAAAAAAACATTTGCGGGTTCAGAATTTCTTTCACATGTAGGCTTTTGCTCTTGAATTATATAGTTTTCGACCTAGACGTCCGATTACATTCATCTTTTAGGTACAGATGCCTCAGGGTAAGTGGAGCATTTCGACAATGGACCAACTCTCAACCAGAAAAAATCGGATAAGCACACCAAAATGTCATCATTCAGCAAAAAGCAATGGACTTTGTCCATATTTAGTGATGGAATGGTTTTGTACCCTGACTGGATTTCTTTCCTTTTTAAGATTTGGTTAGATTGATAGAGATGTTTTTTGGACGAAATGTACCTCTTATCGTAATTTATCTGCATCTCAAAGATAGAATCAATCGGACATCAGGCTCAAAAGTTAAGTGCAAAATAAGGCACATTGTCGACTGATAGGCTGCACGATCGTTATCGAGAAACGCACTCCCTTGAATTTCTGCAAATACGTTAGTAAAAAAGGTAAAACGAGTTTTTACTCGACGTTTCGGGTCCAGACCGAGTTGAAACCTGTTTTGATTCTGTGAAGAAGGTATTTGTGTATTGCTTTAATTGTTGCACTTACTGCAAAACGTCATGGCGCTTAATATGAGCTCTTCATGACACCACAGGACGTCATGGTGAAGAGTGAGGTAAATGATCAGTGACACAAATAATTTCAAATGATGTGAAGACAATATTGTTTCGCACTGACTAGTGGACAAGCAGGCGCTCCAACAGTCTGTTACATATGTTATATATACATATCTGTTGATATGTTATAACATCATGTAATTGCAATTTGTGACCACTTAATTAGAAATGAGTGCTTGGTTTGGTGGCCGTTTCGGAAGTTTAAAGGCCAAGATGCTGTTTTCGGGGATGGTCCGCATGTGGGAAATGTTGGAAAACGTGAGAAACAGGAAAATATGTGTGAGAAAATTTGTCTTCGGTTCTATCCGATCAAAACATTGTATCAGATCTACAGGGTGGCGCACGTAAACCGCCGGATTTTAAACTTTTATTACTCCTCAAATATTCATCCGATCGTCATGAAATTTCGACTCATACTAGTTTGGAGTATAGGATTTATGATGATTATACCTGTTGTACTGAGAATTGTCAGAAAATTCTGATTCTATTGACCGAATGACATGTACTCATTTTGTTGACATCGAAAATCTAGATCAAGTTAATTAACTTAACATGAATCGTATTCTGCACAACGAATTGTGCGCAGTCTTAAAATGAATATTGTTCAGTTACTTCCATGTCATATAAAATACCATTCGACGATTAAATCACTATCTGAAAAGAATCGAACATAGAAGAATGGATGATTATTCGGTTGCAGAACGAGCAAAATGCGCGGCTTGGTACGAATGGCTCAAGAGTCCAGTGGAGGTACAAAGCCTTATCATTCAGAGTATGGCACGAACGCGAGAGCACCGGATGCCCGTACCATAGGTAAAGCGGTGGCACACAAACCTGTTGATCAGTGGTATTGTGGTGACTGTCAAGCGGGACCGGTCATCTTCTGAACGAACGGAGCAGAATGTGGAACGAGTTGTGCAGCACTTCGAGGAGGACCCAAACACATCTACCCGTCGTGCATCTAATGCTCTTCAAGTGAGTCGCCGCACTATCCAGCGCATCCTCCATGACTATGGATGGCATCTGTACAAGGTCCAGGTGGTACACGAAGAAGATCTGGAAAACCGAACGGAGTTCGCAGAACAGGAGCTACAGCGCATCCAAGCCAACCCGAGCCATTTAGTGGAACTAACCTGGTCCGATGAAGCTCACTTCCATCTGGATGGTGGTGTGAATCGCCACAATTGTCGTTATTGGGCCAACCAGAACCCTCACTGAATCAAGCAAGAGTCTATGCACTCGCCACGCACCACCGTCTGGGCGGCAATCAGTCAATCAGGTATCTACGGACCGTTCTTCTTCGACACCTCCGCCAACAAGGATCGGTATCTCAAGATGCTACAGGAGGAATTTTGGCCAGCGGTGCAGTCGGACAGAAGAGGCAGGAGCATCATATTCATGCAGGATGATTCACCTCCACACTGGGGACTTCCTGTGCGTGAGTGGTTGAACAAGAAGATGCCTAACAGATGTATGGGACGTGGGTCTCCTAACATGCCCTGGCCACCGCGTTCACCTGACCTGACGCCTTGCGATTTCTTCATGTGGGGTTTTGTCAAGTTTAAGGTTTACCATACACGGCCAACATTCATGCAAGACCTGATGGACCGCATCATACAAGCATTTCAAGAAGTGACAACTGAGATGTGTCGAGAAGCTGCTCTGGCCTACCAAAAGCGACTCGAATCCGTCCTCGAGAATGGAGGAGGACACGTTGAAGTTCGATGACTACTAACACTTTTTTCTTATGTTTTTCATTTAATAAATGTTTTCTATAACATTTACCTTAATTCGTTTTGGTCATTATTGATAAAGACGTGGGGGAAATAAGGGGAAAAGGTTATCATTAAATTTTACTTGTTAAGATACATTGTTGGTATGTCAATATTACTACATGTCATTCGGTCAATAGAATCAGAATTTTCTGACAATTCTCAGTACAACAGGTATAATCATCATAAATCCTATACTCCAAACTAGTATGAGTCGAAATTTCATGAAGATCGGATGATTATTTGAGGAGTAATAAAAGTTTAAAATCCGGCGGTTTACGTGCGCCACCCTGTACATCTCTGCAATCATCATAAAGTCCTTGGTTGTAAGTTTGATCAACAAAATGCATAAATTTTTTCTTCCTTTGATCACATGCGTTGAATATCAGTTCTCGTTCTACATACAGCCTATATTAAGTTGCAAAAGGATGTAAATCCTCGTGCTTCCTCTATTGGAGGGACTATAATTAGGACAACCAGCTTTATTTGGACATATCACTTGAGAACAGAGCATAATCCACCAAAATTCCTGCTATTTAGACACTAAACAGGCGTTTTGGGATATTTTTCCTTGCTTTTTGTTATGGATTTAAGTTCGACCTTTGCGCTCTTTCCAGCATCAGCGTGTTCTCATCAGTGTGTCGTCATCAAGAAAACCTAAACTCGAGTAAAAAAACAGAAGCGTTGCTTCATCACGAAAACGTGCTTCCATGCGATCAGTGGTGACGAGTCCGCTTTCTCAACGAAAAGAGTGGAGCTTTGAATGAAGAACTCCATCAGCTGGAAGAAAGTACTCCATGCAGTGCAAATGTAGACTGTGAGGAATGAATATTGTGCACACTGTGTCGCGATGAACAAGATGACATAGACGATTCCATCGTGTAAGCGTAAGTGATGAAGGGGAAGAGCACCTGCCTGGCGATCCAGAACCGATGGGGGTGAAAATAAAGTTCGCCAGTGCGTTTATTGCGCCTGTAGGTTTGGGCACTGCAGAAAGGTATTGAAACTTGTGCGCATGCGCAGTGCTGAGTATTGCGTTAGTGTTCTTTTGTGCCTTGCCTCAGTATTATAAATTTAATTTTTTGAATCAAAAAGCTCACAAACAAATGGAAATAAATTAAAAGCAGTGGAAGCAAGTGTGGAACGATAGAAAAGACACCAAGTGATGGTTGCATTATTGACAAATTATGGCCCAAGGGAAGGATATTCGAAACATTGAGGTGTTGTAGAATTGCAGAGACTGTGGTTTACATGAGATCTATTGAATTGTCTGAAGCAGATTACTTGGGTCTCGAATCCAACAATTTTATTGTTCGCTGTTGGGTATGAGGCCGGACACATTCAGTTCCCCAAGCCTGTCTTGTTAACGATTGCAAAACAAATGTTTGTCATCCAAGCGTCAAGCACCCGATCCAAGCGCTTAATTCAATACACTCGTTGAGCAAGGAAGGACAAGGGGCAGAATCTCTCCACTTGTCTCGGAATCTTCAGTGATTATTGTAGATCAATATAACTAGCTAGATTACTACTAGAACAAATAGAAATTACTAAAATAGAACTAGTTTTTCAAAAATTTACTTAAAACCCCTATAGTTGAAAAATACTACAGCTGATGAAAAGCATGACTCTCATTTTGTTGCAAGTTGATTTGTGTGTGTAGGCTGAAGCTACATCATGGTCTGTAGATATTATGAAGCGTTAGAATATACCATCAATGTTTTTTTATCAGATATTACACAATTAATCAAGCTTAAATATATTGTGCTAATAAGTTTATATCATCAGATATCATTGGACAAATTCACAATACCTGCGTTTGAAAATTAGTCATGAGGTTGCTCATACAAATAATGCAAAGCTGTATTATACAACAATCAAATAGTAGGCCTTCTAGCACATAATATTCGCATGTCATTGCAATAAAGTTATATGGTAGTCATTATCAAATTACTCGAATTGCATATAATTCTTAGCGTAATGTTCCCTCCTTCAAGCCTCAATTTCAACTTGGGTCTGTGTCCAAGATTTGGACCCAATAATCATCTCTGGTTTCAAGACGAATGTCACGACAATCACAGACATGTCAGGAAACATGTTCTCAGGGTGTCCGCGCCCCCTGAAAATCCTGGAAAACTCCTGGAAATTTTTAGACTAATTAAAACACTAATTGTAAGTTGTTGAAGTCATACTCTATGGTTGAAGTGCTTTCTATTTTTCCAGATTTTATTCTTCATATCTCTACTTATTTGTTACAATTATAGCCTTCATTCGCATACAATTTTTTGCTTTTAGAATATTTCAGTGACTGTAATCTCCTATCATAACGTATACAACATGAATTGAGACTGAACTGCGTGGTATGGTTGACTGTGAACTGTTTTCGAACTCCTAATCGTTGTACAGTATGGTGAATTAGTAGCTTGAATTCCCTCACAAACGCTGCGCGGTATGTTGAACTAGAAGTTGTAGATTCCCTCATTAACGTCGTGTGGTATGGGGAACTAGGAGTCGTAAACTCCTTTATTAACGTCGTGTGGAATGGTGAACTCTGAGTTGTAGACTCCCTCATTAACGTCGTGTGGTATGGGGAACTAGGAGCCGTAATCTATGATTAATGCTATTACACACTAGATTGTCGTGTGGCAGAATCTACGCACGCAAAATGGTACTGAACATATAAACTATTTAGGCACCAGGCTTGTTCCGAATGATCCTAGGCTAATATCGAATATTTTCAAACACATTTCAAGTAGGTTTTCAATATGTAGATATATCATTCCCGACACGTCGTGTGCCAATGAGCTTTCCTAGGTCAATTCTTCTCTGTGTCATTCTCTTAAATTGATTGTGATTACTCTCATGCATATGTAGCACATCAACCATTATGTTCCTCTGTCTGGCTCTTGGTCTTCCATCTTCCACGGATTCACGCTGCAATGCTTCAGTTCAAATAGGAGAACAAAATAGATAAAGAGTATAACAATAAATAACGAAAAATATAGGACCTAACTAAGAAATGTGACTTTACAGATATTCCGTTGATGTTACATTTCATTGTTAAGTCTTATATTTTTCGTTATTTATTGTTATACCCTCTCTATTTTGTTCTCCTCAATCCGCAAGCTTTAAATTTGTTGCGATCAATTATCTTTTCATTCTTTTATAAATATAATGTAGCCGTCTGATGCATATATTGGTATTTTTTATTTAGAGTCACTTACGCCTTAAAAATTCAACCAATTTCACGCCACTTTTCAAATTATTTTCGTCAATAATATTAATTTTATGGTGTGTAAGCTCCTTAGCCACAGAACTTTGGGTAGATTTTTCCCGGAATTTTTCTTTTAAATTTGACGCGTGTATTTGAGTAAAATTTCCTTGCAGAAAGTCTGGAAATTTTCGTTCAAATTTGACCCCCCTTTTTTGGCAAATTTCCCTGGAAAACCTGGAAAATGAATTTTGCCCTGGAAATCCTGGAAAACACCTGGAAATTTTCATTCAAATTTGCGCGGACACCCTGTGTTCTGTTGCATGACTCATGAGTATTTCAAACATAGTTTTGATTACTTCATCATTGTTATCGGCATTGAGAGAACTTCGCCATCATTTGATGTGAGAAATTTGCTATTTTGTGACGTGAGAAAATGTGAGAAATTGATAATCGTAGAGGACCACCCCTGTGTTTTGGCAAAGCAACCTCTTTTTGCATGTGGAGGAAGGCTATTAGGCCAAATACTCATTTTTAAACATGTAGCTCCGCAATAACCAACGAATTACAAAATGTGACCTCTCAATAATTCTTTGTTATACAAGAAAGCAAAATATTGATTTTCACTTTCAAGAACGTGTTCAAAATCGCTTACTAATTGGGTTTGTCACAGTAGCCATATTATCGTTCTTGAGATTGTTTCCTTTCAATTTCATTCATTGACTTATTTCAGAATGGGTCGAGTGAAACAGCTGCTTTTACCTGCGCTCCTGCGCAACAAAATTCCATGTGATATTCGCGCTTTGCCGGTTGGAGACTTCGCATGGTTAGTGAAAAGTGACGAAGACGGAGAAGAAGTTGAAGCGGTCATTGACTTCATCGTGGAGCGAAAGCGTGTGGACGACTTAGCGTCTAGCATTAAAGATGGTCGTCTTCGCGAACAAAAGGTAAATTCGCTTGCTTTCAGTGATTCAGTGATCTTTCTAGAACATTGTTATGGTCATGTAGACTAGTGGTGGCTCTTCGTGTCAAAACCAAGTTTCATCCATAAATAAATTAAATTATCTGTGTTATGGCCGCATTTTGTCGTCACTGACTATATCACTTGATTTTAGAATACAAAGATATCCTCAGACCAGAGCAATTTAAGCATGAAATTCATTTGCAGCCGCAGACAGTGTGTTTCGCCGAGATAATCACACCGGTTATCACTGCAGAGATACGATAAATAAACGCAGAATAGCCTGTTGTACGGTCATCAGCTTGTTCAGCCATTCTAGATATTTTAGACTAGTTTCGGCCATTCCGAGCCGCGCTGACGAGCCCTTGCAAGGCGAAACGTAACGTCTGCGGCTGCCAAGGATTTTTTGTGCCTATATTATCCAAGTCTGATAACATCTTGTTCTATGCCCAGGCGAACTGGTACTCTGCAATCTTTACGTTCACCTGATTTTAGCTCTCTCCGCATAGCAGCTTTTCGGAATCATTTAATTGCCAACATTGTCTGAGGATGTCAGCGTGAGGAAAGTCAGGCGGCTCAGCTGATGAGTTGCTAAACACTAGGGATATGAATGAGAATCATGCTGTCGATGGGTCACATTACATAGGATATTCAGTACACGTGCATGTAAGTTTTGTCTTTATCTCTTCTTAGGCTCCTCACACAGACCGACATAAAGGCGTCTTAATCATGGCGGGTATTGTAAAAGTATACATCATCTGTCGTGGGACACGTCGACGATGGTGAAATGCGCCTTTCGATCTCTTTGATTTTTACCGCATGGCCTCAAATTGCTCCTTCTTCCCTGATTCATATGCTCGGAGTGCAGGTCGCGTCACGGGTTGTATCTGCTCAATAGTTACAACTTCCATACACAACCAAATTGCCATCTTTACAAGCCGCCCTACTTTCGACAAATCATGGAAGGTCTGTGCCAGGGTGTTGCATGTGCTTCGGAGTGATTCAAAAGTGCTTTTTTTGGTGAAAATATGCTTTTATGTTTTCCTGAATTTCTGTGGCAAACCCTGAATTGTATTGAGTAATCTTGATCAGCATAGAGAATATTGATTTTGAAGGCTTCTTAGATTTCATAGAAGCTATTATGCAGTCGCATACTTATTAGTGTATTCTCACACATTGCTCAACTTGGAAAAGGCAGTAATCAACAAGAAAATATGCGAGTACCGACATGATAAAGAATCAGACATAGGGAAAACTTGTAAAACTTGTAAAAAATAATTGTAAATACTTGTAAATTTGTTTGATAGAACTTGTAATTGTATAACGTTTACTTCATTGGAATGAAAAAGCACTTCGCTTAGCTTTGCCTTTTGACGCTTCAGCTCCCACTCAGTCTTTAAGATGATAGAAGAGGTCTGTTGCATTTCTGAAAAACAGACATTCTGTTTTTAATCAAGCACATCAGGAAAATTCACATCCATGATTTATCATTATCAGTTATGAGGACTGTCTCTCATGGATAACTACCATGGTCCGAGAGAAATTCGCAAAAAGCGAGGGGTTCATCAACAGAGAACTCTTAAAAGAGGCAGAGACTGGAATTCTGCTGTGTTGAATTATCATCCCTTGAGAGATTTTGCTTTATTATGGACGTTTTCTTTCCTGATTCTTTTTCAGACAACTCATGTAATTCCAGGAAGGCCCGTTCATTTCTCTCAATGTTTTATCAATTTAATGGTTCTCGAACAGATTCTTAAGTGATTCAAATGATGAGACATCATCCCTCTGTGCTCTATATAGCTGAGGAATTTTAGCAGTCGAAAGTTTTTCCTTAACAGTGAGGTATCAACATGGGTTTAATAGCCAACCACATCCGTCTGAGGTTCTAGTGGGCAATGTTATATCGGTAACATTCTTAATCGAATTGTTCTAGAGTCATAGGCATCTGCATGTCTCAGAGGTCACCCAAATTGATGGTGGTGAACAGGAGATAGTTTAATGGCATATTTGTCTCTCTTCGTCGAAGCACGATATTCACAATTTTAAAAAATTGATGTATACGACGACGTTTCTTGTCACGGACACTTCAATTTTAGTGTCCGTGACACGAAGCGTTGTTGTAAACATTCTAATTTTCTTAATTGTAAATATTGTGCTTCGATGGTGATACAAAGAAAAACAACAAATTTTGATTGTTCTGAGTATTGTTCGGTCACTGTTCGAGAGCTGGATATGTTCATCCTCTACTGTTCAAAGTGCCGCATTGCTCTTTCGAATTTTTGATCCTCCTAACGACTGGATTACACGAATTTCGTGTAATTCAGTCGCTAGGAGGATCAACAATTTGGGAGAACAAAAAGAGAATTTGAACACGAGAGGAGTTAAGTGATATACTCGTCGGCATGCGAGATTTGAGGCTGGAACTCACTGAAAATGCCTGGTGATTATGAATTGAAGAGTTAGGTTATCATTTTGTCAAGGAAATTTTTCTAGATGCAAGAATGGTATAGTTTGAGACTTCATGATCATCCGCATTTCGTGACTTAGCGGAATATATCATACTCATTTTTAGAGACAAAAAATGCTCCAAAGGCTCACTGAATAACAAAGAAAGATATGTTGCAATCATAAATTTCATAGCTGGAATAGTCAATAACTTATTTGAATAGGATAAAATTCAATAGCCAATTTTTTCCAACGCAACTGCCATGTGCAATGATTTTTCAATCTTTCTCGCCTTCTGCTGATTGTTAAGTGCTGCCTATGAAAAGTAGTAAGTAGCATCTGATTCCTATATCTTTTATACGAGAAAGTGAAGCTGCCCGTAAATGGGAAAAGTAGTCTGGCTTAGTCGAAAAATACCTGGAATACATGAAAGTCAATTAAAACATTGCTCTGGAACAAAGGGAGTGGAAGAGAGTCATCGCAGTAGTCACAGTTGCCACAGCCTCCGGATTTTTTGCAAAACCTGTTGACTTACGGAGGATTTTTTAAATTGATTCGGATTTTTATGGCTTCTTTTTCTAGTAAAGATTTTTTTTAGATCGACTTGTGTGTCTTTCGAAAAATAGCTTTCAAACATTGATCAGATATATGTTGAATGATGATGCTCGTAGATAAATAAATTTTTGTATAATTTAAAATACTTTCTTCCAGTGGTTAATCGATTGACTGAGCAGTCACCTGCGCTAATGAAATACTTGACTGTTTGCCGAAAAAGAAGTCCGGTGAATTAATGAACTCGCGAGTTCTATGCTCGTAATTTGTTAGAAAATGTGTAATTATAGTTAGATTCGTATTTTCTTTATGCGGTTCTTCCACATCTGAGTTGCTTTGAGGGAATTTATCAAATGAGGACTTCATTGATTCACCAAATGTCTTCACGCAGGAGATATCTTTCAAGTTCGTTTGGGATTCGTCTTAACCCTCTACCGGGCGTTGTAGCAAATTTGCTACAAACTATATAACATGCATTTTCTATCCCTACGCTTACCTAAATGTTACATTTCGAGTTTTAAATGAAAGAAAAGGTCTTAAGCAATTTTAAGAATTGAAAGTAATCCACCCATGGCATCAATTTGCGTACAAATAAACATGTAAAACAATAGTATTATCTGAAGTTGATAATTTCAATAATGACCGGTTAAATGGTGAGTTATTATCGTGTCTTACATATGATCAGCCATGAGCTAGTGTAGCATTTTGCGTGTTAAGAGATCAGAAGAGTTGCATAGTGACATTACTTGACATCGATCAGCGTTTTCTTGTGATTAATTCATAACGTTATTCGTTTGTAATTTGCTACAATGCCCGGTCATAGAAGTGGATAATAGTACACTAGAATGGAAGTTTGATATCTTGCCTATGTACAATGATGGCACATGGAAAAATCTATGGTTTGTAGATCAGATTCGATCTAAAACATTGTATCATAGTGAAATTATTTGCGAAGTTGGTTGTGGAAGTTGTTGACACCTAATTACAGGATTTTCATGAAGAGAATTGCAAGTGAGATGGTGGCATTGTTTCATGTGAAATAGCCTACTATTCCATGGATTAATATAGTGTGTCTATTTGTAGCAGTCACAGACAACTAGTTTCCAATGTTTCAATATTGGAATGAGAATTAAAAATTGGTTCACACAGTCATGATTGAAAGAAGTCGGTGTACTGGTTTGTAAGAACATCTGAAGAATTCACAGATAGAAAGTCTAATTATTGGATAATTTATTCTTCAAGCGACTCAGAAACGCGGCGCTTTTCTGGAATAAACACACTGAAAGTTTCTTTACAGACAATCATTTCTCAAATAAATGAAATGTCGCTGGAACTTTTCAATTAATCATTGAATAACACATGTGATATTTTGGAAGCTGATATTCGAATGCATGTAGAGATTTTGATTATTATTCTAATTTAGTGAACAGGGGAACCCTTTAAAGTAAAATGAATACTCTAGGATTTCTTGGCCTCTGATTTCAAGCTGGAGTTATGCATGTTCTGTAAATCGACATTACAAGTTGCATAAGAGTCTGATTATACTCTTGATAGATTATCGGAGCGATATTTCAAAATGATGAACGTACAGAACGTTTAAAAGGATTTCCTTCTTTGTCATCCTGTCGGCGCAGCATTTTGTAAATTCACTATTGCTTTTGAGTACATGGTCTTTGAACAAGGGCCAACAATGCAGATCAAGAATTAGCCTGATAAATATAATTGCCAATCAAAAAACATGGAAGCAAGATCGCACAAGTTACATTTTGCCCCAACTAAGTTCCCCCGGCGTGTGCCATAATTTTCATGCAATTTCCATTCTAGGACTTTCTATGGTATTGTTAATTTCTATGTGCCCGGTAGAGGTTCGGAAACAAAAGCAAATTTTGGAGTATACTTATTCGCCGAGGTGAGGAAGTCTTCCTGATATCATAATCGATATATCACGTGATATGCATCACTCAATACATCAAATCTTCCCATTGTAAGGACTGCAATCTCCGATAAAATTGGAAACATACGATTTCTTTGATCGGGTCAAAATATCAATGGTAATTCTCTATCTTGCAATGTTTAATTAAGAATTATCCGATATCTCAGTTTAGGTATCCAAAGTCGTTTCCATATCTTAGAATAGAAAGATATGAGAGTTTCCACGCTTACAGTCTTTGTTCCCACGCTTTGTATTGACGTCATTCCCGCTTGGGTGCATATCAGTCGTTACTTGTGGACATAGCCATTTTCTGTGAAAGTCATCGTTATGGAACGTCGTACAAGATTTAGAAAATTTGGAGTGGAGGAAGTGGTACAACTAATTCTCGAACCACAGTCTGACTCAGAAATTTCTGATGTTAGTAATTCCTCAGATATTGAGGATAGTGAGAATAACCTACCTGTGTCAACTACTTCGGAAGCTTTGGAAACCTCGAGTGGTAATATGGACGACGCAAGTGACATTGTTGAGCAAAGACCTGAAAACGTAGCTGCTAACCATGTTTTCAAATGGAGAAAGATAGTTCCTCCGGTCGTCGATATCCCCTTTTCTGACTCTCTCCTCCACCGGACAGCATAATGACTCCACTGTAATATTTCAAGCTATTTTGGGATGACGAGGTATTGAGAATATTGACCGAAGAAACAAATCGATACAGCATAGAAGTATCCGGCAACTGTCTAAATATATCTTCACAGGAATTGGAACAGTTTCTCGGAATTCAAATTCAAATGGAAATAGTAAAAATGCCAAATTATGAGATGTATTGGAGCTCATTCTGTCGGTACGAACCTATCGCCGCTATCATGTCATTGAAAAGGTATAAATCGATTAGATCTTTTTTACACGTCATGGATAACTCTAAAAGGGAAAATGCACAATACAAAAACGATAAACTTTTTAAGGTCAGACCTTTACTCGATATCATTCGCAGGAACTTCATGAAAATTGAACCGGAACGTGACCAAGCAATCGACGAACAGATCATCCCTGCAAAAACTAAGCGAAGTGGGGGAATTCGGCAGTATAATCTCAAAAAGATACATAAATGGGGCTTCAAAAACTTGGTACGTGCTGGTAAATCTGGATTTGTTTACGATTTTTTCCTCTACTCCGGTAAAGACAGTGCAGGTGTTGATAACTGCAATGCCACAAATACTGTTCTTCGACTTGTTTCTGATTTACCGAAAAATCGTGGTTACCGTTTATTCTTCGATAATTGGTTTTGTACTTTGAGTCTGATGCTTCAACTTCAAAGTATGGGAATACTTTGTACGGCAACGACTCGATCAAATAGACTCGGCTCTTGTACACTGTCTTCGGATGCTGATTTAAAAGCACGTGGTCGGGGTGCTTTTGATTACAGAACCGACAAGAATTCTGGCATCCATGTCGTGAAATGGATGGATAGCAAGTGTGTCCTTCTCACATCGACTTTTGCAGGAGTATCTTGTTCGAATACCGTTGAAAGATGGAATGGTAAAGAAAAAACATATGTTCAAGTTCAGCAACCCGATATCGTACGTGAGTATAACTCATCTATGGGAGGTGTAGATTTGGCAGATATGCTGATATCACTCTATCGAACGACTATCATCTCGAAGAAAAGATGGTACTTGAAAATTATTTTTCATTGTGTAGACATGTGTAAAATCAATGCCTGGCTTTTGTATCGTCGACATTGTGACCAGCAAGGTATTGAAAACAAGCATCAACTGAGACTATTGGATTTTACTGCACAAATTTCAGCCGGTTTACGTGTGGCTGGTAAGTCAACTGAGAAAATGGTCGGTCGTCCTAGAAAAAGAAGTTTAACTCCCTTATCTGTTGGGCGGGCCTCTTCTCATCCAAAGCCGACAGATGATATCATTCGCGATGGATTTCATCATTGGCCAGTTCATGGTGGCAAACGAAATCGCTGTCGGAAATGTCTGATAGGATTTAGTGAGGTGTATTGCTCCAAATGCAACATGTGTCTTTGTCTCAACAAAAGCAGAAACTGCTTCTATGACTATCATGTCTAGATTCTTGAATATTTTATGTTTTTCATAGAATTGTTGTAATTGTAATTGTATCTTTGTCTTATATCTCGTGGAAATACCATTTTGATACGACTGGATTTTTGTGGTTTTATCCCTTTATGTACAAGTAGGCTAAGTATGATATAAATCCTTATGTAAAGAACTGGTGCAGATACGTATATAAATTAGATACATACTATAGTATGCATGCTCAGGGACGACGGCTCAGTCAATACTGTGATTATTAGTGACATTATTCCTTTGGCTGACATTGGAACTACTGCGGTTTGGAAATACGACACATCATGGACTTGTGTGATGACATCGGCATGTCTGGGCAAGTGGTCTTGGACTTGATTGAATTTCTACCTAGGGACTGTCACTTCAAGTTGACATATGGCAACCGGTTCAATTCGGCCGCTTTGCAAGCTAAACTCGCCAGAGATTACGGTATTGATTCAGTTGGGACGTTGCGGCTATGTCGAGCAAAAGGTTTGAAGTTTTCAACAGATCGAAAAATGAAGAGCAAAGGGCGTGGATCGCACGAGGAATTTCGCTGCTTGCAAGACAATATTGATATCCGTGCAGTGAAATGGTACGACAATAAAGCTGTTCATCTTCTAAGCACATTCGTGGGCGCGGAACCAACCCAGGAAGTCTCTCGATTTGATCGTGCTTCTAAACGTCAGGTGAATGTGGAGTGTCCGGCTATTGTACAAACTTACAACGAGTCGATGGGATACGTGGATGAGATGAATCGCTACATCGCCTTGTATCGTACAAGCTTGCATTGCAACCGTCGGTATTACCTACGGATTTTTTTTCATGTCATGAATATGGCTTGTGCTAATTCGTGGCTGACTTACATGAGAGACTGCAGGGATTGTGATGAATCAACTCGTCCAACCCTGTTTCAATTCAAATCGGAGGTCGCCAAGTCGTTGCTGTTGACACGAATTCCTACCATCCGTGTTGGTCGCCCATCTTTGCAAGATGAAGCGGTGGCAGGAAAGCGAAGGAAGGGCGGCCCACAATTCAGTTTCCCTGCACAAGATGTGCGGCTGGACGGCTTCGGACATTGGCCAGATAGTGTGCAAAAAATCGGCCGATGCAAGAACCAACTATGCAGTTCAAAGACATTCTTCATGTGCAGCAAGTGCAAGCTGCATCTGTGCATAACCAAGGAGAGGAACTGTTTCCGAGTTTTTCACAATGTCTAGATGATCAATTCTTTACTGATGACATCGATCTGTTCTATATCGATCTTGTAATTTGAATAAATCAGTTGATGGATCCAGCATGAATTTTGAAAACCATGCAAAAATCATGTGACTATCGCAGGATGGGAATTTTGGAAAAAACTAGTTTAGGCCAACTGACATCTATTTTGTAGCTAACTTGTAATTTATAAGAAAAATGTGGACAATCAATTGTATGATAGTGATGTGGAAACCAAATCAAAAAATCATTCACTCATAGCAAAAGAAGGTCTACATGTGGGACTAGGAAATGAACATCATGAATCTAGACTACCGGTGCATAGGCCTACAGGGTATGCAGGAATAATTGATGGGATGGAGAAGGGTAAAAATCAGTTAAAACAGCTCATATTCTACAGAGCAGTATAAAATAGTCGCACATGATCGTCGAACATTACAGCATGCAATGATGAACCCAGGTACAGACATCTTACTTATTCCACAGGCCTACTACACGGTTTGTGTATTACATGTATAATGCACTAACTCCTACAGCTCATAAAGGTGACCATTATGTTCAGAGATGTTTTCTATTTATCAATTAGTGCACATCTCGAACTAACAACTCTGTCGAATATGAAACAGATCATCTGGTTGCTGATCTAAGTTTGCTCATTATAATACACAATCTACCACTTCGACCACCGTGTATTATAGTGAACAAACTCCGAGGGTGACCAATGGTCAGTCGA
The DNA here is from genome assembly GCA_907163375.1 of Prostheceraeus crozeri. Classification (NCBI taxonomy): domain Eukaryota; kingdom Metazoa; phylum Platyhelminthes; order Polycladida; family Euryleptidae; genus Prostheceraeus; species Prostheceraeus crozeri. The sequence goes on from CAJQUW010009657.1 coordinate 112,714, forward strand.
GTAGCGAAAATTCTTGCATTTTGCGTATCTGCCAATCAAGAAGACCTGCTTGATGGCATTTGTTTACATCATTTTTGTGTTTTAGTAAGTGCGGTCGGTTTAAGGTTAATGATAAATTGACCAAACATTAATACTTAATTTTAAGCACTTTTCACACTTTTAGAAAATGGATGTTATTTAGTATTCATCACACAGAAAACCAGCCGACAACTCCACAACTGTAATCATGACGTTCAAGTATAATACGTCCTAATTTGGAATCCTCTTATCGGTCTTGCTTTTTGTTTGACATCACTTTGAACAAAAATATATTTTTGAAAATATCAAGAAATTGTCATTTTGTAAAAGCTATGCGGTTTTTTTTATTTGACAGTCTATGAATATTGAATAGCACTGTAATATGTGAAATGCGATGAAAAATCAGAAGAAAGAGGTTATAGAAGCTTTGGGGACTTCAAAATGTGAAAATTTTCCATTTTTATGCTAATTTTTAGCATATTTTGTTCAATGAAAAAATGTTTTATCAACATTATTGTTTTAAAGACGCCAAGCCGTTGGGATTAATACAGATTGATGGAATGTGTGTTCATAGAAACATATGTAAGCGCAATTAAAATTGAATACATTTCGTAGCCGCTGTCGCTGGTTAAATATGAGAAGTAAAAGTGCTTAATTTTAATAATATTTTTATTATTATTATTATTATTTTAATATTAGTCTACCTCATCAAGTAGCACACGATCAACACTTCCACCTCAAGTTGGTTTGCCCTATAGAGCAACTGCCTGAGGGCTTCCATTGTATTCCTGTTTTGCTGTGTCGGTAACATGGGAATTATATCGTGCATTCTTGCTGTTCGTCTTTTGTCACTATCTAAATCATGGATCATCAAGTCTCCTGCGAAGAGGACAGTATTACAAAAGGCGGCTTCATATTAGGATTAGCTTGAATTAGCTCTCTTCCTTTTTGAGCTGTTCAAACTAGGTGAAACAATAACTGATATATCTGAAGCAGTTATTCATGCCAATACATTTGAAAACAAAGATACTCGCCGACGAATTCATTATTAAAAGAAAATATATACATATGTACAAAAGACAACAAATTTTCACACGAGCGTATAGTGTCTAATGTTGGCTAGCTCAAATTCGACTGCGTCTTTGCTTATTTTGAAAGCCCTTCTTATTTTGGGACACAAACCTGTACTAAGTGTCCAAAAGGATTTTGCATATAGCCTTTTATTACCGTGGTAGCTTTCATTCATGTCATTTCTCGAATAAGTAGATTTCATTGCTGATCACTTTCAGTCAACTTCCATAGCAATTGTTCGATTCGTTGTGTTGTACATTTCTATGACGTCATGTAAATCATGTTAACGCTAGCAATTGGCATCCTACATTATCATTTCATTCGGTCGTCACACATTACTAGAGACCACGAAAGCGCTCGTGTTAAAATTTTTCTTCTGTACATACGCATCATTTTCTTAAAATAATGAGTTTGTTGGCGAGAATCCTTTTTATCAAGTAGAAACTTATCCCTGATGGCACTTCATCATGAAGCAAAATTTATGGTAAAAATTTGGCCAGGTGATGAGTGTTTGTGAAAGCCTGGTTGACGGGAATCTTGAACAGAGTTGGCAGAGAATGCATCTGTTTCTGATGTTGTATGCAAATAAGTTTTGATAAACATTTTTCCATCACCTGCTGTCTGCAATGACAGACGGCCTTGCAATTTGCATTATAGACAAATATTAGTAAAATTAATTAAATAATTAATTTTAAGCACTTTTCTCTTATTAGATAATCTATACCAAAGTGGAGGCACGTCACCAAAGTGATAGCTAAACTTGCTATTTTTGATGTGTATGATATGCTTTCACAATTGTTGCATTATATCGGTTATACCTGGTGGTTATAAACCTATAATTTTCTATAAACTTTCTATATCGTAGTACCCGGCCGAGTTACCACGAGGGCTTTTATAACATATTTACCTAAAGATACTGCATGTTAGCTGTGCTACACAACTTGAATAAATCCTCAGTGATTAGGAAAAGTTATGATTGATAACTCACATCATAAATATTATTCTAGTTTACATAGTAATCAGATGTTAAAAGTTCTTGATTTTAAGCATTTTTGACAAGTGTACTCATATTTCGTTTTTGGTATGTAAAATGGCTAAGTTACCAGTTTTAGTTAATCAATCTACACCCCAATGTATCCGAAAAGAAAAACACCGTTTCTTCTAAATATGTCTCTGTTTACATATCTGCGAAATCTCAATCAATGTACCGACAGGTTTACGAGTAGGCTTATTATCAGCCAAATAAATCACGTAATTTGTATAATAGAAGAGTCAGGGAAAGTCTATTTAAACTCGTTTTTGACGTCGTTTTGCGGGAAGTCCTTGAATCTGCTTCGACCAACAGGGGCGAGTTGAGCTTGGTTTGCAGATAGGTTTTTCGCAGAAGACACATTGAAATGATATTGTGTTTCGCTCACCTTCAGCATATCCATGTCGTCAAATGTAGCATGGCTTTGGATGAGGCTAATGAGCTGGCCTATGAGAGATGGCCTATGATCTTGAGTAACGTTCAGAGAATCTCTTCTTGTCTCATTTCCAACTTTGATCATAGTGAAATGGAGAAGACTGTTTGCTAAATTCATTTTGAAGTCGGCATGAGTCAATTCAGATTATCCAGGCTTAAAATATATATACGCCAAGAAGGAATTAGTAAAAATGAATCCCAGAACACCATATGCCTGGCGTATATACGGTGAGTGTGCTTTGACAACATCTTCGAATCCTAAAGCACCGGTTCTGAAGTGATTGAATACATCGATCGAAGAACAATACTTCAAATATTCCTCGGCTACCTGCGGTCTGGGTATCTCACCGTGATGCTTTGTTTCCCTGGGATTTCCAGCGATCGCAGTAGAGCACGTTGAAGAACTGCTTCTTCTTTAAATCCATGAAGCTAACAGCCTGGAGGTCTGTGTCATCAAGTTTCGCGGCATAAGCTATCCATTCCCCTCGCTCGAGTTCTCTCTCATTCAGTAGCTCTTTCGGATAGTTCTTGTGTGCTGTTTTTACTAGCATGATTGAATATAGACCTACTTTCATCAATGCAGTTGAACTCTTGACGGAACCGAACCAAGAGTCATGCAATCACAGTTCTCCCTGATCCATGATAGTCCTTTGTCAGTCTCAACACTGCGGCTGTGGTGGCTCCGTATTTTGAAACGTGGTCTTTTTCTCGCATTCTCTCTTTTCCTTCGTTTAATTCTATCTTAAGAACGATGTTTGACCGCGCGTCCGACATATCCTTGATTTCATTGCCGATCGGTCGCGGTTTGTGAATAATTTTGACTTTTCCAGTCAGTCCTTTATGGTAAGATTTAACCATGCTTTCGTCCAGACGAAGCCGGTCCCCAGGAATAAGAGCGCATTGGAAGTTTTCGTTGACGCTGTTGATGAAGTCAATGATTTCTTCATCGGGATCTTCTGCCTTCGAAAGCTTCAGATACTGCAGCATGATGATTACTCAATCAACGTTTACTCATATGAAAGTCATGATGATATCCTAATATAATCATATTTTAACATGAATGAATATAGTTGATCATTGTGGTTGATTATCGCCCCATATTAATGCAGTTTTAACTCATATTCAGGTATTTATACACATACAATTTCAAAAGGAACTTGAAATAGGAAAGTGTTTAATATTAAGCACTTTTCTCTTTAATCTATGATAGCAAATTTAGGAAAAACTATTAAGTGTGCATACTTGAGTGCTATACATATCATTCGTATGATATAGGCCTAGGAATTAGCACAATGTCAATGGCTTGGCGGGTTTGCTTCAGTGTCAATTTCTTGCTTTCGTCGTTTTCAGACGTGTGAAAAATACCTACATTTTCTGTTAATTATCAAATAAAGATATTGATAGGTTTCTCAAGCAGTTGCCTGTTATCTTTTATAACAATTCATATCGTTCCTCTTTTGCAGAAAGTGGTCCAGAGTTATTAGCGGTTGTAGTTTTGAAGAAATATGCTTTCAAAGTGGAGTACTTTAATTTAGAAAAGTGCTTAAAATTAAGCACTTTTGTACCTATCTTTAAAGGCAGATTTCCATCTTCCAACTGCTTGTGAGCGCTAGCCGCTTTGAGATGTCACCAAACATTACCCAAATAAAAAATCCTAAAAGTTAATCCACCTTGACGGCTTTAGTTGCAGAACTTTAGTTGCAGATAAAAAATACGAAATTTTAGCTCCTTGAAAAATTGACTTCTAAAATCAACGTGTTGAAAATTCATGATATCAGTTTCATAAAAACGGTTGCATTACACAAATCGGCTATTTTGCTCATTGTCAACAAAATATTATTATTAACAGGGTGTCTCTAACTAAATAAAGTGGTACAGCTTCTTTTCAAAATGGTTGGAAAAGTGCTTAGAATTAATCATTTTGGTGGTCAAATTATCATTAAGGTAAATATATTTTTTAACTTTATTTAATTGCCTCATCCTTCATCCTTCGTCGCCCTATGGTTTTGCATCAGTGAAACAACAATTATTTTCATTTATTCTGAAACGTGCACTCTCCTTACTTACTTTTTCCATTTCAGGCTCGCATGAAACGATGTGGATTGTCGAGAATCATCTATCTGATCGAAGAATTTGGAGGAATGAAGCACACTTCTCTATCTCCGGATGTCCTAATGCAAGCGCTGACCAATGCGAATGTGAGATAATCATTTACTTTTGTATCGGAGTATAGGAGAAAGTTTTATTCCACTTCTCATCGAGAACTGAGACGGTGCTGACACCGTACTTAAGATCCATACTTAGTCCCCTTTTCATCCTCGTGATGGAAGAAGCTGCTAAAAGCAAAGGAGCTGCAATACGCAGATGATCAAGTCCTTACGGGTGATAGCAAGGAAGAGGTGGTTCATATGTTTTAAGAAGTTAGAAGGAGGATATGGAAAGCAAAGAAGTGAACATTCAGAAAACAAAGACGATGATCAGTGGTAGCAAAGAATTCCCCAGTTCAAGCGTGACTATTCCTTTATGGTGTGTGGTAGAGTGGCTGGTGTCAACTCCACCATCTGTCAACAGTTTGGCATGTGGTGCCACAAACGGTGCAGTGGACTCAAATCTATCAATGGTATAGGAAATTTTCGATGTCCTGTTTGTATTTTTGTTTTTTAAGCAGAAGCACAGAATATGTCGATACATGTCATGTAGACGACAACGAAGAAATAGTGAAAGAATTCACAACCTTGGTGACGTGCTTTGCTGCGAGGGTGGCGACGAATACGCTGTTCGTTCCAGAATCGCGGCAGTCTCGCTGAAATGGAAGGACATCGCAGGTCTTCTTAGAAACGCCACATTCCACTCAGGTGCAACGTCTACAATTCTTGGATCAGGCCTGTATTGGTTTGCGGTGCTGAATCTTGGAACCTCCTCAACATCTGGTTCAACAACTGCGTTCATGTGACATGACGATGCTTTGTTACTTGAGTGGCGTCTCACTGACCGGTCGGATCGACATCGCTGCCGTGGCGAGCAGGTGTGGCCTTGCACCATTAGAGGGAGTGATCAGAGATCGAAAACTACGGTAGTACTGTCATGTGAAGCGTAGAGATGAGGAGGAACCAATCAGACCAGGGTGACCACTTGGTCCATATTTATGGACCGGTCCATATTGGTCCATATTTGGTCCATATTATTTGCGAAGTCCATAAAAGTCCATATTTCAAAAGAAGTTAATTTTAAATTAATTTTAATCATTCTATTGAAATTAATACTAATTCTGTTCCCAAAACGAAATAATCAAGGTTGCTACTTGATCGTATTTACTAACTGCATGTAGTATACAAAGTTTGTATTTGGTATATATCTCTTCATTGAAGTCCATGCATCTGAATTTAATTCAAAAGGTAACAATAACAAATCTGATAATTTATTTGTCCTATGGTGTTTGACATGGTTATGAAATGATTATCTAATTATTTGAGATCTCGTGATTTCAGCTCATTGTTATTGCCAAATTCGGTCAGTATCATATCGTTCGTTATTTTGCTTCTTGATAATTTTCAATTGAAGGATTTCAATCTTCAACTGGTACATTTCAATTGGATGCGAAAAATATGAACATAGTATACCTATTTGGACAAAGGACTATATGAACAGACAAAAGTGATCGAAATATTGAGGAAAATAGGACTGATTTGATGAACTGTTTATTGAGTTGAGCTGTGAATTCACTGACGCAACTTTGAGTAGGTTCAAACGATTGGTAGCATTTATTTCGTGTAATAATTTGAAAGCAGTGGACGAACTTTCCACCTTACGATGTAAGACTGAGTTCGCATTCCGTCTTGCTGAGGTCTACACTTCCAATGGGCTAGCTGAGTTTGAGTGCTTGACGCAAATAGTTGAATCAGTTCTGCTTGTTTTGCCGCACAATATGGTCGTAGAGGCGGGATTTTCACGAATGAAATTTACTGAGTCCCAATATCAGACGAATTTGGAATGCAGAACTTACGACTGCCTTGTCTGATCTCCGATTATTTTGACCGTGAAACATTTGAGAAATATGAACCACCGGAAGAACTGTTGTGCCTTATGAAAACGGCGTGTGCCACCTATAAAGCTGAGGGAGAGGATCGAAAGAAAGAAACGAAGCATGCAGAAGAAGAAAGGGAACGCCTCCAAATAGCCGTGGGTGTTTATAGAAGGCGAAAAAGTTCGGTAGTTAATACAGAATTACAATCGCTGGAAAGGCAAGTATCTGAGGTTCAGAAAGCCGTCGAGGAAATTCAGGCAAAGAAAGTCAAATTGGAGACTGAAAAACAATTTGCTCAGGAAAGAGAGGACAATTTGTCGCTTAAAATAGTTGACTCGATGTTTAAATGAAATCAATTAGAGTGTTCTCTTTCTAAGCATTTATTTCGATTGATAGTAACTACATTTAGGGACAAAGGTAGCAGATACTATAAATTTACGTATCCATTGAGTTTGATTACATTTCATTATTGTACACTACTATGTGATGCTAGATTTGGAGATATTGGTTGAAACAAGATTGTTATGACATATTGATTGACATTGTTGACCACTTATTGACCCGGTAAAGGAATTTCGAAGTTTCTCGGGTACCAAAAAGGCAATTGCGTTCAAGATATCGCTTGCATTATTATATATAAATTTGGTCCATATTTTGCTCTTAACGAAGTGGTCACCCTGAATCAGACAAGTGCTAGACGTGGTAGTCGAAGGCTCCCGTTTTGTCTGTCTCCTCTCGTCCTGTGACCTACGAAAGCATGGCTCTAAGTTGTCAACGAGGACATGCTGGAATTAGGATTATCCGTGAGTGATTTTCTCGTTGGAGAGAAAAAAATAACAAGAATATAAAAAAAAATAATTTGTTGCACTTATATAATTTTCTTTCATACAGTAGCCCAGGCTGCAAAGCAGACCGTATTAAATGTGAAGATAAAGCAGCATTGCTACATCAACAACGTATCCAGTCTTTAATCAAAACTTTAAATCTTTAACGATGATTGTACGCATCACCGGATTGTAGAACTCATCTCCAGAAGCACGTTTGGCTGCTGTTGCCATACGAAGCATATACTGTGCTGGATCCCTCATCATATTGCCGACATATAGCCAACGGCTACAGCTAGGTGTTGAAATGTGCCTTTAGACGACGTGTCAGAAGTAAAACACGCATACTCATCGTCGATCGATATTCGACCACTATCATGGGGCAGTGTTGTGTTTCTAAGTGCAATAATGATTGTTAGCAATATCAATAATGTGTGTCTATAGATTTCTATTAGACAAGAAAATGCAGACTGTCAGAGTGTCTAATAAGTATTTGACAAGTTTTGTTTAGCCATAATTTCTTTAACTTTTAGAGTGAGAAGTTGAAGTCCTATGAGAAGTCTTATCACATCTTGGAGATTTTATTTATCAAAGCTGATGACATCATTTTGTATTTGTAGGAGTTCATTATGCAATGATAATGATTCTGGAGATATGGCGCCGAAATATATTGACAATCTCATCTACAAATAAAATTACTTCTATAAGTGATTGGCTTTTTTTCTTAAAGTATTTTGCTATTTTAACTGCAGCAACTCAACTGCAAATGTGATAAGCAAGTTATCATCGAAGTTGAACAGCATATAAACGTAATTTCTACTCAAAAATATATGTTAACTGCTGCTTGTTTTCACGTGTTGAAGAACATACTTTTAGGAACGAGTGCGTTGTAAACAGGGTGTCTCAAAATTAGTGCAGGTTTTGATTTTGCCTTGAGAACGAGACTTTGCTTTCAAGAATGATATTTATGCCGAAAAACGAAAAGGATTATCATGAGGCTTTAGTGCATAAAGAAATAACTCAAAGTTTCGTTCGGACAGTGATATCTCCATTTATATCAATAGGCTTATATTAGTATGAGCTTGTAATAAAAGTATCAAAAGCACATCTAATGAACCCCGTGTTGCGTCATGCGGCCAAGAATAATGCGGCTTCTGTGATTGGTCAGCTATTAAATACCACACCACACAGTTTTGACGAGCATTCATCACAAAGTTAAATTTTAGCTGTTATCAAAAACTTCATGGACGGTTAGTTGCAAGTTATCATTTAGTCAAGAGTCATGAAAAGCTTTATCAACTCGCTTAGAAATTTTCCAACTGCTTGACATGTAATGAAAGATGTGCCACTCCAACTTTGTGTGAATCTAAGATAAAGTGATCCATTTGTAGCGTCACTGCAACATCACATGTCTAGTTTCAAAATTTGAAAAGATTTGCAGTCTTCTCGATGCCCCTGGAAAATCGTGTACCTTAAAGAGGGTGCAATTGTGATGTCGCTAAATCTTCGAGCTCATTGAACTTGTCCAGCTTCAACACTTGCTTATTTGACTGAAATTCCGAGATAAATTTTCATAGAATACTGAAGACAAGTTAGGACTTTATCTTGATCCTATTTCTTTGCATCAGGCTGTCACTGCAGAAGATAAAGACAATCGAAGAAGATTCGGTGAATGGTCAATAAGCTACACAGACTTTGTACCCAGGATTATTTGGAGTGATGAAGCAACAATTCACTAGATGGTTCAGTAAATCACCAAGGGCAAGTGAAAAGTCCACCATGCCTTTGACTCGCTCTCTCCACTCATCACGTGCTGTGGTATGGGCAGCCTTTTCTCAGTGCCATAAATTTGAATTGTTTTTCTCCTCCAACACTGTCAAAGGGCTATTATTACAATTAATTGATAAAGAATGACTTCATTAACTTCATTCCACAATGTCATTCGAAAGAATGCCATTCCGCAATAACTTTCCCCATAAGATAAAGCACCACTTCACTTTCCTCGTCTTTCTATCGTAACTTTTAGAGAGCCATGAATTCTTCAAAGGGGCTTTGGACGTGGCTTTGAACCAATTTGGTCGGCAAGATTCCATGATCTGACGCTATGAGATTGCCGGCTTTAGATCGAATTGAAGGACATGTTAAATCATAATCGAAAACCATAAACTATTGATGAAACTATTTGCATAATTTTGAAACCGAAGATTGATAGCAAGGAAAAGTGCAGTGACAATCGCTGGCGGTGAATACCAACGTTTGCTTCTCTGATTTCTCAATGCATTTTTTGAATATTTGTATCATATTTTTGTATGGTCTTTAAGCTTTTTTTAAAGTGATAGTTCTTGCTATCGTTTGTGTTCATGGCAGTGACGCACAGCGGTTAGCAGCATCCTCTTTGGCTACCATGATCCCCTAAAAACGTACGCAATCAATAGGCTTCACCGAAGCTATCTCGTTAGTACCGCTTCATGCACATAGACCACATCATGACCCGAATGACACGTAAGCTCGTGAAATCTGTAGAATCTCTTGTTTACGTCTAAGATCCCCATAGCACTTGGTAAAAATGTACTTTGCCGGTAGACGGATCTGTAACGGATAATACTGATTGCACTACTCCACTACATCTATATGTGCAGATGTGCTTGAGATGCTACATGAGGATCACAAAACTGTTATGGCAGCAGGAGCAAGTTCAAAATCTGACCAAGAAAAGTGGAACTCGAACTCCAAAAATCTTCATATTTTGGCCAAAATCAGATAACTGCGGCGAATCCCGTGTCCGATTTCAATGACGGAGCTCTGGCTGATACAATGCTTTATCTAGCGAAGCACCAGTTTCTGTGTTCTTTTCGTGTCAATGCTCGTGAAAATGGTCTTTTCAGTCTTTCTGCATTCACTTTTGTTCTTTGTGTTCTTAATGCACGTGCGTAAATCGACGATTTCTAGTGTGAATGCGCACGTCTTTTTAAAAAATATGTACATGTAGCTAAAATGGAATATAAAATTCAATTCTGAAATCTTCTCGTATAGCATGGAGAAGTGGTAAAGTCGAATTCAAAGTTTTTAATAAAAAGGCTGAGCAATCTATCTACTTGCAATTATGAATACTTAACAACTAAACAAGCAAAAATAATTTCATTTTAGAGCAACTACTGATTAAAAGATTGTATTTTGCTAAATTTTCTGTAAATCACTCTGTGATAAACCTTCCGAGCTGTTAGTAAAGATGTGGTATTATCTTTATTCTGCAGAAATGTTGTATGCTTAATCATGAAATTGTGTTAAAATAACTCTAATCAAATTAGCAAGTGTTAACCTTAGGCGAAACACAGTTAATAATCAAATGACAAATCGCACCATACAGTAAATAAAAGCACTGGGAAAATAAGAGGTATCCTGTGTAAAAGTGAGTACAATAAGAAAAAAATCAATTACTTACTAGAAATCCTGCCGGTCTGCCACACTATGTGTTGGGCTGTGCAGTAATAGCCGCCATATATAGTCGCTATGCATGTATTGTTGGACAAAACTGCTTGATTTTTTGTATTCTGCACATGCCTTCAATGCAGCTTCGCCCTTTTATGCAATGCAGCTCCCTGTGTCATACAAGATTGGATCACAGATCTGTGGATTGTATGCAACCTTGATGTATAACGTAAATTGAGAGGAAAATGTTAAGATAAAGTTGACTCACGTAGGTGACATGTTAATCAAATCATTTAATTGCCTCTGTTTTTGTCAACAGGTTGTAGATGACTGCATCGTTATGTTCTGCAGACATGTAGAGGATACAGTTTCCTATCTATCGACGGTGACACGGCAGCTGCAACTACAATACATGGTAAGAGGTCTTCATTCTATTCTTTTTCAGAAAAGTAAATGATAGACTTAATAAAAGAAATAGCTCTACTCTGAAAATGTATGTCACTGGCAGAATAGTATTCAGAAACTTTGACCCGTCGATTTAATTGGACATGTTAGAAGTTGGCATGATCAGAAGGGACAGGGTTTGATGCTGCGTATTAGGTATGGTCACAGATTGTCCCCTTAATCTGTGGGTAGGGTACTGCAAAAAAATGAAGGTTGGAAAAGTTTGGATGTTCAGCGCTCATTTGGCGAGGCTTGGTAAGAAACTTGAAAAAATTATAATTTTAGCCCGATCGGAGTATGTTTAAGGGTCATACAAAGAGGTCAAATGAGTGAAAATTGCTAAAAATAACCTCTGACGTCATCACGTGACCTTGAATAACCTTTTAGATCTCATGGAGGGATAGATTGGAGTCACATTTTTGTCTGCTGATAATATATATATATATATATATATATATATATATATATATATATATATATGATGTGGTTCTAAAGGCTTAGTTTCGTCGCAAAATGACATTTTAGGTCCGAAAATCATGTTTCATTGCAATGCAATATACACTGGAGAGTACAATTGCATAGCATGAAAATATAAAATGTCAATTATCGACTTAGAGCCACATAATGTATTACTAGCATATGTAAATATCACCCCACATTATTTATCTTTGAAGTCTAAAAGGTCACATCACGCCATCAAAAGCAATTTTCACATAAAACTTAGCTGCTTTTCATTATGTTGTAGAAATGAAACATTCTATCCTTCTAATAACATTCAGTCACTTCCCTTCTCTTTTTACGTCCTTCTTGCCCTATTGCTTGAAGTTCGACGGAGCTTGGTGACTCGCTTCCATTGGTTCCGATCTTGGGCAAGATATTCGCTGATGCTAAGAACATCCAGGTGTTCTTCAACACAGCTGCGCCATGGTTTCTTCATTCTTCCAAGTGGGCACGAACCCTGAGAGATAATCCTCTGATTGTGTGATTTTATCTAGTTTATAATACTGATTAAAATCCAACCTCTGACACAGGAAGGCAATAAGGAATTTCGATTTCTCAGGATTACCTAGAAATTCATCATCGTGCCGACAGATAAAAGCGTCACTTGTTGTCAAGGATTCGAGAACTATATTGAACATTTACAGATCATCAAAACTAAATTGTTGCGACAATCATGGTTGCTATAATGTATAGGTGGCTAGAATTTTTAATACTGAACATCCTCTTCTTCCAGGCACGCAACATTTTCGATTTATAATCTTTTGGTAGACTTGTTATTGCTATCATTTTGCTTTCCTGTATTGCATCATTATTTCAGACTGTGACATTCAACTTCATTTGTACATATTTTATCATCGATCTCGTCATTTTGTAACATTATCCAGTTTTGGAAGTAGAACGTTTTGAATTTTGAATTATATATTTATTGCAGAAAAGTTTCTATGATAACGCAAGTACAGATCTGAAGACTTCATAAACACACTGAAGAATATTCTCGCAGAGATAGACAATAAATAATGATTTTCCAGGTAGGGTGTAGGCTACTTATCAAGTTGTTTAATTCAGCCGTGCTGATCATTGTTGTTAATTCAGCGACTAAACGAAAAATCCGCCGGAGTGGTAGCACTATATTCACCACACCTACCTTTATCACAGGTCCGAAAAATATCTGTGACCATATTTTTTCATCCATGATATGTTCAGTTCCCTTGCTATTATTAAAAATTGAACATTTGTTTTCTAATGCTGTTTAGATAAGAGAAAGAGAAGAGATCGGCATTGTCAAAGTATTGTGGAATCATTCATTGGACTACCTCATTTCTTGTCATTGCTATCGACCCTGATATTGCTTGTAATTGTTATTCAGAATCAACTGAAGTACAGTGAATTTGATAATGCTAATGATTTAAACAATAATCAGAGACCTCCCCAAGGAAATGAATTCGCGGATGACAATTTCAGGAAATGAAATATTCAGTAAATCATATTCATTAATGACCATTATTTTATGGCAAACAGACTCTCAATAAGCTACCAGAAGCACGGCATTATTCGTGAAAATCTTTTAAAAACAAATTGACAGTTTTCAACATTGATCTGAATTTTGCTGCAGGATTCCTATTTTAACGAATGCCCGCTCCGTAAGTTGCTGTATGGCAAACACTGTCATGCAAAAAATGGAAAACAGACCTTTTGTAAAGAAAGAATCATACATTCAATTTACTACAACAACAAAAGAGTTATAATCATGAATCATGAGATATCCGTCTGAAATGAGTATGGTGTATACAGCACTGATGAAAATATCGTTCAATTAAAAAGGCTGATAAGTAGCCTATACCCTACTTAGATAATATACGGTATATCATCCAACTCAATGGAAATATTTGTACTTTACAGTGCCTATGAAGAAAGGAGGTAGTCAGGGTCATGATGAAAGTAAGCAGAAGATGACGAAAAATACAAAAAATTGATAGGAGCAGTAATTGTCAACTGTTTATTAAAAAGGTAGCATGAGGGACGAAGGAGCTGTATTGACGTAGCAAATTTTCTGCAAAAAATACTCAGTGATTATGACGAACTTCTCGGTCATCCCGAGAAATCGAAATTTCTGCTTATATCATTGCTTTCATGTTTCTAAGGTTGAATTTTAATAAGCATTACAAGGTAAATCAAATTACATAATCATAGTGCTAGCTATCGTCGTGAGGATACAAACTTTTGATTATTTTCATATCACTATATAGTATGTTATTAGAAGGATAGAATGTTTCATTTCGACAACATAATGACTAACCCGGCCGATAGGTCATTTTTTCTTTCTTCAACTATGTGATTGTATCTATGTTCAGCTATGTACATGCTACATGAAGTTATATTGAAAATGAGATTTATTTCACGCAATCAATAAATTATCAAAGATTGTTAGAAATTTGTTATCTAGTAGAAGTGACTGTGAAATACATGTATCCTCTTCGGCTCTGATGAGTGGAACTTTTCAATTAAAAAGTATTAGGTTAAGTGTGTTTCTAGTATACCAGTCGTTCTGCCGCAATAATCGTAACTGCAGCGAATGGGACCAAGAAGAAAGATTCGAGCGATCAGAATTATGCGCTGATAGGATCTTACTTACTTTTCTTCCGATAGGTTTGCATGAAAATGATCGACAAGCGTTACCGGCAGCATAAAATAGAATTACAAAGTGCGTTCCATATGTACATGTAGATTACTTTCTTGAATTTGCACGGGATTGTGATTACCTACGACCTATGGTGCCCTCCAAGTAATTGGACGTCATTATGAGAAGACTGCCCCAAACCAGCAAAAATTGTAAAATAAATCATGCGATCAGTCATCGTTAATAATAGGGCTTACAATGATAGAGAATTTGACAATGGGATGTTTGTGTCGGATTATAAGAAATATTGCACATGGCTATCGGTGTGCGTATATTTAAACAGAAGCAATTCTCGGTCGAATGTTCGCAAATATTTCTAATCATGTGATAGCGGGCGGATGTCAATTATGTCACAGACGACTTACAACAGTTACGTATTGAAATAATTGAACTTTGATCAAAACGCAGTATATGCCGGGCAACGGGCGGTCATCTGAGCGAATAAAATCGGACGTGATGTATTAAATAGAATTAAGTGAATATCGGTAATGTCGCGTACCTGCCAAAGCAATTTTGAACCTTTAGACGGCGGTTGATGTAATTTGGCTGATTTCGTAATCATTGAGTACGTTTAGTGCTCAGCAATTCAGCAAATTTCAAGTTCTCACAGCAATTCTTTCGCTCATTGTTCAATCGTAGACTGAGTATAAAAATCGTCATTTTAAGAATGAAAGAAAATTGCGAAGGCTTGAATAATAATTAGGGAAGTTTTGTAGGCTTTGGTGGTGCTGATATGCTTAGACTTCTCTGGAGCGCTTTTAGTCCGGATGCTCATCCTGTGGAACTCCAATGTCACTTTCGGGGCTCGATCAGACTACCAAAACATCGCAAGGTCAAGCTTTTAACCAATGTGATCCTGTGGCACATACATATTTTTCAACAAATGTCTTTAAAATATGACGGGTTTTAGGTATCTGCATGAAGGTTGCCCACACTGTTGACACATTCACAAGTTCTTGGATTAGCCGCTTCAGGTAGCTCAATGAGAGTTGTCATTATGAGAAGACTGCCCCACCACAACAAAAATTGTAAAATAAATCATACGATCAGCCGTCTTAATAATAGGGCTTATAATGATAGAGAATTTGACAATTAGATGCATGTATTGGATTATTAGAAATATTGGACATGCCCATCGAGATTATAAGGTTACGAGGACTACGGGAATGGGCAATTCCTTTTGAGCCCACAAGACAAACATGATGGCACACGGCGGTAACCACCCATGACGTGCAGTACACGTCATTCGCTCATAACTCCAACTACCCACCTGCCGAGTCATGAGGGGGGAAGCAATACACGTCATGGCAGTTAGGACAGTGATGTCAGCTGTTAGTCGAACACTTGAGTGATCGCCTGCATGACATGCGTCAATGGGTCTCATGCGGTAAAGTGAAGTTTCGCGCAACTGAACAAGTCAGAAAATATTTTCCTATCTTCTCAATTAAGTTCTTGCTTATTGCCGATCGCGCTTACCTCTCCATTCACATAGAATTTGATTGTATCAAATAGAATCTAAGCTGTATCCTCGTTTTCAAAATGTCAGTGGTGTTTGATATTGTTTATTTATTTATCTTGTGAAGCGCACAAAAGCAAGCAAGCCACTAGGCGCTGAAGAGAAAAGTCTTCAGTGACCGACAAAATTAATCAAAGAAATTTATTTTGTCAATTGCGCTTCTCATTTTGAATTTAGTTTTCTATTTTGCTATCAATCATTTTTGTGCACTTGGGCAAACCAAATTTATACTCATTTTCGAAATTGTTGTTATAATTTCCTACTTGTTTGTATTTTCAGCAATCAGCTGTCAATGTCGTTAATCGGTGGCCGACAGGGAGTGATGACACGACTGCCTCAGCCAAATATTGTTTGGATTGGAAATTATTCGCGAATTCAGCAGCAAAATCACAAAGCCTAACAGTGAGAGAGTTGTTCGCGAAACAGCTTCTACGACTCCACGGAACCGGTCCTGAGAGAGTTGAGGCAATCTTGAATGTTTGTCCAACGCCAAGAAGGTAGGCTCATGAAACAGCTATTTTATTTCGTTATGAACCATTCTCAGTATTCTGAATTTCAGCATGATGGAACTATGCTCATCGACAAACTCTGATGAATGGGGAAATTTATTCGGAAAGCTAAAGTTTGGTGCCACTCAAAGGTACGTATAATTCAACCATTCTTGTTACTATTTCTGCATTCTCGAAATTTAAAGGAAAGGATGCTTTCGCAGTTGAGTCATATTCAAAATATTATCTTAAGTCGCAAGACAGCGACATAATTTTGTAGAAATTCATCCATGTATATTTTAGTCAAGGTTCCCACCGGTCCTCTGGAAATCCTCGATAAGTCTTGGAAATTTCAAAATCCATGCAGTAATGATTTTTTTCACTTCAGTCTAGTTTATTTTTTTACTTGCAACTGACTTTCAGTCAGTTGTTAGTTTATTACTCTTGTGATTTTGTATAACTAATTAACATAGATGTTTTACTCATATCATACGCTGAGCTTCACTCTAAAAATTGAGCTATTTATGCAATCAATTTTGTCAATATGCAAGTAAAAATTTATATCTAGATTGTTCCACAAAACTTATCTTGAAAATTTTCCATGGTAGATTTGTCATTTTATGTAATGAATAAATCCTGTCGTATAAAACAGTTTTGGAAGAATGATGTGTTTCTCCATCAATTTCAACTACTGTAATGTGAAATAGTTTTCTCCGGTATATGAAGAAAAACATCATGGCTAACTTTATTTAAAACTGAAAGAACATGCAACAATAGCAAATCGTATAAGCTAAAATTATTGAAACAAGAAATAAGCAGTTTATTAGGCAAAAACCAGAGAATTATCAACACGATGTCACAACTACCATTGATTGATTTGTTGACAGAAAATCGGAAGGAGCTTACAATCTGAAATACTATTCTTTTCGCATTTTTTGTTATATATTTCTTTTATTTGATTTTTTAAAATTCATGCATATTTGTTCGGGATTCCGATAAATTTTGATCATAATAGGACTGCGTACGAGTACTGTTTTGCAAATCCGGCAAAATTGTTTGCGTTCTGCGCCCCAATTTGGCTAATTCAAATGCTGAGCGCTCCGATTATGGAGAATTTAGGGCTGCGCTCCGGACTATGCTCATAGATGAACTTATAAACGACTCTGGTGAGGGAGCTGCACTCTTGAGTAAATTGAGGAGACGTTGTTATTGAGATAATGGTTAAAACAATATGATTGATTCGTTCCATGATATCGAATATCTCGAGTAATCCAATATCTCGCCGGATTACTGATCGAGTGACAACACGTTGGTCCAACCAGGCATCATATGCAGGCATAATCTGTAGATCATTTCTATTGAATTTTATTGTTTGTTTAATCAAAAAAAGCAGAAAAGGACGTATGAGGCCGAAGAATCTCGACAGAGCTATAGTAACAGGAGACATAAACATGTGTTTACTATTTTCTCTCTCTCTCTCTTCTCCTTTGCTCCCATGTTTCTCCTCCCTCCCCTCATGTCTCCTCTCGGTCAAACACTCTTTTCTGTCCCGAATTGTCGTACTCGTGTTTCTTCTTTTTCCAGTCTTTTCGCCCTAACAGAGCGCCTCGAGTCTACAACATGCACAGCCGATCCGGCACCCTACTGTGCCATCAATGTATCCCCTCCCATTACACCTGCTGAACACTCATGTTATTATACAGTGCGTTCATAAAGTCACTGTGCACCTGTTCTGAACAACATTTTGTCAAAGCAAACGCTCATAATAATTAATCATAGATATCTGGCATCCGCACAGAGCCATTTACATGTTTCAAGAGGCGCAGTTGACTGGTTTATGACATTCAACATAGTGACCAGCGAGTTGAATATCAGTCACTTCGAAGCACCCGAGAGCTTGACATTGCACTTCCAAGCTAAGTATGGTGTTGTCAATACAAGAGAGAATCTTCTTGGCCGAACATGTTTTCCGAGCCAATGGTGAATACACTGATGATGTGAAGAATGAGCTTTCAGAAAGATTTCTTACAACTGATTTGCCTCATCGAAACACTGTTAGGAATCTGATCAATAAGTTCAGAGAAACTGGCTCCGTGCACGATGCAACACGTTCAGGTCGACCAACAGTCTTAACTGAGCAGAAGGTCAATGTCATTTCCGAAGCTATGACTCATAGCCCAAGCAAGTCGATGCGTCGCTTATCTCAAGAAGTGGGTCTATCTCTCGGGGCGGCTCATACTGCTATGAGAAAGAACATAGGCCTATATCCATACCGCATCTCTTGCCAGCATGAATTGAAGGATGCCGATCATGATAGGCGTCTTCAGTACTGCTTCTTTTTCAAAGAAAATCTGAATGGAAATGATGTACTCGATAAAACTTTCTTTTCTGATGAAGCTTGGTTTCATCTTTCAGGGTATGTCAATAGCCAGAACTCCCGAATATGGTCTAGCGAAAACCCGCACGAATTTGTTGAGAAGCCATTACATTCTTTCAAAGTTGGGGTATTGTGCGCCATGTCAAGAAGGCGAATAGTTGGACCAATATTTTTTTACCGAGACTGTTACAGCAGAAAGATATTGTAATAAAATCATTGCTTCGTTCGTCAACTAATTAACTGACGATGAAAAAACAACTGCTTACTTCCAACAAGATGGAGCAACTGCGCATACCGCCAATTCCTCACTTCGATGCTTGGGTGAAATATTCCAAACCAGAATAATTTCCAAAGGAATTTGGCCTCCAAGATCCCCGGACTTGAGTGTCTTGGACTTTTACTTGTGGGGAGCGGTAAAGTAGAAGGTCTACCGAAGCAAGTCACAAGATCTACATGAGTTAAGAGATAGCATCCGGCAACAAATTGGCGCTATCAGTCTCGAAGAAATTCACCGAGTGTTTGAGAATATGAGACGTCGAATAGACCTCTGTATTCGTGAGCAAGGTGGACATTTTCAACAGTTTTTGTAAGATATAAATATATATTCTGTTATCACGTAGCAATTGATGTTTTTACAAAGGAACTTTACTATTCATAATGCCCTGGCAATCTATTTCTAAGCAACGAAATACTAAGCAGGGATTGAATTATTAGGTGCACAGTGACTTTATGAACGCACTGTACAATTACTCATCCAGTTAAGACGCCATATGATGTTCTCATGTTCTTTGTTGACAAGACTCTCAACACACGCATCTGTGACAAGGTCTTCATTACAGAATATCCACTGACATTCCGCAACTTTTTGTCAAAACACTCAGATATTCTTGCACATGTAGAAGCAATCAAAAGGATGACGACATCTCATGTTGTGTCAAATGTCCTGTTGCAGTCCTAAAATTCATGCAGGAATCCTTTGTGACAAATTTACTTCAGGATTAAGCCGATAGCACAAGAAGGAGTGCAATTTTTCTTGCGCTCCACACTTCAGTTTTTAAATTTTTTGCGCTCTGATCTCCGGGAAATTGGCTATGCACTCCGGAGCGCAAAGTCTGTGTGGAGCACACATGCCCATTCTGACGAAAGGATACAACATAAATGCGATTTACCGAAAAATTGTTGCTCTAGAAAACTTAAGACTTTCAAGATATTCGCGAAAATTTGATATAGCGTAATATTTTAGTAGAATAATACACGGTTATTACACTTCACATGAGACAATCATATTCCTTTGCTATCTTGGTAACTGAGCACAGAAGCAGTAGGTTAGCGGATGATGCTTACTATCTCGGTCGTTTACCAAATCACTCACTAAGCTACAATTCACTCAGCTACAAGCAGGCGATTATCCACCGGTCACCGACTTTACCATTCCTGAGCTCTGAAATGTACAACACAATTTACTGCATCAGAAAAAAAGTGAATTCTACATTTCTATTCCATATAGAGCTGAACCTAATTGGTTGACCCAATAGTTGCCTATTCGATGTTAAGGATATTTTCTCAAAATTCGCTTGTATTTTTCATGTCTTAAGAAGCCTTATAGATGATCATTCCGTTAAAAACTTTTTCCTGCACGGTTGTGCAAAGGCCTAGTGTGAATTTTATTATAGTTGTACACAACGCTTGTAGTTATCATGCATTTCGTTACACGTTTTTTTTTTTAATGTGAGATAACTTACTTCTATTAAAGTGCTTGTTTAGCTACAGTTTATTCTAACTTTTTTTGCGTTTTTAGACTTCTTGTCATCAAGAGCGTAATGCTTCGCAAGCATGAAAAATTCAGAAAAGCCAAATTTGACGAAATTGGATGTGAAATATGATATTTCGCGAAAGAACCCAATGATCTATGCTGACGTCATGCATTGAATGATTCGCACACGCCTTGACTTCTTCGTTCGTTGAACGAGAAAATACAAGTCGCCACTCATTTTTCGTTAGTTGGCACTTCTGACTGTACTTAATTATCAGTGAAATCGAAGATAACCTGTAAAAATTGAATTCAAGATGATCAGTTCCGGTCGCACATTACAACAATAATTGAATGCATTTAAATGTATTCGGGAATATGTTTTGAGTACATCACCCATTTTGAGTATAGTAGCAGCTTTTGTTTATCACATCTCCTCCAATAATCACTCTGCAGTAAATGAAGTGTCATTCGTCTCCAGATTCATTCATAAATTGAAAGGCTTATTTTCATGCTGTAGAATCGCTTGGTAAGATATTCGACCTCGGTAAAGCATTGAATTGTTTGATTTTCTGTTAGGCACCGTAAGGGAGCTTGTTAGGTCCCTAAAGATAGTGCTCCCTTTAAATTGAAACATACTTACCCACCTTCAGGTAACATTACATTAGGTACCTAACCTTAAAGTTGCAAGGTTAGTAACCTTTCATTGAAACATGTCATTGGAGACTTCATTTACTGCAGAATGAGTACTGGGAGCGAAATTGTGCGATTATAACGACAACGAACATGTACGAATTGCGTATTTAAGTTTGTTTTGAATGCTGAGTATCTTAAGTACTTAAGTATCTTGAGTACTTTAAGTACCTTAGGGAACCTGACTTTGGTACCTAGCCTCAACTTTGAAATGCAAACGCCATTTCTAAGAATCATAAGGTAGGTACTTCAAATTGAAATAGGCCCCTGATAGGGCTTCAGCTTCTGACTCTAAAAGTTGAAGAAATCATGGTTAAACAAAAATCGTCAATTTAACTTATTAGTCACTTTGACAGTTCGCATTTTCTTGTCCGATTGAAATCTAAAGCACGGATTATTGATATTATTATCACTTACTGCGCTAAGAGGCACAACCACAGAATTAGATTCATCTGCGCGCGCTTCGGTTTCATAGAAAGGAAGAATCTATCTAACCTTAATGTCGAAATGGCCCATCACAGAATTGACAACTTGCTCCTTTTCGAATGGATAATTCGTGTACCGCTGCTATTGGAAATGGCAAACAATAAACTGTCAGCAGAGGACAACAGAGCCAGTGAGAGATGCGTGCGTGCTGTGATATCACTTCGCACACACCAAAACACACATCTTGGCTAGCCTTCGATTCACTGCATGCACTATACAGTGAGAAATGCCGAGGAGAGGATGTGAAAACATCAAGTGAACTAATTTTCGTACGCCTGCTACTTTTTTAAATAATGATCGGAAGGGCCAACATTATGGAGAAAACTTCTGCGCAGTGATCTGAATGCTTCGAATCTGAAGGAATTTTGGCAATCGAAGCACTTTGCTGGAACTCACATTAATCCGCAAGCGACGCACGACTTTTTTTCCTATCTCTGTAAGGTATTAGGAATTCCTTTTTGCCCACTTAATAGGTTCCTCAATGTGCCGGCGATTTCGTATTAATCACACTTCTAGCAAACCGAAGCAGATAAATAAAATATGTAATTCTGTGGACACAACAGTTTACCTCGATTAAAATTTGACCGAACCATATCCTTGAAGTGTGATGCCGAGTTTCCAAAGTTAATCGCAATAAAGGCTCAATGCGCCTGGATACATTTTCATAATTCATCATTGTTTTTGCAGGATTGTTGGTGCTTCTCTGAGCAAAGCAATCTGTCAGCACTATTCATCAAAATGAAGAAAATCGTCCGTCGACTAAACGCCCTGACGATGACAACAATTCAGAAATGTTTGTAATTGTAATGAGATTATTTTTGTCAATTTCAAATTGCATTTTCTAATAACTGCTGATGGCATGCCTCTTGTACATTACTTGTATATATAGTATTGAAAAAGTTGCAGAAAAGAGTTAGACAACAATTAAAATTTTGTTTTCCATTGTGCACGTCGTTTTTGAAATATTGTTGCCAGATGGCGCGTGTGTAGCATTAATCACTTAGCAGTATGAATACATGTATAGCCAGATGTATTTGGCTAACCATTATTTATCCTTTACCCATATTTAACTCCTATCATTTGAATATAATTTTGCAGTTGCGATTTGAACTGCTAGTCTACTGCTCGAATCATGCTCAATAATGCAGGAGGACTCTAATTTCCTTCACAAAGACATTCTGAGAAGTCTCGTTACCCTTCAGCTGAGATGTCGCTTCGGCTTACACATATAAATAAGATTGAGCTGCAAGCAATTGAGTAGCAGATGTTATAGACCTAGTAGATATTATACATTGTGTATGAGTAATCTGTTGCTTACCAGTTTGAGGAATCCAATAAATGAAAATTCACGATGCGGAAAGAAATTTGAAAACTGCAAATGCATGCACGCAGAGAGATCACAATTTTCCGTTTACGGAATTAGTCTAATGTAAATGCTTCAAATATATGCATTCAACTCCCGGATTTTCCCGATTTTACGGTTTCCCCTGTGGCTAATTGCGAGTCATGCAGACATTGTAACAATTGAAATGAAAATTCCATAAAATGGCAGAAAATGTTATCTTTTAAAACTGCTTTTCACACTGAGAAAATATGTAGGCCATATTTCCAGATGCAAAAAATGAACGGAAAAACATGGAAACAAAGTAAAGAGACATAGCGGGCATGGACAACTGAACATCGTGGATATGCGTTGTGATTCCAACGGTACGTAAAAGATGACGGCTTTCTGTGGTTGAAAATGGGAATGTACTTTCATCTAGTTCATAGAGTTTATGCACCTTCTGTAAAGATTCACGGTTGTTTCATTTCTCTCTTAGTGAAGACTCATTTTTGACAAAAAAACCTGCGAGAAATTGCCTTACGGCAAAAATCTACTTACTGCTGTATGCTTCAGTAGTTTGATTCTTGTCTATATCAAGCAATATTGGCCTACACCGGTGCCCATAATCGGATGAAATTGCCATCATCAAACCACTATTTTCACTTGTAGTCTCATTATTCTAAACAAGGCAAGAAGTCGAACATCTGTGGTTCATGTAGCGAGAATTTTGCTTATCGTGTGATTATCTATGTAATTAGCTGTGTACAAAATGCTTGTAAAATTACATTAATAACCAGCACAACTAATCTTCTATTCATTCAAAACTTCAATCTATGTTGTCAATCATGCTTTCTGGGAATGCACCGCTTCTGTGATATCAGGTGGCTATCCATGTGTCGATCATAAAGAAGAAGAGAGAATTTTTATTTTACGAGTTGTTAAATCATGCCAACAAACTTGTTATCTTGTAATTTTAATTTTACGAACATACTGCTCAGCTGATTTCAAGGTCACTAGATATTTTTTCTCACTATGCTTTACCGAGAGAAATCTGAGCAAAACGTGTACCTAGAATGACAGTAAATGAAAATTTTAGATGATCAATCATAAGTTGAATGACCTGTTGTTTCACTCTATTCGTGAAGTAGTTATTTATTGTGAAAATGTCACTTAATTGCGCCTCCAAGTTAACAACAATATATACCTCCAAGTATAATTTTTTCAATGCATCGAACAGCGTATGAATGTGAATACATTGCACATTTAAGCAAATCAATACTTGAAATAAGACGCAAGCTGTTGAAGGATTCCGCTGATGCATTCGCAATTTACGTTGGTCCAAACGTTCTCAATTTGCTATTTGTGAAATTCAGACATGGGACATGCATGAGTGTGTATGAAGCTTTTTGAATAAGTTTACGAATTGCCAGTGGAGATCTTCTACTGAACATGACATCTCTACTTCTAAACTGCTCAACAGTTCAATTTTATTTGTAGGACAGATGCACTTTCAAATCACGATTGACTATTAATTAAAGGGCAGCCTGTCATGCTTTCTGATCGGCATTGCAGTTTAATTCAGACTCTCAATGCTGCTGCTATTGTTGTACAGGTGCGGTCAGTTCATCAGCAATTGTTCACTGTCAACACAGCGGTAGCTGTCAATGTTTTGTCTTTTTTTGTGCTCTAATTGCTCTGAGGTTCGAGATCAAGTGCGTGCAATGTTTGAAGTAATAGTAGCATTTTTTCGTCGATTTCACAAACATCAGAGTTTAGTTAGTGCACGAATTGTACAATAAGATCTATATTATGACTAGAATTATTATGATTCAAGCATGCTTCAATTATGAAACATGTATTATTCCTAATAGTTCGCCACGTACCGTAAAGTGAGGTGACTTTAGACAATTTTTTACATCTTCCTCAAAGTTTATGTTACTTTAAAGTAGAAAAGGCGTAAGCAATTGATATCAAAAGTTGCATCTGTGTCAGTACCATATGATTACGAAGAATTACTAGGCCTACAATAATTTCTTACAGGACATTTTTTCTAAAAATCCCGGGATGGGTTGACTTCAGACACTTGATGAGATAGAACAAACGATCATGAAAATATCGTAAAATGTATTTTACCATATACTACAAAAGTGAATCTTAGGAAAGTTCAGTCATACAAAACATTGTATTTTCTTTTGACCTCGTCACACCTATCGGCAAAAAATCAGAGAGAAACAGTTTACCTATCAGTTCTAGTTAAGATATGTTCCATGTGGAATTTAGCTGATGTGACTCGGGTGCCAAAAGTGTCAATAATCCACGAGTTCCGGCCTATATTTAAACTACCGGTACCTATTTTTGCAAAAGTCCTTGAAGCGTGTGTTTTGAAGTCCGTCAAACCAAAGTTATTGAGTCTCCACACCTTTTTGAGAGTCGATCGCATTGGACCTTGACTTGTTAAATCCCATTCGCTCTTTTCATAGCCTACGAAAACAACTGAAGGGTGCAAGGGAAAAACAAGGAATGTCAATTTTTGGCGTTTTGAGAAAATTGCATTTCAAGATTTGAAAACTACTACAAGCCTATCTCACAGAGCAGGTCTGTGTGATTGTTTTGCTTTTTCAGGTAGAATATCTGTATTTATATTAATTCAGGCTGAAATTTTTTTCAACATTGTTTTGGATAGACGTTGGGTAATTAATGGCTAAAACTGACATTCCTTGATTTCCTGTGAGCTGAACTGTTACTTGGCGATTCCCGAAAATGCAGTACAAAATGCGATAGTAGAATTCCTTAAATCATGTCAGTCTTAAACTCGTTCTTGTCGGGCAATAACAAATAATAGATAATACCTCGCCACAAAAATTGTCAATTTTTATGTGAAACATTGATTGATGCTTAGGCACACACTTTTTACAATCCCGCAAAAACAAATATTCAAAGAAGCATTACTGTTTTGACATAATTGCGTCAATCAGTCACGAATCAGCATTATTGGCAGTACGAGCGTAAATGTGAGAGTCAATGGCTTTCTTGCTGCTGATGCACCTTAGCAATTGCGGCGAAATCGGGTGTGAAGTTTTCTCGAGCGCTCCCCTCATCATCGCGTCCGTTTCATCCTTCAGAGCGTTTCTTTTCTTAGTCTTTATCTCTACCAGCGTTGAAAAGGCCTTTTCTAATAAATAGGTCGTTGGGGGAAATGCACAACACTCCAACGACTCGTTTTGCAAGATGTTATACTCTTCATTCCCCGGTGGTGACACCCACGACTTGCTGCAATTTGCTGTCTCAAACTTTGCCTTGTCCACGTAGTCGCATCGCAGGTGCTGTAGCTCCTGTGGCTCATTTTCAACGTCCAGTGGCGAAGGAAAGAGGGAGCAGATCCAGAGCTGCTTTTGCAAATCTTCAGACGCCGCCATCGGAAAATAGATCTCCATCCAAGGCACCTAGACCATCCAAGTTCAGTTTTTTGTACCTGAACAGTTTTACGTCATTCTTTGTTCTGACAACTACTCGCACGTTGTTAACACTCGTTCGCACTCCGATTCGCGTTCGCACTATAATTTCCCCATTCGCACCAGTGCGAACCATCCCATGGGTTGCGGAGCACTGCTCTATGGCACCAACAGCTTCGGTTTCAAATCTGGTACTTCGACTCTTCATGCTCACATTTCCATTCGCAGTGAATCAACTATCAATTTGGGTAAACCAAGCAGTAGTAGTGTTGCATTGACAAGCTTTGACATAACGAAGACTTTTGACTCTCTAAATTACGGTTGTTTTGTGAGTGACAACTTCGCAACGGGGAAATTTACCTTCCTCATTTATCTAATGGTGTGTTATTCATCTAAAGGACCGCCGTCAAAGAGTTTTACTGTACTCCAACATAGTGATCCCTAACACAGAAAGAGAAAAACATCCCTACTTTGTCACTATCTATATCATCATTTAAAGTTGTACAATCTATGAAAGTTCTTGGCGTTGCTTATTACCACCATTTATCTTGGGATTTACATATTGATAAACAATGCAAGAAAGCCGCAAAACATCTGTTTTTGATACAAACCTTAAAGAAACTTTTAGCAAAGGAAGATCTGATTCGTATTTACAAACATTTTGTCATGCCCATCCTGGAATATTGTAGTCTTTTATTCATTGGTCTGTTTGACAAAAATTCCAAAAAATTACAGAAGATCCAAAGGCGATGTCATCACATGCAGGGTGCCCAGTTAAAATCGACACTTTGATAAATCATTTTCAAAACGAATGAAACAATAAGTATAGGCTTTATTAAACAAATGAAGACATAGAAATCAAAGCAAATGTTCAAAGTGACCACCTCCATTGTGAATACAGGCTCTTAGACGGGATGTCCACGATGGAGTTGCTCTTAGAATAATGTCCATAGGTATATTGTTCCTTATTTCCGTAACGGTCGCTTTCAGCTGCTCCATGTTATCAATTTCTCTTCGCTTGGCAGCCAACCCAGCTAGGAGAATACCCCTTAGAGAATAGTCCATCACGTTCAAATCTAGACTTTTTGATGGCCATTGATCAGGAGCAATAAAGTCAGGTGCATTTTCTCTGATCCACTGAATCGACGTTCTTGCAGTGTGAGCTTTGGCTCCATCTTGCTGCCATACCCAAGGCCTTCCATTCATTGTCCTGTTGATGTCATCAAACAAGAGAGGACACATTTCTTGGGTATAAACAAATTGGTTCACTGTTTTCTTTTTTCGTGAAGCAGGGATGTCGTCTTGATTTTCAGCAACTCCTTCAATGAATCGCAATTCCGATTTGCCATACCAAGAAACAGCTGCATAACAAAGCAAAGATGGCTGTTGCTTGTCATGTTGAACAAGGAGATCTTCAGCAGGAGTGTTCGTCTTGAGCGTGACTTCTCGATGTATTCTTTCATACTGACGATTCAATGGAGTGTGTAAACTGAAATGCGCTTCATCGGAAAACCAAATATTCTTCCATTCATTGCTTTCATCAAAGCGATCGAGAAATGCTTCGGCCTTTTCCACACGAGCTTCACAATGAAATTCAGTTAGTTTGTGGCATTGGATTCGGCGATAGCATTTGAGACCACTGTTTGCTATTATCGTGCTCACTGTTCCCTTCGAAAAATTCAGCTCAGATGCAATCTCTCTTTGTGAGAAATGTCTTCGACTTTTGTCTGGAGGAGTAACAAATCCACCACTGCATCTCTCACTGGTGATGTGGATACTCGGATGGTTGTTCCGGAACATGTTCTTGGCATCCTTGCAACCGGTGAACCGTCACTTCTCAAATTCCGATATACACGGTCCAATTGACTTTTACTAATATTACCAAAGAAACCAGGCAATATCTGACATTTTTCTAAGCCCCATGTTGGCTGTTCTCGCTTGAACATGACGATAACTTCTCGCTGAAAGTCCGTTAGATGAGACATTCTGTTTGTGCAAGTGTAGATGAAAGACAGTGACATGCTTTATTCATTGACTGATTAAGCTTCACACGATACATTGAACAATCAAGATTTACCTATTACGCAACAGATACACGTTATTTCACTTCCTGCGAAGGACATTGGCAATCATGTTAAAAAGTGTCGATTTTAACTTCACACGATGCATTCAACAATCAAGAGTTACCTATTACGCAACAGATACACGTTATTTCACTTCCTTCGAAGGACATTGGCAATCATGTTAAAAAAAGTCGATTTTAACTGGGCACCCTGTATGTGGTCTTCATTGTGATTGCTGAGAATTCCCGACCCTCGCCTAAAGAAGAAAAAATCAGTCACTGAAAATATTTTCGGCTATGTCCGACGCCAATCATGCTCTTCATACATTGCTTCCTCCAACGCTGCGATATTCTGGACATCATGAGATGCACTTGTGCAAAACACAAAGAAGATTTAATTCATACATACCACACTACATCATTATGCAAACTTAATATACGATTTCATATATTTTATATTAATTTTATTTTATTGTTTTTTCTGTATATTATATATATGAATTTCATTTTTTCTTCAACTTCTGTGAATATCTTACTTTGAATATCGAATATGTACACAGTACATTATCATTAACTTCGAAATTTATCGATGCATCGTCTCGCAATTGGATCAATTGTTGTTGTAAACTATCGCAAAGTATCTTCTGTACTGTCTGATTTTCATTCTGATAATAAACGAGTATTATTATTATTTACTATAGCAAAGTACAGTTATTTCGGCTAATCTACTGTCCAAAGTCAACCCATATTGCTCAATATCAGTGGGGTGACCATGGATAGGCATTTTACAATGCCTTGAATAATTATTTTGACAAGTGCAATAGATTCAAGACATCATTTAGGTAATTCTGAATTGTACTACACGGAGATTGCATACCATATTACCATGATATGTTAATTAGTGGAACCATTTTCTGAAGTTCGATTTTAGGTGGGTGGGGAATGTGAATTAAAATTCAATTTTTGAATAATTGATGAATGCTACAAGAATCTCAAATGGCATGAAATTTCAGGTTGTGTATCATAATATCACATTCCACAATGATCGATCGCTCAAAAAACCGTTTTAAAGTGGTTTTTTTGTCCAATGCTCAGATTTGTATTCTGTCCAAAGTCACCCCATATTACGGCATGGTGATGCTGTTATCATTTTAAATCTGTGCGATTGCTGTGTTGATTTTGAAAACTGTAAATTGATGCATTTCAATTTTAGACAGCATGATGACTAATTGATGACCACGTTAACTGATAAAAATTTCTTGTTAGCGATTGGCTGCTTGCTTTTTAGTGATGTACGCTTGCTTCAAATTCTCTGGTGTATAGAACATGAATTATTTTTATTCTTCATATTACCCTTATTCTCAAAAAATGGAAGCAATCCAAATTATAATTGCGTATTTCGACAGCACTGCTCTCATATCTGTTGAAGTCTCTAAGTGAAGTTGATGAGCAAAAAGAATTCATTGGGTCCATAGTTTGTCATGCATTTATTTTTAAGGTATACACAAGAAAGGCTTTACATTCTTTACCGCATCAACTTTTCCATCGATGCGGCCTGCATGTCATTCCTGTCAACAGCTAAACTTCCAAGCTCATTATTAAATTTTGAAAGTAACAAGCGCATTGCAGAATATTGTTTAGCATTTTTATGGCTACTTTTAAAAGTTTACTTGACACTTTGAAGATCTCAGCATTGTTTCTGTACCTTAGAAAAGTGGTGTCCCATGTACTATCAATCGCAGTACGCCTATCTATACTATATGGCCCGCCGTATATGTTTGTACTTGCTTATCTGTTCATGTTGTTCACGTCGTTCTTAAAATTTGAAGAGTTTGGATCCACTCTTTTAGGATGCATTTTTATTCTGAGAGTTGTGAATGATATCTGCCGGTATAACAACATCACCATGATATTTTAGGAGTTACAGGCTATAACTCCCAGCATGGATCTACATGGAAATAGTGGAGCTGTGAGAATATCAACCATATCAAACTAATCACCGGGACCCATCATCGTTGAAGAGCAAGCATCTGACGTTTGACCGTTCTCCACACCTATAAGAATTTGCTCGATAAAATTTAAACCAGACATCTTCACTGAAGCAGTTCATTAAAAGGAATGCTGGAAGGTGCAATGTTTTCGTTGAGTTTCACTTTTGCTGACATTTCTTGGTTGAAATTCCTCTATCAACATTTTTGACATAATTGTACTAAATATGCAACAGTGCACATGAAAGAGTAGTAAATGATAGTAAAAGTAATAAGCATGCAACAGTATACATCACTCACATAAGCTAGAGTAAAAAGAAGCTGATCACAAAACACGGATCTCCTGAATCATGTCAAAATTCAAACGATTTTCGCGCCCTTTTTTCGAGTCGGCGTGTCACACATCAGCGCGTCATACATCATTCGGGCGATTACGTTCAAAGCTTTCATAAATGTTCTTATGAAATTGTATCCATGGCCATGTTTTCGAGACAGTGGTCAAAGTATATTAAAAAGCATTAATCGTTCAATCTGCAGATCTTGATGATTTATTAAATTAGGACATTCAAGATATTTACAGAAGAATTTCATTCATGGTCAAGACGTATCGATTTTGTGATAAAATAACAACAGTATTTCTTCTCTCCTAGTCCATCGAGCTTCGATGACTAATATTTCAAGAGAAAGCTATAAAATGCTCGGTCCTCGTGTCTGAGTAATTATCATATTGACATGCTAATTTAGTAAATAATCAAGATCTGCAGATTCCACGATATATGTACTTTGACCACTGCCTCTAAAACATGATAACGGATACAACTTCATAGCGGCATTTTTGAAAGCTGAGAATGTAATCGCTCGAATGATCCATGACGTGCCGACTTGAATGGAAGGCACGAAAATCATTTGAATTCTGACATGATTCAGGAAGTCCGTGTTTTATGATCAGCATCTTTTTACTATCATTATTTCAAAGAATTCAGCATTGGACAATGGAGGTAGAATTCACCTCCAATTCCCACGCGCATTGATGAGACAGTTAGTCCTCCTTCAGTCACATTCCGAAACGTCAAAAAGATCATCGCAGGTGTCGGTAGCTCTAAGTCCAGTGGACCAGAGGGCATCCCGGTTTCGGTCCTCAAGCATCTCTCACCTGAGGGCATCTCTTCCAGTTCCGAAGAAAGGTTCTGACTTATCTCTTCCATCTAGTTATCGTCCTATCAGCCTGTTCCCAATTGCTGGCAAGATTGTTAACCCTTGAAAGTCAGAACCCTCTATGAGAAGAACAGCATAGCTTCAGGCCATCTCGATCAACTGCAGATCTTCTTTCATATGTCACTGAACATGCGAGTCGTGTTCTTGACAGACAAAGGTGAGACGAGATCAGTTGTCCTGGATATTTCCAAGGCATTCGACAAAGTCTAGCACCAGGGACCTTAGGAAGCTTAACTGTCATGGAGTTGCTGATCAACTCCACAAACTTTTTTCTTCTGTTATTAGTAACCGGCAGATATCTGTCGTCTTAGATGGCCAAAAGTCTTCCACCAAGGTTGTAAATGCTGGAGTTCCTCAAGGGTCAATTTTAGGACCCACTCTTCTGCTGTACATCAATGACCTCTCAGACTACCTAGTGAGTAAATTGGTGATGTATGCAGATGATACAACACTCTTCAATTCCAATGAGCGACTAGCTAAGACCACTCAGCAACGTCAGCGGTTATGCGACGTTCTTAATGAAGACTTACGCAGGGTTCTCTGAATGGGGCGCCAAACTGCTTGCTTCTTTCAATCCTTCAAAAAACCCAGAGGATTCTTCACTCACAACTTAAAGGAGATGATGATCATCATAGCATTAAGATATCAGATAATAGAAACAAGAGCAAGATTCCATCTTCCTTGGATTGGCGGTTACGAAAGACTTGTCATGGAAACCATGCATCCAGTCCATCAGCAAGCAGGCAGTTTAACGCATTATGTTCAACACGATTATAGAATGACCTGCCTCAAGAATGTACAGTGCTGAACTCTCAACATCGATTTAAATCATCTGTCAAGTCTATTCACGAGTAAATGATCGCATTTTTATGTATTTCTTCTGAAGTTGTGAATTTACCCTGAAGCTGTTTAGCATGTCATCTAAAAAATCGTTATCATCATCATTGGTAGCCTATCATGTCAGCAGATATATTCCACCACAGATTGTCTGCTATCTCTACAATTGAACTATTCGTCCTCTGATGGAGTATTGCTGTGATCTGTGGGCCGGCGGCCCCACAAGCGCATCTTGACCTCCTTGAACGAGTTGAGAAACGTGTCAAGAATCTTGTGTGTGAAAAACTTGCTAACAAGTTGCATCCGCTCTCCGTCAGACGGGATGTTGATTCACTCAGTCTCTTCCACAGATACTATTTCGGTGGAAGCAGCTCTGCAGCAAATGATTGCATACCCAAACCAAAGATCTTCTCCAGAAGCACACGTAGAGCTAATGCTCTCACATGCTATCATGTGAGCCTAGAGAGCGCACGCACTGTGAGTCGCTCGAAAAGCTACTTTGTTCGCAGGCCAATTTCATTGACCAGTACAATCTTGATGCTTTCAAGAGGTGTGCGAATAGGCTTCTGATGGGGACATCTTAATCAGATTAGAAAATCTGTTTTTTCTTTTATTAATTTGTAATAATACAATTCACTACTTTTTCATTGAGTAACCCCTAGTTTCGTTCATGGCTTGTAGCTGTGGTAGGGGTAAAAATTCTGTAAAAATGATTTACTATTTATGTGTCCTGCTGCATATTTAGTACATTCATGTCAAAAATGTGGTTAGAGGAATGTCAGCCAAGAAATGTCAGCAAAAGTGAAAATCAACGGCAACATGCACCGTCCAGCATTCTTTGTGATGAAATGTTACAGTAAAGAGGCACATGTCTCTAAAATCGATTTAAATGATTGGAAATCCGAATGAGATTAGCTTTGGAATATAGCATGGTGAGTGCATGGACATTGTGAATTTGAAATATTTCCAAAATCAGTCGAGTAGTTTTTCAATAAATCACAGTTTTATGCATTTCATACTACTTACAAGATTTAAGCGTCTCGTAGGCTATGAAGAAGAAATCCGAATAGCATCTTATCACAGACTATCAACATAAATATCATGTCAATACTGTATACAAAATTTGAAACAAATCTGTCGAGACAATGTTGAGAAATTTTGAATTTTTCACTGAAATAGCTTGTAAGTAGTATGTGTCGCAAGGGATCAGGCTAGTGTGCCGAAAAAAAATCCGAATGGCATGTGAATTGATTCATGCTCTTTCTATGGATACAGATTGTCGAGTATGATTGTTTAAGCAGATTCCATCGAGTCAAATTGCAGAAAATCTAAAATATATACAAAAATTTCAAAAAAATAAAAAAAATTGAAGAAAATTTGAATGTAAAATGAAGTATATGCCACTAAATCCGAATGAATTGAGATTTGAAAAGTGCATTCTCCAACGTTTCCCATATACTCTATCAAAATATAAAGCGAATCGGTCGAGTAGTTGTCTCAAGATTTAGGCTTATATGTATAGAGTTTTGCGACAAATAGTTGTTGACATTGGACATACTTACATTGGACATTTGTACGCTTCATTGATCTCATGTACTCTATGTAGGTAGAGTCAATATTACTTATCACGCTGCGTTGAATTCTGTAATCAACATGGAGTTACTGTTCAATTAATCAAGGCTCATTGTTCAATGTTCAATTAGGTCAAGTGTGACGGTTATTGCTTGAATAGGTAACACATTCCAGCTGATATTTCGATCATTGCATCTGACTTTCTTCTTTCCAATATGCTGATCTGTTGTATTCTAACCCAATGAAGATGAATCATGTCGACTTCTAAGTCAATGGGCGGACACTAAGGCGTTAGCTGGCATTATCTGTATCCATAGAAATTAACAATACCATAGAAAGTCTGTATCTGAATTACATTGAAATTGCATTGAGATAGAAACTGCATTATTATCCGGAAGAAGCGATCTATGTCAAATCCCCATATAAATTATGCAATAGTCAGACTTTTTGAGTAAAACTTTTTAGATGTCTACATCAGAAGCATAGATTGTCATCTAAGGATCAATGTTTGTAGCCATGTAGCCATGCATGGATTTGTTTGTAGACATCGCCATAGATTTCATCTTCATTGGGTTAGAATACCAATAATATCCACTTTTATCGGACACAAATGCAAAACTCCTCGAAATCTATGTATTTATGTCCTCTAAAAGTGCATACTATTCCTATCATCTAATGATCAAGGATGGCATTGTTTCCGTCGCGCACGGGGATATCAACCCTATTCAGCAATGTGTCAGAATCACCACCCACGCAGCGTAAGTGAACAAAGCTTTTCTTAATGTCTGAGCGCGTGAAGACCAGCGCATGCACTTGATTGAATCGTGCGGCTGCGAGATTGTGAATTGTCGTGTTGTAATTTATGGCGTCGATTGTCTCAGCATTTCATGACGAAGCTAAACATAGAATATGTAGACGATGTGGTGAAGTGGGTCTACGATCCAAAATGGTCACGATCTCTGCTTCAACTAAACAAGGTTATCAAGATTATTGGAATATTGATTTGAGAAACGATAATGCCTTCTTTGCACCTGAAGTTCTTTGCAAAACCTGCTATACTGATCTTCGGCACTTGATGAATAATAAACCTGAAAAAGTTGGAACATTAGCCAGATCTTTTAGTCAGTTTCCTTTCGACGGCATTTCAAACATCGCAACTCGCTCGATCCTGCCCTGTACAGTTTCACATCCATGTTCTTTGTGCAAAATCCTCAAAAATTACCAAGATCGTACAATTGTTGAACAAAAGGAACTATTTGGTACTGCACGTTGTGGACGAAAACGAACTTCCGCTGTTATTTCACGTGTTGAGCCGTCATGTTCAAAATGCAGCAAAATCCTATCGAAAACTGAAATGAGTATTCCAAACAGACATCGATGTGTTCCTCTCTCTGAATCTGTTGACGTTTTATGTCATACAATGGAAAGAACTGGAGTAGCGGATAAAGTCATGTCAAACCTTGTGTCAAGCAAATTGACAGATGATAACCTTGAAATGAGTCCGCCAAGCACGTCATTTTCTGTTTCCCGTTTGAATGGACCACCACTCAAGTTAAACATCTCAAATGAGAAACACAAGCAGAGATGTACGAAACAGGAATTGAGAAGTTTGATTGGAATTAAATCATTGTCAAACTGTATCTCTAACAACAGTCTGAGAAAAATCAATTCAGCTATCAAAAGCAAATCAGTGAAGTTTCCAAGTGTTTCCTCCTATTATTCGGATCGGGATGCTTGTCTTAGCAATTACTTCTCATCCACTGATGAATTTCAGTTTGAAGATTATCAAAAAGATGACCAATCTACAGATGACAAATACCTTGCAAATGTTCCAATGATATATTGCAATGACATCAATGGTTTAATCAAGGACTGGTGGTCATCTGAGACACCTCCAACGCTTGTCATCAAATGTTCCATTGATCACGGCCAAGGGTTTTTGAAAGTTTCTGTACAAATCCTCAATGATGAGCGCTATTCGAATTCTGTATCAGAATTGCTTTTGGTTGCGTTGGTAGAGGCACCTGAAACTCGTACAAATTTGTTGACAATATTTTCGATAGAATCTTTTCAAAACTTCTTTGGCGATCCTGATTTCAGTACTATTTTAGTTGCGGACAACAAATGCTTGCAGTTGATGTTGGGAATATCAACAGGAAACTCTAAGTATCCTTGCGTTTTCTGCACCTGGAAGAATGGGTCAGATTCATCTGATGACGATGTAACCATGCGCAGCGGAACGCTACATTCTCAGCAATTGCAAAAATTCAATGACGAATGCGATCGGATAGCAAGAAAAGCAAAAGAATGTTACAATTCAATTTCTCCCTCTATTCTCGGAGAAACCGACTCGCCCAATCTCTACAAGTGTGGAATACCCATTCTGCATGTATCGCTTGGCATAGTGCAGCATCTCTTCAACAAAATCGAAGAAAAATTGTCTCAACCAGAGAAAGACGATGTTGGGGAGACATTGAACCGAATAGGAGCTCATAGGTCTCCTTATCATGGGAAAGCGTTCGAAGGGCGTGGAGTCAGGAGCATCTTGGAAAATCTTGATATTTTTCCTACTTGTTTCAAGCGAACTGGCTATTATGTAGCACTACGTCGTTACAAGGAAGTCCTGGACGAATGTGGAGGCGTAAGACGCAAGCACACATTCCAAGACAAAATTGAAGAATTTAAAGAGGCTGTCCGTCAAGCAGGCATTACACCCTTCTTGAAAATTCATTTGCTTGACCATGTCGATTTATTCCTGAGTGTCATGGATGAGATCTGCACATTCTCAAATCCTGGCTTAGGCTGGACCAGCGAACAGGCCATCGAAAGCTCTCACCACCATTTTGCAAATACCTGGAGCCGCTACAAAAAGACTCCTGGAAACAGGAAGAAGGCCCTTCTTGGTGCAGTGATAGACTTTAACCACACAAGATTCTTGACATCTTTTTCTGATTAACTCCGAACATTTTTCCATTTCCAGCTTTCGTCACAGTGTTGTTTCGTGTTCAATATAGGTTGTTATTTGCTAATATTTGGTTCTGAATAATATACTTTCTGCTCAAGTCTTAAAACAAGGAAAAGATAATGCCTATTCTAGTACTGACAAGGTCAATTTTTTGCAATTTGTAAAAAATTATAAGAATGAAACAAGTAGAGGACCATTCTACAAATAATACTAATTTATATAATTTGCAAAAATCTATAAAAAAAACAAAATAAGTAGAAGACGATCACTATCCTAATATTGTTTGGGTCAATAAATGGATCATAGGACGGTGAAAAAATCGTGTAACCAATTTTGATTAAAGTTATGCCTAAATCTTGAGAAAACTACATTCAACATGATAAGTAATATTGACTCTACCTACATAGAGTACATGAGATCAATGAAGCGTACAAATGTCCAATGTAAGTATGTCCAATGTCAACAACTATTTGTCGCAAAACTCTATACATATAAGCCTAAATCTTGAGACAACTACTCGACCGATTGGCTTTATATTTTGATAGAGTATATGGGAAACGTTGGAGAATGCACTTTTCAAATCTCAATTCATTCGGATTTAGTGGCATATACTTCATTTTACATTCAAATTTTCTTCAATTTTTTTTTATTTTTTTGAAATTTTTGTATATATTTTAGATTTTCTGCAATTTGACTCGATGGAATCTGCTTAAACAATCATACTCGACAATCTGTATCCATAGAAAGAGCATGAATCAATTTACATGCCATTCGGATTTTTTTTCGGCACACTAGCCTGATCCCTTGCGACACATACTACTTACAAGCTATTTCAGTGAAAAATTCAAAATTTCTCAACATTGTCTCGACAGATTTGTTTCAAATTTTGTATACAGTATTGACATGATATTTATGTTGATAGTCTGTGATAAGATGCTATTCGGATTTCTTCTTCATAGCCTACGAGACGCTTAAATCTTGTAAGTAGTATGAAATGCATAAAACTGTGATTTATTGAAAAACTACTCGACTGATTTTGGAAATATTTCAAATTCACAATGTCCATGCACTCACCATGCTATATTCCAAAGCTAATCTCATTCGGATTTCCAATCATTTAAATCGATTTTAGAGACATGTGGAGGTATGGTTTAATTTTATCGACCAACTTCTTATATGTGAGGAGGACGGTCAACTGTGAACTGCCAATCATGTTAGCTGCTTACTCTGCTACCATGGTGGGTCCCGGTGACTAGTTAAACCATCGAATGACCTGAAGATTTGCACATTGCAAGGCTCAACTAATTCGTTAAGAAGACTGGCATATGCTTTCAAGTCCAGGCTCTCTACCTTCGTAGCATTTCAAACAAATGATTTAGGCGATTCGTGTCTTATGATCAGTTCTGTAGTCGCATTAATATAATTTTCATTTTCTTTTTTCATTACTTTTTTATTGATATTAATCATAATTGTTTAATTTTGTTGATTTTCGCAGTCATGTAAGCGTACTAGGGTAGTGCGGTACGAGTAGTTCTTGATTCTCGTAACAGATAAGCGTTGATCGATAAATCGATTAGTTGTTTTCCTTCCCATTAATCATTCACTTGAACCGACTGATGCCCCTCGGTTCCCGATTTCCCATGCATGAGACAATTTGTACGACGAACTGGGTAATTCCGGCAACTCATGTTTTTATGATCCTCACAACAGTGAGATCAGTCAATTTTTTATGGGATGCAATTAATGAAGTAAAACTTTGAATTTATAGGTTATTGGCAGAAGTGGGGGTATAAATTTTATAATTTTTACAACATATTTATATATTTTGAAGATGTGTTTCTTTCTACACACATCTCTAAAATCGTTTCAATTCTGGCATAATATGCGTATTTTGACTTAACATTGCTTCTCCATCACTGAGAGCAATCGAGCTATGAACTAATTTAAGGATAAGCAATGAAAAGCATCCAATATCAGAGGACTGTATAAGCATTCCACAAAAATTAAGAAAATATTGGGCATATTACAAATGAAACCCATTTATAAAGGACTTGCTTGCAACAACACGACTTGACTCGTTTGCAACGCTATTGTAAGATCGACCAACGAAGGCGCTGGACGCCGAAGAGCTACCCATCTACGATTTTTATTTAAATTATCGTACATTGACGATCTTGAACCACTTGGGGAGCTTTTGCTACTTTTTTGGCTGAAAAATCATTATGATCTCCCGTCGTCTAGTCAGTTACATCTCTTTCAATTCTCTCCTGCACTTTTCAGTCAAAAAACCCCATTATTAGCTCCGTTTTATCTTATTATATTATATATACATATTATATATGTATATATATATATATATATAATATATGTTGTATTATTATATTAGCTCCGTTTTGGAGCAAGCAATAATCTGCTTGGTGATTGTTCACCACAAATAGCTGGCTGGCACTAATTGTTCACAGCCTACATTAACGAAGTCTCTCAATCTACAGATATTTGACTGAATTTTTTCACTTTTTGACCTAGCGAAGAACTTTTACCGTTGTCTTAATAACTTCCACTAGATAGCTCATAAAAGGGATTCATCAACTGTTTCGAGTTTATCTCGATAAAGTTACTTCATTTTCAAATTTTGACTTAATTGACTTTTATGAGTCCTACTGATGACTGGTCTCAGATTAGCGAAACTTAATACATATGAAATCTTCACTCAATGCTGTTGGGCTGGAAAAAATGTAATATTGGATAAAATACCTTCTGATATTTAGAATTAGAATACATGGTAATGTTTATTTCTCTATCTATCTAGCATATTCTCCTTGTGAAATGATAGGAGAAAAGCGCAAAAATTGTGGAGTCAAGTCAATCAAAATCCATTCAAGTCACTTTGTCATTCACTCGTCTTCTGACAGTTAGTTTATTCTTTCTTTCGCCGTAGTACTTCACATCTTGGCATCTTCGCTGGCTCGATTCATCACATCATTGGGTGTCCTCTTCCACGTTTCTTTACTTCTCCACATTCTGCTTTCTTTTCTACCCGATGTTCACGCTTGCATGTCCTCTAGCGTACAAAAGTATTGATTAGAAGAGCTTCTCGTCGTATTTTATATTATGACATAACAATCATAAACATGCCTCTGAATAACATTGAATCATGCATGAATCGCTTTGACAAGTATGAAAAATGTGTCGACCAGAGATCTGATTGGTAGGAGTTTGGAAAGTGTCAAGATTTGTTGATGTCATTTTGAAATCCTGCTAGCTTTCTGTCGTCGATTTTATTTTTATCTTTGAGACAGTCACTGTGTTTGGATTGAAATTAATTAATTTGGATGTGAAAATAACATCAGTGCATCTTGATTCTTCCCAAACAATAAATCGAATCGCTTTGATAGTATTTAAAATGAAGCGTTATTGGAAATATAGTCCGGCAGCCAGAGCGAGTTTCTCTAGGGAACGAGGCCGAAAATGAGACTTTCACAAAACGATGTACACCTTATGCCGACTGCGAATCTCCACTTCTGCCGAATTCTACCTGGTTCTTCTTGTCTAACACGATCAAAGAAAAGTGCATGTTAATCCAATGGGACGCAGATTGCAGCTTTTTTATTAAATAGAATTGTCTGTGCTTCGCTTATTATAGCAAAAATAGAGCCATAATTTTTGACAATGAATGTCTTCAGGCCATTTCTTATGATGTTCATGAACATCTATCTATGGAGCTACACACATTCAGATTTGGCAAGCCTCCTACTGTCGGTCAATACCAACATTCTGGCCCACTTTATCCACATTGAACCACATTCTCGCATACATCGCCGATCAGAAACATGTTCTTATCGCATACACAAAATAGGAAATTACCTGAAGACATATCATGCCGAGAATTATAGCTCTGGATTTAGGACTTTTCGCTTAATCGGAGAAAAACATAGAAAATTTCATTTTAGCCAAAAGCTGCAATATGCGCCCCATCGGATTGACTTTTTCTTTGATTCTGACTGACATGAAGAGGAAGTAGCTAAAACACGGCAAACATGCAGATTCGTAGTACGTATTGGGTGTGCATCATTTTGTGGAAGTCTCATTTTCGACCCGTTCCCTGCAGAAACTTGTTCGACTGCCGGACTAACAATGACG
The DNA here is from genome assembly GCA_907163375.1 of Prostheceraeus crozeri. Lineage (NCBI taxonomy): Eukaryota > Metazoa > Platyhelminthes > Polycladida > Euryleptidae > Prostheceraeus > Prostheceraeus crozeri. Next base: position 154,032 of record CAJQUW010009657.1, read on the forward strand.
TGGGTAATTAGAGGCGGAGTTGGAATTCTTTTAAAAAATTGTGGATTAAAATTAGTACTTGCTATACACATGAAGCTGCACCAGATCTTATGCTTCTTATAAAAGACGATTTATTTGTATATGATTAGATTTAGAATATTTAGTTTTTGATTGATGAATTCTTTAGGTAGAAATGAAGCAAGACCTCGGTAGAAATCGATAATGATCGGACAATAATTAGGCACACGATTTGGAGTATAAAAATGTCACATGAAGTGAGTGGAATGCTAGCACAAGTATTGAAATGTAGATTACAAGATCACTTCTAAGTAGATGAATGGTTGTATGCTTTTGTGGATCTATACATCATTCATGACTTAAGTGAGCCTACAATGACCTCTTGCATGATGCAAGTGATTTTTTTTTCAGGTAACATACATAGTCTTTGCGACTCACTCTCGTCTCAGATTGAGGCGGATGGTCCTTCTCGGTAGGCAATGATGATGGGATCCACTCGCCCTCAACTAACTCGGCATTCACAAACTGCCAATATTTTTCAATCCGTCGTTAACCCTCCATCACCAGAACCCAAGCCAGCCCCTATTTTTCAATTCAAAGGAATGACATCATCATCTTACCACGTGAGTATTGCTTCCAAGTTAACATTTTATATCACCAACTTTTTAGGTATTGCATCTATTTCATGCAGGGCCTGCTCAAATTCATTACAAGAAGAAAGAAGTCGATAAATCACGATTCTTGTTGATAATTCTCAACCTAATTCTAGCAAGATCAGAAGAAAATTTTCTGGAGCCTCCCGTACATTGAAAACTTCTTGAAAATCAAACTGAAAAAACAATTAGTGGATAGAACAAATTCCTTATTGCGAACCACAAAATAATTGTTGCTTGCGAAACCCCAAAAACAACTGTCTTGCCCATCCCCTGAACAAAGACCAGTTGAAGTTTAGTCTCTCTTATGTCGTGCATAATTTTACTTGCAAGCCGTGCTCAAGCAGTTATATGGGTGAACTAGCCGTCAGTTTTGCACTAGAATGAAGGAACATATTCGCTGCATTCCAACTGAAAGTAAAACAGCTAAACATGTGCATCCTGCTGACCTTGACGATTTCTCCGTCACCTACAAAACAAGGTGCACGAAAATTGCTGAAAGTATCGCTCTTTGTCTAGCATTGGTAGTAGAACTTTGTTGAACGAACACGATTCATCATACAAGCTGCGGTCTTTCTCTGACTGTCGCGTTTTTTTAGGTTAATATTCTATTAGTTTTAGTCATTTTTACAATCGAAGTCGATAGTTGTCGATGCCAATGCATGCGCCGGATGATGGTTAAAGAAGACTGAAACCGGTAGTGATTGATCGACTTCCTCTGATTAAGTCTAATCTACTCGTATTTAAATATTTGTATGTTTCATCGCCAACTTTGTCTCATCCTATTATTTCTGAACGTTAAATTAAAATGGGCTTTCTCAACACATTTCAGCATATTAACACTGCATTTCTTGGGGATAGAAATGTCATGATATGATATAATAAAAAAATAATGCCATAAGGAGACTGGGAAATCGAACAAAAACAATAGCATGATTGAATAAGACAGCACACGACTGAATATGTACAATTTATTTTCATGAATTTGTAGGCATAGTTGTGGTCAAAAACACCTTTATTCCCTATAGTACTAAAATCTTTAGCAATTGTGTTTTCATGTTTAGATGTGTCACGAGTTGGACACTTCTCCTTCAGTTTTTTTCTCAAGTTAATTTCTTTAATTTGTCTTTGATTAAGCCGGCATAAAGTCAATGATCACATAACCACGTGTTAATTGTTTACTCATCGAAATTAAGTCTAATATTATCAATTAATTCACACTTTCCTTGAATAACCCACTAATCTCCCAAGGATTTTAATGTTACGAATGTCGCTAGTTACCCACCATAAACCTAGAAAAACCTTGAAACAGTGTGCACCATACAACGATATCACTGCTTGTGCAAAGAATTAAAATTCATCATCGTAATCTAAATTGAGTCAAAATATAGATCAAAACGATGACTGTTGCGACTTCCTACACTGTTGTTACTTTGTTCATACTTCTTAACCTCTATTCAACTGCTAAAAATGAAACATCTTGCTTGAGTTAGCTGCGTCATATTTTCGTCATTCCTGTCGTTGTATTCCCCCATGATCACACTTGCAATGTAAATTTATCTTCCAACCAAGGCTAATTGAAGAATCACACCCAAATATTAATTCTTTTAAGACGTCACTTTAGATGCTGACAACTTAAATGATTGATATCGACGCATTGATTTTTGACTATCTGCAGAAGAGATGCAGAAACTGCAGTTGGTGATTATTGAATACGTAAGATCATAGACGTCAGTCCTACAGTCAACAATGAAAATAGTTATTGGTCACATTCTTCAATACATGATAAATTGACTCGATAATCATCAATTCATGCTGAGTGGAACACATCATGGATATCTAGATATAGTACCTGGATAAGTAGCTGAAATTGGCAGTGTACAAGCTGTGGCCGGTAGAGCTTAGCGAAGATTGTCAAAAGTTGAAATTTATCATTGAGCCGCTACAATTGATGAAAAAGAACAAATTTGACTAAGCTATTCACCCGAGTTAATGCTTTTTTGGGTATATTCTGTACTCAGCAAGTCAATCATCTTACGATATTTTATGTGACCAAAACAGTTTATGATTTCCCTCCGTGAGTACCTTGCAAAAGATCACACAACGTTTGACTAAAGACAACGACGGTAATAGCTCCGATTATTTGAATTTACGACTAGTCGTTACTATCCCCGAATTTTTAAATGAAAACCAATCTGCCAAATTAGTGGTTTAATCGCGACGTATCGCAGACCTGCTGCTTCCTCAGGCGAGTTAAGTAAAATGTGACCCTGACACGCAGTACATCATGACATCGATATCTGAAGAACATGATCATAATTCTAGCACCAACTTTCATGTCGCAGAGTGAAATGTCCGTCATCTGGAACAGTGTAGTGCAAGACATTCGATAGCTGAAAGATCACGTGTAAAGAAATAAAAGTCAAAAATACAAGTTTGGAGGTGCAAAATAATGCCAAATAATGTGAAAAATAATGCTGCAATCGAAGAGTTTCGACGCGTGAACCGTCTGTGCTCAAATGAGAACGACAGAGCTTTAGCAACCACAAACTTGTGTTCGAAGCTTTCAAGAAACGGTTACTCTTCTAATGCCATTAATCGCTATGGATCAAGGGCCAAAAGGACTAATCAAAGACAAGCTCAATATTCAACTAGTTCTTGTATTTTCAAAGTCCCATTCATAAGTGATAAATTTAATTACAGACTTCAGCGTGTTGTGAAATCTTCCGGACTCAATATCCGCATTGTGAACAAACCTGCTAACAATCTTACATCCCAACTTAGTAAGGTGAAGCGTTTTAAGTCATGTTCGAAGCGTTCTTGTGCTATAAATGATCCCCCTATCTGTAACGCTAAGAACGTTGTTTATAAAGGCATATGCACTGTTTGTAAAGCTTTCTATATTGGAAGCACTAGCCGCTTGTTCCACGACCGTGTCGCAGAGCATTTTCAGGCTAGTAGGGCAACGAGCATTTTCAAACATGCGAGTACACATAGCGAGTCCCCAAAAAACATTTTTACTTTTTCAGTAGTTAGCAGACACAACAGTGAAATTCGCTGCCGCATAGCTGAAGCTATGACAATAAAAAATCTAAATCCCTCTTTGAATAATCGGGAAGAGTTTATTGACTACACTATGCTCTTGATATAGCTTGCATGCCCTTTAATTTCCCCTTTGCACCTCCAAACTTGTATTTTTGACTTTTATTTCTTTACACGTGATCTTTCAGCTATCGAATGTCTTGCACTACACTGTTCCAGATGACGGACATTTCACTCTGCGACATGAAAGTTGGTGCTAGAATTATGATCATGTTCTTCAGATATCGATGTCATGATGTACTGCGTGTCAGGGTCACATTTTACTTAACTCGCCTGAGGAAGCAGCAGGTCTGCGATACGTCGCGATTAAACCACTAATTTGGCAGATTGGTTTTCATTTAAAAAATCGTGGATAACTTATGCGTCTGCCTCAACACGCCGTATCCGCTATTTCAGTCGTTGCTATAGTAAAGCTGACAAACATGGAAAAGCATGTCGTGCGCATGATACTTATGCTTATGCTGAAGTACACTGTAAATCGCTGGATGCGAAAACTATATACGAATTGATGCCAAATTCACAAAACTGAAACAAGCAATTGATACGAGATTCTCGTATTTGTCCATATGTGTTTGGTATGTATCGATACGAAAAAAGTCACTATCGGATTAGATGATTGAAAACAGCTTGCCACATGTATTTTAGGTATCCATTCTTTGTTGTTTGGTATTGAACAGATAACGGTGTATATGTATCTGAAAGCATTAAATATTCTCATGGTTATTTCTGGTTTTACGGCAAAAGGTGAAGTAGCTACGACAGCTCTTTGTTTTACGGTTTAATATGTCGCTGGAAAATACGAGTACAGAGATCATATATACATATATCCTGTAAACACTTTGAATACTAAAAATCAGCATGAGTGTTTTCTTGATGTACTGAATTTATTGAAAGACGCTAACCTGAATATGATAGCTACTTGTCTCTGATTGATTGTCTAATTTATATGTCGCTAATTGGTGATTTTCCATTGATTCTTTGTAATAGTATTTTGAAGACTCATATAATTGATCCAAGAAACAGATCAACCTATTTTTTCTGTTTGACCCTGCACAAAACTTGAAAAACATCGACTGCATCCTCCAAACAAGAAAATATTTCGCATGTCCTGCGATTTCTCTTACATTGAACATGAATTTGCTACATCCTTTAATGATATTCGGAGTCTTTATGAATTTGAGGTATGCTTTACTTAAAGTTGCATACACTGAATCATGCAGCCATAAGCGCCACTTCAATCGACAAGATTTCCGTTTTAGGCCTGCTGTTAATGCATTCTGCGATTCATCCTTTCATGCTTTACAATATTGCAGAAAATATTGCACAGTACGTGGAATTTTCTGTTGATCAATTCTCCAGTGACATGAACATTATTTGCTATGTGGAGCTGATTTTGTAATAATGTAATTATCATGCGGTTTAGCTGCCATTCTGTTAGAGAGATGCTAGTAGATGATGGAGAAAATATCCATAATGTTGATCCTGATTATGATGTTGAAGCTCTTCGTCGAGAATGTCTCGATATTGTTTATCATGGAGGTCTCCTATCACCTACACATTCGGTTTTTGTGATCCAAATTCAAAAGTATCTCAGCTCTATTAGAGCAGTTCCTTAATTGCAGAGAACAGTTTTCGTGTGTCGCGGACTAGTGCATTCCAACCAAATTTTATTTTGCAGTTATTGCAGTGTTGGCCACGATGTCCAAAAAATGATTGTGTAAAAATATAAATGTCAGAAAGAGAGCCGAGCTGCAGTCTTCCCAGTCAGGCGCGAATGCGCGAATTCTGTGGGCAAGGCGCGAAAATATTTGGATGAAATGCGCGAATTTTGGGACAAGAAGATTATCAGATTTCAGTAAAAACTCTCAGATTTATTAACATGCAAGTTTGCTGTACTTGTCCTAGGCACACAATTTATTGAAAAATGCATGTTTATTACTTTCGAAGTTGCTACTCTGCATGAATATGACTGAATGTGATTATTGAATTATCACTATTTTCTGATTTCCCATGCTCTGCGCCCGTATAGATATCCTATTTCCTGTTTATCGTTGATGACTTGCTGCCCATTTAAGCTTTTTCCGCACATGCAGCAATTGATATTTAGCAATGAGCAGCACATAATTTTTTGCTCCTACATTTTAAATACACGTCATTTTCTTCCTTCCAAAGAAGCGCTCACTACTCAAGCCAGCCGCTGTCATGGCATTGATTGTGTCGCGTTCCTGCATGGAATCAAGGAAGTGGACTCCAGCCTCACTTCCTGTGACTGCATCCTTGATTAACATGTGCAATAGTGCCCACACTTCCTATCGCCAAAGATTAAAAGATGAAGCGCAGAAGAAGAAAGGAAGCTTGCGAAGGAATTGGAGGCATCCCTTATTGCCGAAGCCCAGATCGAAAAGAAGTGCAGCAAGCGGATTTCGAGTCTCGAGGAGGAGCTGTTGCAGAAGGAGAAAGAAATCGAAGCGAAGTTGTGAGAGAAGGAGGCAGCTCACCAGTTGTTGCTCAGCGCACAGAGAGCAACTGCCAGCCGTGACGAAGAGATTGAAGCTTTGCGGAAGGTACAGGGGCAGCTACAAAAGAAAAAGGAAAAAGAATCGGTTCGAGTAACTCAAAACGGAAAGACTGTGAAATGGCAATGATCGGCTTGTCCAAGATTCCGAAGAGTGACTGATGTATATTTAGATACTTCAATGCTTTATTAGACAGCGTTGTGTTTCATGAATTTAAGCTTGCTGCTCACTAATAGTTGTTTTCCACTCGTTTTCCATGGGTGTATGAGGTTCTGTTGTTTCTGTTGCTGCATTAGGTACAACCCGCCTAAGAAGACCCGCAGGGCCATCCACGCGGTCCGTGGAGATTGCTGAAAAATAGGCATCTGAATCGCACAAGTAAAATCAAACCTCTCATTATTATGTCTGAATATCAGTTTTGAATAGGTATTATTGATTAACTTAGCTGTTGTTTTTTACAATTTTTTTTGCTAACAGGGTATGTGGCATGCTTCCCAGGAATAGTAGTGCACGGTGTGATCATGCTGAAGTAGTAGGTGTGGAGCTGACCCCACGATTGCTAGTCTCCTAAGTCATTTCAGTTAGGCGCGAAAATTTTCACCAGGCGCGAAAAATTGCGCCACTGCCGACTGGGAAGACTGCCGAGCTGTCTGGCGGAACAGTTCGTAAATAAAGTTTTTTGAAGAATTACCATTCCCTTTCCTGTTCGTATGCAATCAATAATAATCAATGCAATTTTGTTACATCATGATTTTTTTCTAAGCATGAAGCAGTTGCTCCATCATACTTAAACCGCTGACCGTCTTAATAGCCTTTGCAAGCAACCATTCGAATATTATTGATTGTATCATATTAATGATATAATGCAAGTTTAGAACTAAAAGGACAAAGTACGGACACTACAGATAAAACCATTTGCTGTATCTTTAATAGCAATAAATTCCAAGGAGACAATCCTCACCGGCCACAGATTGTACACAGCTACTTGTCCAGGTGCTATATCTAGATGTCCATGAGCAAATAAAATAAACTGAAGGAACTAGGGAAAGTCATTAACTTGAAGGAGATCTGATTTCATTCTGAAATGCACTTTTTCTGTAGAATTGAATGGTCGATGTCAGCCAGAGAGACTCCAACATAAGTAGAAGATGACTTATGATCCATTTCTCCTTTACCTACTGCAATAGCAGCTTCTCAAAGAGCTGACAATAATCACTGATCATTACTCACCTGGGGATTTTTAGTCAAAAATATGAAATACCTTACTCCCTCAATCTTTTTCGCATTGATTTCGTTAACTTGATAGGGTGCGACGGTTGCTCCTTACGGCCTCTCATTGATTCTATTGATCAAGGGCTCCGTTGGGGACAAGTCCGAATAGTCGAAGATCTTCGTCGACATGGTTCCGTCATAATCTCTATGGTAGGTCGGCTGGTCTTCGCCCAGCCGTTTCCGTGGATTTCATTCTTAGTCCAACTGTTGTCATCCAATCTAGTGTCCGGACCTTCATAGAAGCCTTCTTCGTACGAAGTACCAATTTCCTGCAACCCGAGAATTTTTCTTATCTCTTCACTAGAGATCTTATCTGAGGAGAGAAATCACACATACAACACGCTAGTCTCATCCTTAACTCCAAGTCGCCCCAGTGACTCTTTCGTCATGGACCAAGCTTCGCTATCGTAAAGCATGCAGTCTCTGACACTCCCATCGCAGATATTAGTCTTCGTTTGTAAATTCGGTACCTTCGTTGACACCAAGCGCGAGAGTTCTTTGAGCTTGCAAAACTCGTATATTTAATCACATTCATTTCCATAATAAAATGTTGATTAAGACATAAAGGTAAATAATGTATTGTGATTTCATCAGGCACGTCATGTTTAGGCCCTTTCCTTTAATCATTTACAATTCTTGCACTCTCATCATTGATATGTTTTATTTGCATGCTAATGTTTTGATGTGACACATCGGCACAATACAAAGACAGCAATGACATCTTGCAGAAAGTTTTGCAGAAATTTTCTAAGAATATCAAGTTTCATTTAACAGAGGGGTCGGCTTCCAGATTAATCCAGCTACCTGGAAATCTCGCTCCCATCTCTGATGCAGGCTACACATTATGCCAATAATTTGCTATATGACCTCATTAACGAAAGTTATTTGATAGAGAAGAAGTAAATGTGACCGATTTTAAACACTTATTGCTAAAAGTTTTTTAGCGGAAACCTTAAAGGGTGGGTGAGGTAAAGAAAAAGGATAAATATGTGCTGTTCTTACACTATACCTTGAGCATTCGCTGGTCAGCCGTGCAACGCGGCGGTTGTCTCTCCGTCAGCGCTGTGATCTATCGATTATGGACAGTCACAGTCGTTACGGTTTTATACGCTACACTCGTTCAACGCTGATTGCAATCAAGAACAAAGGCTGTTATGGCATTAGAAGAGACTTGAGAAGATACTTATTCATGCATCGACTTGTCCATCACTGCACCCATGACCACGTTCACCAGACTAACGTCATCCTTGTGAGAATCACAAATCGGCACCCAAGATCCTCATATACATTGACTCAACGGCAACGCCTTCTTAGCCCTATCATTCGCCAAGAGCGTCACCATCCTTCTACTCGCCGAGGCCGATCCTTAATATTCGGACTACTTAATATTCGATCACTCAACAATAAAGTCGACGACATTATTGATGTTTCTCGAGATCACTCTATCGATGTGTTCCTGATAACTGAGTCTTGGCATGATAGTGATTCAAACTGCATTGGTCGTCTGCGACAGTCTGGGTACAACGCTCAAGATCGACCGAGACCAACACCTGTTGATCAGCTTGCGAATATGAATGTCAACCATGGAGGTCTTGTTGTATTTTCGAGATCCAACATTCAGCTATCAGTCATCAAACTTACTCGAACAACTCCCACCACTTTTGAGCATATGTGTATCCGTGTAAATTCATGCTCTTCATCAAACATCATCATTCTCATATATCGGACAGGTGTTATCTTGAATAAATTCTTCGACGAATTGACCTCCATCTTGGATCATGTTATAACTTACTCAACACCTGTGATTGTTGCTGGCGACCTGAACATACATATCGAACGCCCAAGTGATCCCAATACACGGAAGCTTATGAGCATTATGTCCACCTATGGGCTCTCGTGTAGAGTTACTGAGCCTACACACAACCTTGGAGGAACAATTGATGTGATATTTACAAGTGATGCTCAAAATCAGCCTGTTCTCACTACTGATGTTGAGCTTTCTGATCACTTTCTTCTTCAATGGAAATCAGAGATTCCCTTGCCACCACTGACCTATGTTACAACCACCTTTCGTCGATGGAACGAACTCATTTTATGCGCATTTCGGGATTCGATATCAAATTCTAATCTCTGCAATGCCTCCCATTGGGATGTTCTCAACCTTGACGAGCAGGCCGAGCTGTATGATGCAACACTCACTGAAATTCTCGATGAACTCATACCATTGATAAATGCACGCATTCCTCAACGACCTTCCAGTCCATGGTATGACTATGAATGTCGTCAGCAAAAGCGTGTGGTCAGAAGATGGGAGAGATATGTTCAAAGTTGTCCTTCTCCACCTTCTGCTCTAATTCATGAGTGGAGGGAGAATCTTCAACAGTACCGATCTCTACTGCGACGCAGACGTTCATCATATTGGCATGCTCGTATTCATTCAATTGGAAACTCGCATCGTTCTTTGTGGCAATCTGTGAATTCTCTCATGGGACGCAGCCGACCGTCTCCGCCACAATCCTTAACAGCAGATGACTTTCTTGAGTACTTTGTTGCCAAAACAGCAAATGCACGGGACTGCACTGCTAATGCAGATCCACCAGCCTTCACACAAGCTGACAAAGAATGCATACTTTCAGAATTCAAACCTGTCAACAGCGATGATGTTCTTCGCCTCATTCGTCGACTACCTAATAAGTTCTCCAAGTGTGACCCGATACCGACTTACCTACTCAAACTATGTGCTGATCTGTTGGCGCCGTTCCTTACTACATTATTTCGACATTCATTGTTAACTGGATCTTTTCCCTCGCCGTGGAAAAAAGCTACCATTTCTCCCATCTGGAAGAAATCAGCAACCGCGTCGAATGACGTCTCATCATATCGTCCGATCTCCAACCTTCCGGTGATATCTAAGGTATTGGAAAGAATAGTATGTGGTCAATTACGTCAACATATAGATGTTCACAACCTTCTTCCTCGGCTTCAATCTGCATACCGACAGCATTATTCGACCGAAACGGCAATTTTAAAGATCACTTCTGATGCTCTGAAAAGTATAGACAATGGCCACGTATGCATATTACTTTCACTAGATCTCTCGTCAGCCTTCGACAGTGTCGATCCTCACATACTCTCCCAACGTCTCCATGAATCAGTTGGCCTACGTGACAGTGTTCTAGCGTGGTTGGACTCCTTCGTCAATGGTCGTATGATGTCGGTCTCACATGGAATCAGAACAGATTTTATCCCTGCAGATACTGGAGTCCCCCAAGGGTCGGCTCTTGGCCCGCTGCTGTTCTCGCTGTACCTGTGCGACATATCGAACTTTGTTGAACGATATGGTCTACAGGCTCACACTTATGCTGACGACATTCTCATTACAGGCTCGTCATTGATTCGAGATACATCAGCGCTTCGATCTAAAGTGACTAGTTGTCTGCAAGACCTTCAAAAGTGGCTTATGTCAAACAAGCTTCTCCTAAATACCGACAAGACACAAGTAATGTGGTGTCAATCATCTCGACGGTCTCCAAAGATCTCTTATCCCATTGTTACTGGCGAATTCTGTCTTAACCCTCAAGCAAGCATGCCGGCACGGGGTGGGCAGGGTGGGCAAAGCCCATGCTGCCCTTTTCACAGGGTGGGCAGGGTGGGCAATGCTGCCTTTTTTCAGGAGGGGCAAATTGCCTTATCACGGGATGGGCAAATTTGTTTAATTACCTATATTACGCTCGTATATTGCCTTTTTTCAAGTACGCTGTAGTGACTTCAATTAGGATATGTTTCCTTTAGACAGGATGGACAAGTTAATATGTGTCGCCTTTTGGTTGACAGAGTGGGCAAGTTGATCAACATGATTGCCGTTTTGTAGGGTGAGCAAATTGATCTACTTTGCCTTTTTACATGGTCAGCATAAGTTATTAATGTACATATGTTGCCTTTTTTACCAGTACAAGGTGGGCACGTGTTTCTATGTTGCCTTTTTGCGCGGCGACCAAGTTATTCTACTGTGTCTTGCATTTTGACAGGTGCAATTTGCCATTGTGTATTTATAGAGGATGGGCAAATAGAAACAATGTTGACTTTTCACAAGGCGTGGGCAAGTCTGCGGTCACATTTACAAAATAGGTAATGTCATACAGTTGGGAGACTCGCGAAAAGTCGAAAGGAATAGTGAATCAATTGATGGACACTGTTTGATCGCTAGCATTAAGTGCTCATACGACGTGATCTGTATAATGGAGAGTATTTCCAGGACTACTCAAAGATCTGATGTTACTGCTCAAGAAGCGAATTTCGTTATCAACCTTGCGAAGCAACGATTCAAAGAAATGTGCTGCAATGACGACGCTGGTAAGATATGGAGTCATGCAGAAAAGCTACAAGCAGAATTAGGGGACGAAATGACAGATAGCATCATGGAGAGAAAGGAAAAGAGAAAAAGAAAACTGCCAGAAATATTGTCTGAAATGACAGACTTGCCTGATATTGATACACCGGATACAACGTTCCAATCTTTTCCCCAGAAATATTTTGATTTGATCAATTTGATCGACGGAGCAATGCAGAGAAGATTGTCGCAAAGCATAATTTGAAGAAGAACTAAAGGTTTTGCCAGTCCTCCTCAAAATGAGAAATGAACAGATCAAAAAAAGAATAAAGACGGTTATAAAGATATCAACAATTTACGATATATTTAACGCAATGCCAGTGACGAAAAAAGCTTGCAAAATTACCCACGACTTGCTGAAATATTATTGCACAGTACCCATGAGCACAGCGACAGCGGAAAGAAGTTTCAGCGTAATGCGACTCCTGAAAACATGGACCAGAGCCAAGACTGGACCAAACCACCTTAACAATATCTTGTTTGCAGTATTGCATAAGGATTACATGGACGATGTAAATATCCACACCGTTGCTGATGAATTCATCAAATCCAATAAAAAGATACTCTCATACTTTGGACATTTCTGATCTGGCTCTTGTTTTTCTTGTTTATATCATTAGAGTTATCACAGAGGTTTAGATTATATTGTTTGATATTTTGTACATAAATAGATCATAATGATTTGATCAAATATTTTATTTTTGAATATTTTCCGTATCAAAGCTGGATACCGGTGTCGTGAATAATAATAACCTTACAGTTAAGTACACATTAAGAATATCAAGTTTAAGTCACCGTACGTAAAAGTGTACAGTATATGCGAGTAGAACCTACAATATATGATTCGATTTCGGTTATATCACATTGTCATATTTTTAACTTCTCCTTATTCTATAAGCCTCATATTTTCACACGTTATTTCATCGGAATAGAGCCTACACTGTAAATCGCTCAATACCAATCACATACGAAGGAAGCATACCAAAATATTTATTTGGTATATTTCTGCATTCTCTTGGTATATATTTGTATACTTTTCGTATGTTATTTCAAATGTGGCATCCTTTACATACTAAAGCCATACCAGCACAATGTTAAAAGAAAGCATCAATCATGTCCAAAGTATTTTGATTTAAGGCCTTTTGTCAATAAAGATCACACCAATGTTACTACTGTTTTGTAAGTAGTGAGATAATGACATTCAAGCGTCATACTTTCAATAATGAATTCGATTTTAAAACACGTAAGTCTAAGGCATTTCATGAATAATCAATAAGGGTTCATCCATCAACAATTATGCATCATGTAATTTTGAAATTAAGCATGTCATCAATCCGAAATAAAAACACATTATAATTCATGAACGCAAAAATAGTTATATTTGAGATATATAAGTCAACATGATTTCGCGAAAGATATCGTTAATATGAATTGATGTTTTTCAGCTTGGTTTATAAAGTAGAACTAACTAAACGTCCTGTTACTGTTGCTAGACAAGTAGCAACGACGTCGATCTCGTGGAGCATAAAATTCACACAAATCTAATTAAATATCATTCTGTCAAGCAAAAAAATATTCACAACTGGTATTACTGAAAAAACTTAATTTGACAGTAGTATGTTATACACGCATATTTTTTGCTATGTGACTTAAAGCTGCTCATACTAAACACATACGAATGAAGACCAATTTGCATCGGGTCTCGTATATAAAACATATCAACAACTCGTATTTCAGTGTAAAACAGCCAATCATAGATAGAATAGTTCGTATCGCTACATACAAATCACATACGAAAGTAAGTGAGATGTGGTATGAAAAACATACCAGATCTCTGTAAACATACGAGAATCTCGATCGTATCAGATGTTAGTTTCAAATTGTATGTGATTTTGGTATATGTTTGCATGTAATTTTCGTATCCAGCGATTTACAGTGTACTTATAATATTGTTAAGTCATGGCCTTATGTTTATGCATTTGTTAAAAGAAACCTCTATATAAGATCATTTGAACTCCGTATTCATTTAAGCAGAAGAAAAGTAATTCAAAAATCACATATCAAGTCCAAATTTTCAAATAAAAGTTCCCATACTTGAGATACAAATAAAGGTGCTACAAGCATCGATACCGATGCGAACATGCAATACTATGGACTAATAACCTATGGACCACGGAACTATTCCTACCGCAGCTAATTGTTATTGCAAAGCGATGATTATCATGCTCCGATGTAATGAAATGAAGCTCGATCCACAACGTTCTACACCACGCCTAGTATGCAAATCCGCGCGATTCGCGCGGCAGGGAAGCTAGGAAGTGCTTCCTGGTCTATGGTTATATAATTTAAATAAATAAAGGCGTATAGAATAGTCCAATTTCCTGTATATAGGTGTGCATATGCAAAATGCCTTTTTTTAATCCTTGCCCATGCTGCCCCTTGTACGTGCCGGCATGCTTGCCCTCAAGACACCATCAAGCACCTTGGTGTGATCATCGATGCCAACTTATCGTTTGCTGCCAATATTTCCTTGACGACCAGTTCCTGCTTTTCAATGCTTCGGCGTATTCGCACCATACGAAGATTCCTTCATCATTCAATGCTGGTGAGGCTGGTTAGCTCACTCGTCTTTAGCAGAGTCGACTACTGTATTTCCATACATGCAGGGCTCCCAGCATCTTCCCTTGCACTACTCCAGCGCGTCCTCCATGCATCCGCTCGACTGATCTACGGAGCTAGGAAGTTTGACCATATTACACCTCTCCTTACTGACTTAAACTGGCTTTCCATCGAAAATCGTATTGATCATCGTCTTGGCACTCTTGCCTATTTGTGTCGTCATGAGGCAGCTCCCACATACTTGATGAACGAATTACAAGAAGTATCTTCTCTAGGTAGTCGACAGTCGCTTCGTTCCTCAGCCTCCGGTCATTTCATCGTGCCTCGTGCTCGCCATCCTACCTTGGGAGGCCGATCCTTCGGAATCACCGCAAGCAAGGTGTGGAACCGCATTCCTCAGGACATCACTGGCTCCATGAGTGTATCTGCTTTTAAGAAACATTTTAAAATTTTCCTTTTCTGTAAAACAGCCTAGAAGCTCATGTTTGGGCATCATGCCTGTTATTTTAAAATAAATCCTTGAATGAATGAATTATACATGCCAATAAATTACTTTATATGTTTTTTACGTCATTTTCTTTTACCCTAAGATGGAGTGATAAGTATTCGAGCCTGGAGAACATTTTTGAACATATTTTCTACAACGAAGTTGTGCTGCAAAATTTTGCATCAGCTTGAAAGCCTCTGATTTATTTTCCTGAATTCCTCTTCTCTACAGAATGTTTATGAATCAGTAAGGGAATTCTATCGTGTCTCGCCGTTGTTGACTTTCATGCCAATCTCTAGTTCATGGATTCAACTGTCCACTCGGTTGCATGGTTCGTCTGATGTCAATGATGTATTGCTGATGTTGTTCTCTGTTTTCTTGAAGTTTAAGGAAACTCAGGCGTCTATCATAGCATCTAATGACCGGATTGATAATGTACGCAGTTATCTGAAATCAAATTCAGTATCTGCATTTTATTACCTAATCAAGAATCTGGAAGCAACTGTCTCTATCAAATGCACACTTGCTTCTTTGGGGAAGAATCGTCCACATAATGATGATTAAATATCATCCGATGCTGACGATAAAATTTGTGTCTTGAAGCTCAATTCAACACATGCATGATCAAGTACATATATTCGATTTAAGTGAAAACATTTTTTATGTTTTTTGTTCGATGCTTCAATAGTAGTTGATAATACTTATCGCGGGAAGCCACAAAGCGTCGATGTATGCTTATCATTATTTTTTTAAATAGTAATCACAGCGCTCCAGGCTAAAGTCTGACTATGTCAGCACCGTCCAAGCCCCCAGTATGGAGGAGTTGTAACTTTAAACCATCATTTTGAAGTTTATGTGAATACGTAGACGTTATTCTAGTATTCGTATGTTTACATTTCTAGAAAATTCATTTGTATTCGTAACTATCTGTATTTTGACATTCTATTAGAAAAACTTATATTCTTTTGTTATCATGAAACAAAAGTGATGCATCTGTATTTGACCTAGCATAAATAAATTTTGCTCCGATCCCGAACTTGACTTATTTAGAAGGCAATAATTTGATGATCCAATTAAGTAATTTGCTTCACATTTCATTATGGGCCAATAGTATAGCTCAAGGAGAGTTCATTTTCTTGCAAACAAACATGCTTTCTAAAGGACTTAATAAGAGTCTGTTTCCTAGTATTACACGGAAATCATCCTGAAAATTAGTTTCTGAAGCTCTAGATATAAGTACTATGGTTTTAAGAATCTATCGATCTTTTTCAAGTTGCAATATATAAAATGTTTCTTCTCAATTTGCGACTTGTGTGACAACAAGGTGTAAAGGTCAGCATTGTTTGGCTGCCGCAATATCCATACCGCAGCAATATAAAAAAATTGCTGTAGTTCTTGTGTAAATACTCATATATGCGATATGTAAAAAGATATAACGGTAATATAAATATAACTGCTTATATATGTAGTAACAGCTTTTCAAAATTGTTGTTTTCCCTGGAGTTAATTTTTTTCATGTACGAATATTTTTGATGATTTGAATGTGAGGTCGAGTTGAAATCGATTGGAGTATTTTCCTGAGAGATTGTTTGGTTTCCAACCGTTGCCAACGCAGGTCTAAGCTAAGCATCGAATTTTAGTATACACTCGAATTTGAATAACTGAGTAAACACTCAAAATAATCAAAAAAGATGAGCTGTTTGAATAGGAAAACTGTTTGAATCGATCGATATATTCATTTTGTTTGACATTTATGCATTCAATACTCATGACTTAAATTAAATTGTTAGTTATGTGTTGATGGACTGATGATCATTTGAATTACTCCTTTGAAAATATCACTCCATCCGACAGGGAAGATTTCCAAATCTAAATGCTCACAAATGCAACATTGACGGGAAGATTTGTACTTTTATATGAGTTGTCTCATCTCAACATTGTATACTTCCGATTCAGAGATGACAAAGATTTTGCATTTGCAGCACACGCTTGCAATATATTTATTTTTTAATTACGAAATCAGAAACATTTTGGACATTATTACACATGAATTTTCCTCTGGTCTGAAAACGAAGGAATTACTTTTAAATCCTCTCATAGTCATCCCTAGCCGACTATCGCTGGGCGTCAAGAGGGCTTCTTTCGTTTTAAAAATGACTCACCGTCCCCTTTTTTGAGATATTGGATTTTCATGCTATCAACGTGTAATATAAAACATGAATGAATGGCGAATTATGCGAGATGAACTAATAATAAAATTTTGATAAGGTGCACATTCTCTATATGTAGCTAAAATCATCCATGCACGTGTTTGAGTATTTTTTCAGCGAAAAGTCAGATTTCTATATTTGTTGCATACTTTATTCATTTCCTTAATTGTCATGCCGACCCAAATTCGGAGTTTGGGTCACGCCTCTTTTTGATGGTTTAGCGTCACTATTCCACCATGCTGGGGGCTTGGACGGTGCTGACATAGACTTTAATCTAGAGCGTAGCGAGTCCGGATGCCCTTCCTGACGACTTCCAATGACACATTCGGGGCTCGACTACTGGACCAAAAGATCGCTAGATCAAACACTTAGTCACTGTGCCACAGAGACCACACTCTGGTTCTAAATATATGGCTGCCATATAATGCACATGTATATTCTCATCCGAACAGGATCGCATCTCCTCACATGCAGTATGGGGATTCAGAAAGAGATGATTTTCACTAGTTGCGGAATTCTGTTGGGTATATAGCGACTTTGGTGGTCGAAATTATTTTGCATATAATTATAGGCAAATTTCATCATCTAGGATGTTTAATAATCAAGATGTTTAATAACTCGCCTGTGTCCATTTTCGTCTCCATTCATCTGCAGCCCATGAGTTGGAATAGGTTGTTGATAGTGGGATAAGGCCGTTGTGTCGTCTGGATAGAGGGTTGCGTGACTTAAGTCTTCTTGATGGTCGGTCGTTGGCGAAGAGCTTCTTATGCAGCAGGTGGTCACTGTCCGAAGCTCTTTGGTGAAGTCGTATCGCGAGTCTTTCGCGGCGGATGTCAGGTTCAATGCCACTCAGAATGGGCAGGATGTCAATTGGTGTACTGCGTACACAACCAGAGATTAGTCGCATAGTGTCATTTAGAGCGCAGTCTATCTTCTTGGAGTGGGTACTCTGCATCCAGATTGGAGAGCAATACTCCGCGCTGGAGTAGCAGAGAGCAAGGGCGGAGGTTCGAAGCACAGAGAACTCGGCGCCCCAACGGCAACTAGCGAGGGTGCGTAGTATTGATTTACGGGCGTTGATCTTGGCTGCGACTTGTTTAAGGTGTTGCCCGTACGTAAGTGATCGGTCTAGCGTTATGCCGAGGTACTTCGGAGAGATAACAGGTGAGATGACTTTCCCTCGTAAATGGACGTTTAACTGTTTGTTGGCCTGACAGTTCTTGAGATGAAAAACACTGCATACTGTTTATTCGGCATTTAGTCTTAGTCTCCATCGATGAAAGTAACAAGTCAGTTTGTCAAGGTCATTGCTAAGTGTCCGCTCGATTTCGGTAGTAACGTTTCCTTTAGTTAGTAGGGCTATGTCGTCAGCGTAGATATACTTATGGCTAGTCGTAACAGGTAGGTCGTGAGTGTAGATGTTGAACAGCAGTGGTGCAAGTACAGAGCCTTGTGGTAAGCCATTACGAAGAAAACGACGTCGAGATGACTGCCCACGGAGATTGACCACAATGCTTCGTTGACTAACCAGTGTCATAATCATTTTGACCATGTGCTTAGAGGGAATGGTTTTCAATAACTTCAAGTTAAGACCTCGTAGCCATACTGTGTCGTATGCGGCTGAAAGGTCGATAAAAACAGCACCAGCAAAAACGTTTTCTTCATAGGCATCTTCGATGTCTTCAGTTAGCAAGGCAACTTGATCAGTGGTACAGCGGTTAGGGCGGAAGCCGGCCTGTTCATGAGGAAGAACAGATTCGACGATGGGAGTGATACGGTTGTAGATCAGACGCTCGAACAGCTTGAATGCGATGCAAAGTAAACTGATCGGCCTGTAGCTGGTGGGAAAATCCTGAGGTTTATTTGGCTTCAGGACGGCTATAACTTTTGCAGTTCTCCAGATTTTAGGAATTTTGTGAGATTTTAAGCAGGTTGTGAAAAATGACGTCAGCCATGCGATGTATAAATCTGTCAGGTTTTTGTAGAATTCAGGATGGAGGTTATCCGGTCCTGGGCTTTTTCCGCTTTTACTGAAGTGGATTGCGCTGCAAATTTCTTCCTCCGAAAAGTTGTAGCAGAGATCGATGTCAGCATATGGGGCATTCCAGGAAGACTTGAGATCGCAGTTTACTGTGCGTGTGAAAGCTTTATCTGGACTGGAATACTTTCCACTAGACAGGAGACTGTGAGCGATTTGATTTGGTGTAACAGGAGTCACGGTGGTGGTTACAGTTGTTCGGGCCGTTAGTTTATTCAGAGTGTTCCACGCTTCTCTGCTTGAGTGCTTCATATCGATCTTATCAATGGATGATAGCCAGCGAGCTTGTCTGCGAGTATTGATGTACTTGATGAGTTCGTTTGCAGACTGCTTCTTTTCTTCTAGTGAGACGGATTGCTCATGTTGTCTAGCGAGTTCAGAGCATTTCTTGTCCCAGCAAGGTATGTATGTCTTCCTGTAGCCACGTGGGATAGAGAATTTGGCTGCTCGGATTATGGCGCGTTGAAATTCCTGGAAGTTGTAATCGACGTTTGGCAGAGATGGGTCTGGGAGGTCATAGTTAGTTAACAGCTCCTTAAATTTCTCCCAGTTTGCCTTCCGAAAATTCCATCTTGGGAGATGACTTGTGGCCGTTGTTGAGATGGCGGCTGGGTGGGTAATCAGTGTCGGTCGGTGTTGAGATCTCGGGAAATTCGGTAATACCGTACGAGTTGGGAGTGGTAGGAGGCTCGTCGTATCGGAGCTGAAGAATGTAAGATCTGGATTCGTATACGAATCCCAGGCGGCTGAGTGAAATGTTTTGGGCTGCTTGTTGTCATACAGGAGTTGAAGGTCACCGTTGGAAGCCCATTCTGAGATGGAAATACCGTTAGAGTCGTTTTGACGATATCCCCATCTGCAATTATGACTGTTGAAGTCCCCAGAGTAGATGACGGGATGTGGCAGGATAGGAGGTAATTGAATGTTCGTGTTAGGAGGATTGTACACGTTCACAACAGTTAATGCATCGCCAATTTTTGTAGCTACCCATTCGGTTAATTGGTTGGGGCTAGATTTTGCTACAAATAAAGCTGACATATTGTCTCTGACAAGAGTAGCAATTCCATAATGAGGATGATGTATTGCGTCCGCGAGGAAAAATCCAGAGATGTTGATGTCATTGTCGCATTTGGTATGAGTCTCTTGTAGAAGAATGACTGAGATGGCGTGCCGGTAGCAGATATTCTGTATAACCTCGCACTTGGCTCTGGTCAGGCCTTCTACGTTGAGTTGGAGGATGCTCGGACCACTTGCGGCTAGGAAGCCAGAAGTGTCGTTTCGGCTGAGATCAGGAGGTTTGGTATTGTTTGGAGCGTTACACGCATTGTACATTTCTGTTGTTGACATTAGTTTCCCCGATGATTAGTCGAGTACTTACGAGGGGGACCACGAGAAGGTTGCCAACTTCCCCCCCAGGAAGGGCAAATGATGGCCCAATACTCAGGCAAGCATCTTCTATGTGTTCACAAATGTTCTATGTAGCATTTCCATCAAAGGACCATCAGTATCGGATCAAGACAGTGCTTTTGCTTTTCATTTGTGATTTTGTATGAAAGCATCCTGAATGAACTATTGTACTTTCTTTCTCATGACAATTTGTTCCAAGTGATTTTTTATATAATTTCCTCCAATAATCGCAGGCCTCTAATCAATGCCGGGTTAAATGTAAGAACGAAACTATACAATCGCCTGACCTCCAACAGCGGGCTATTGCAAGCCCAATGTTGTCAATTTATTGTCAGATGCCGGTGATATAGGAAGTGTCGAAGGGAATTAGGATCATTCATAGGTTAAATACATGCCGAATAGGAAGCAACTTCAAGTGACGTCCGCAGGATATTACGTAGGCCTACATGCAAGTAAAACTTAAGTAGGCTTACATGTAAGTAGACTATCAGTTGGTTGTAAGTAAGGTCTGAATAGAAAGACTGGTAGGCCTAAACACATACCGGTAATAGAAATAATAGAATGTTCATACGAAAAGCATAGAGGATGTCCCAGAAACATGGACACAGCTAAATATGCTTCAGGCCTATCTACATTGAACTGACTATTTATTAATTCTGGGACACCATGCATGTTTTAAAGAAAGGAGGAAATTATCGTCTGATCTTTTGTTTCGTCAACTAGACCTTTAAGGCAACTGCGGTAGGCCTACAAAACATTCTCTTGAAATAATTAATTTTTGATATTTAATTAAATTAGACAAATCTTAAACCTAAAATTTAGATTTCGCTAATCGCCGGGTTGAAACCCGATTATTGGAAGAAATACGGTAAGTACCCTATGCATGCTCGTATATTTTTTAGGTTGTGATTAACATCCGTATGTAAAGAAATAAAAGGAGGCTTGCTTTATCAAAACAAGCATCTAAAATGTTGATAACCATGAAAAATAGGTGATGATCAAATCTATTTATCTAAGAGAAAGATGATTTTTCTTGTGGTTTACAAGATCTATACTGATATAGTGAAGTGACTGCGAGATTTTCTGGGGCAACGCCGGGACTGAAGATGATGGTTTTGTTCATTCCTGCGTATGAGACACAGACATCAAATTTCATCGAAGAGAGATTGCTAAAATGCCATTTATTGTCAGTTGAAGGTATTTCCTCAAGGTATTTGAAGGTACGACTATTTTACTCAAGCATGGTGATTGAGACATAGTGAACACACTCAAGCGCAGTGAGTGAAGTCGGTGTTCACCTTCCATCAGCATAACTGAATGAAATCGAATTAGCTCGCAGCGGACAAATGCATTAGGGTAGAATGTACAGAAGTCGCATACTTATTTACTCTTACTCCTCGTTTAATGTCTCTTCTTTCCCAGGTTTGAGGATCAGACACATGGGTTGTCTCGGTTTTCATGACACATAAGCTTACATGTATGTGAATGTAAACCGACAATGCAAAATCCTGTAAACAGAAGATAATCATGGAATCCTGGGATTGATTACTTACCGTAGTGTATTTTGCAGTAATACACAAATCTAGACATATTAAAGATCACATCCGTCAGATACTGAAGTGAATGAAGTTAATAGTACAACCTGAAAATGAAATGGATTGAAATTCAATATAAGCTAGGGAAAGCTTTGATATGAAACGAGCATTGGTTAAACTGTAAACAGCAGTTTCAGAGTCTTGCCATAGTGACAGCAGAATAAGCAATGAAATTGCCGTCCTAGTGACATCAATCTTCAATTGTTTGGAAATAAACTGGGAAGACTGGTAGGCTGTTAGAAAAAGGAGAGAGGAGAACTTGTTTGACTCAGCAATAACTAACAAGCATGAGGTTAGTGAAATCTATCGGTTCATGCATCCAACTTGATCTTTCCAGTTTAGTTTGGAGATATTTTTCAAGAATATCGATTTTTAAGCAAAAGAAATGTTGATTTCATGTGCCTATCATTATTTTCGACATTGCTCTATTGTTTTTGCAGCAAGGCCTGTGAACGCCGTGTATTAACGCCTGTTATTTCAAATTAGAGCAGCATTAGTTTATCATTGACGGATTTTGTCTCTTAGTATCAAAGAGAGATTGCGACTTGTGAATGATGCAATTTGCAGCGCTATAGGATTTTGTTTTAAAAACAGCAACAGTGAATTAAAGTCCATTTACGAAGCGGTTATCTACGATTACAGCATTCGTAGAATTTGTCTCTATGCTCATAACGCAAATTGATTAAGTTGTTACTTTCAAGTTCTCATCGGTCGAAATCATTTGGTATCCGCAGCCAGACATGTATGTATCCTTTTTCTATGGTGACTGTAAGTAGTCAAATCGAAGACTAAAAGTATTGAGATGCCTTTTTCTCAACTGGTATGCGCACTATTGTGTTGCGTTAGTTGAAAGTGAATCTGTGTAGGTGATGAATCTAATGAAGTGAGAGTTGACAATTTTGTGACTCCTCTGCTTCTGAAGTAGAAGTTCATTTCACGGCAAAGCGATTACATACACAGCGGAAACATACCGTTGTTGCAAATCTAATCCATTCATTAGGAAGAATCATTCACATCGTTCAGCATGCCAAATATTCAACTGCTACAAGATATATGTAGTGTCTGCTATTAAATTGAATATGTGCTGATGACATACTTGGATGAATTAAACGAATTTGCACGCTGGTGCATTCAGTTGATGTACAGGCATGATAACAGTGTCTTTACTGATAATGAAAATCACACACCAACATAGAATTGACACATGAGTGCGCATTGATAACATGAGCACAATATAAATGAAAAAATGCTAATTAGGAAATCACAGTACACGTAGAGGGTCGTAGGAAGATGGATTCCAGTTGATCTAATTAGAGAGAAAATATAAAAATGGAAATGTATAGCGATAAATTCATTTGCGTTTGGGTTAATCCAGAGCAGGCATAATCCTATCCCAGCCATTATATGCAATGATAGCAAGCAATGGAAATTGGCATAGAAATTCGCCTCTCTTTGACTTGTGTGATTGACCAAGCACGCGCATTGCAGAAGTAGCTCACCAGCGATGGAAGATTCGTCAAATGGAAATATTATTCACACCCTTCAACTCTTCACGATCTTAATTTAGTGACTGTGTACGTTTAATGTGGTGGCAATGTCCTGGCTTGTCAGAATTCAGACCTGAATGTGCATTGCGTTCATTGGAAAACTGGATCTTTTTGCCCTTCGAGACTAGTTCTGGCCGTGACCATCAGTGCTGATTAATGTCATCTCTAGACCCAAACACGAGGCCATGGCAATTTATCTTTGTGGGTAGACCTAACTACGTTTTGCATGAAGCATTGCCTGTGGCTTGACCATGACCAATTTCCAGTAACAACAATTCGAAAGACACCACACTATTATGAAGTGTTGACATTTTGGGCAATGCTTTACTTCAGACTGTTACATGATGTCATCTTTCTATCTGATTCTACAGATTCGGTATTGAAAACTGTCTGCAGGTTATTTCCTCAAGCAGTGAAGGCGTTCGCTAGTCAATTTCACTTTTGTTGACTTAACCTGTGTTAAGTGCTAAAGAAAAGTCAAGATACGTCCAATATTTCTGAATTATGCAACAAAATCATTTTGGCACAAACATTAGCTTCAACAAAATCATCTGACATATACTTGAGGTATCAAATTCAGAAGACTGAGTTTTGACGGTAGTAGTTAATCAAAATGACAGCCTTGCTTATACTGTAACAGTAAATTATGTGGTTCTTAGCTGTAGGTCTATTGAAAAACTGAAAAAATAATAGCTGGATTTAGACAATTTTGAAGGACTGAATAGCACAAATAAACTGATGGAAGCCAATCAAGTTGCGGAATACCCGGATTCCCGAAGTAGATAATAAATATATTACTAATATTTTGTTTGTTCACTCGTACACTACCTTATTTTATGCAGTATTTGGCCAATACCTTCATCCCCATATCATGCTCATGATATCTCGAATGTGTTTTGAAATGATGAGTCATAAAAGGAGCTTCTTTTGCGATCGCCGTGCTGATATTCATTCAAACTGAATTAATGATCAAGCCGATTGAGTTCATGATCAAGAAATGGTATTGAACAAGCAACTTGAATTTGACCTTATTATTTTATCTTCTTTTAAGTCTCATCTTTGTTTGATGATGTATCAGTTTTTAATGAAAATTTCAATTTTCAAATGATGGATAGATTCACTCTTAACAATTCTTGCCAACATCTTTCAATTGATCCAAAGCACCAGGCTGCTTTAGTTGCTCTCAAAATTCCAGGTTGCAGTAGGCGATGCAAATATACGAAGTACATATCATGTCATTAACTCAATAACAGTATTGTTTTGTGGCTCCCGACTGCTCGCCATGTCACAGTCAATTTTAAAGTAACTTTCATAGCGTAACAATCTAAATCAAATTAAATTTCTTCATCAGATTATACTCGTGCTCGACTTAGCTTAAAAAATTCAATTGTGATTAATTGCATCATTTTTCAAGGCAATTTTCTGCCTGTTCCTAAGTACGAGCTTTTTAATGTCAGGATTCCGCTGTTAAGGGTTCTTCTCATGATAATAGAACATGGACTGGTTCGAGTGCATGATTTGGAATATACATGTACATTGTACTTGCAAGATAAGTTAAACTTCGATTCCAAGCGCCATTTGCTATGCATTAAAATAAAGAGTTTAAAATATTGTTAATTCATGAAAGCCAAATGAATGATGCTGCTTTATTAGCTTTGCTAACGCATCATATTTTTGCTGCTTCAATATTACGTTGTATTTCATTAGGACACTTCGTAAATGAAAATCTATAGGCATGCATTAAATGTTATCGGACTGTAAGTCAAACTCCTGCATAAAGAGGGAAAGTGGAGATCAATTGATGTCTTTCGAAATTTGAAGCCATGTGGTAATTTCGATCAAAAAAATCCTCCATTTTTATCCGCACATAATCAAAAAATGTCATAATTTATCCCACCGAGCTGGGGAAGCTGTCCGAGGCTTGAAGACATGTTCATTTCCAGCCATTAATCTGGCACGGTGGTTGCAGGTCGGTCATTTATATAAAATCAGATGTTTTTAGACATGGAAATGCATGGTTGTGAATTTATAACATCCTGAACGTTTTGAATTCTTTTTCGTGTTTTAACTACATACTGTATATCTATACTTATCAGCTGAGCACTTATAAATGTGCTTAAGCGTGAGCTCCATATAATAGATGCTCGTGCATACCAGTGTCAATTACTGTATGTGAATGTGAAGATTTTAAAAAAAGTAAAATTGTTAAAGGTAGGGCATATTCTCATGTTTTTCGACCATTGCGCCATCCATCATTTCAAATGATTCATTATTGAAAAATTATATTACTGTCAACAAAAGTCATACCAAACTATTAGAAATACATCATATTTTTATATAAAAATTGGAAGTAGATTTTGGCTTTAAAAAGTCTTTAAATGAAATTTGAATCATTTATTATTTTATGCCAATTATTTGCTAAAAGTAACGAAATGCAAAATCATTGACTTCAATGAAAGAGCCGTGTTGACAAAATGATGGTGAATGCGTGCAGACATCACAAGGCCGATCCATGGAGTCGTACACAGGTGAACAAAGAGGATCATCTGTCGGGCGTATTGGTTCTTGTCAGGGCGTAGCTACTTGGTCTGCTCTCTATTCAAGGAATTCAAAGGACAACATGTGATGATTTGTGAAAGCCATTTACTATTATGATTTTGTATGAATTTGAGTGGTTTTACAACAGACTGACAAATGTTTCGTAACAAGTCCCAATATTCGGAAATGTAACATGTCAATAGATATGAAAATATCGCTCTGTGTTTTTCGTAAGTGGGACGTTGAGCTTCACGTGTAGAGTATGAAATAGCAACGTGAAGTCACCTGAGGACAATGATATGTAAATTAACCGAAGCGAGCATGTTACTTGTGTTCTCAGAGACAAAATGAGGATGTATGAGTCTAATTCCATCAATTGATTGACTGTTATTCATCTGCGAATCCTTTAAAAAATATACAAAATAAACCTGAGGATTTAAAGGATTCCTCTATCTAACTCAACTTGTTTTGAACAAAATATATAATGCGTTAAATCATGTTGACAATCTTTTTTTGAGTGATTATTTCTTTATTGTCCTAAATCGTCATGCAAATCAACGAATTTTTTTTTAATTATATTTTATTGATATGCTCATAGGTACAAAAAATGACCATTCAGCCAGTGCACCTCCAAGAAACAAAAATTGAGGCATTGGTAATTAAGTTCAATAGAATCTTCCGCTGACTGAAGCAGCATTACCACGCTGCACAGCAAGACCCAATCGCTGAGTCAGTTGGACCGTTGTTAGAGGGTCACCTGACTTGCTTCCGATCTATCGAACAAGACGGGTGGCACCTGGTCTGAGCGCACCTAGAATCTCAATTGAAACTCCCCTCAAGTCGTATGAATCCATGTGAGTTTCATACTTCAAAGTCTTCTTCGTCTCTGCCTCTTTTTGCGACTGAACCAGCGTTACCATTGGCAACATAAAGATGAGAGGCTGCCAAAGGGTCGCAACATGTGAAATCCCATACATGAGGTTTTCCTTTCATGAATGAGATAAGCGACATGCCATCATACCGCTTCCTATCAGATTGTACATATAAAAACCTGAAAGTTCAAGAATTGATGGAATGTTGATAAAATTCATCGTCTTTGAAAATAAATTGTTCGCCGCATGATGACGATTGGAGCGGCCAGCAGCTCTGGAGCAGGATAGTCCATTTATACCTGTCGTATCAACAGCTATTCAACAAGAACACTTATGGGGCTCATACAGGGGTGTCCCAAGACGAAGATCACCTGTAATACGAATTTCATCATTCATTAATTTGGTCTGCAGAGACTGAGATGGTAGACAGTTCAGCCAAACTCCCGCGAAAGCACCCCTATCGCTCTGAAGGCGCACTCGGGACGTGATAGCATCTTCTTTTGCTAAAAGAGTACCCGCCTTTGTCCAATATACTGCTTTATCCATAGACACTTCTTTGTCCAATAATCAACAAAATGTTAAATGAATTTTGTAATTTCTTGAAGCGAGTTAGTATGAGTACTTGAAGCTGCAGCGAATGAATGAATATATTCCAGCAATAAACAGCTGCTAGCATGCTACTGTTATGTCAATTTAGTTCGTGCGCATTCATCTTGTGTGTGATGAACAACTCTATCAATTCAATTTCTTTCGCCACACTTCTGCATTTTATCGTATCATTGATTGTTATTTTCTCTCCTTGTTGTAGGAAGGCATGAATTCTGAGTTTTTTTTAAAAAAATAGGACGATCACCAACTGTAGAGAAAGCGGGGAAACAATATTGTCTGAATTAGTAAAAGCCGCTAGTCTCAACATCATCGGGTATGATCGCTGCAGAAATGCCTCACGGTGTAGAAGAGTAAATCCTCGCTACCTGATGAAAAACATCCGTCTGCTATACCTCCATCAGGAGATCCTTATTATCTTTCAAAAATGAAATCTCTGTCCCATTTCATTAGTACTTTTGACTTTTGATGTTTAATTCTCAAATCTTGAGTGCTTGCTATTTCGTGAATGACATTATTTTTAGAAGCATAAAATTAATGAATGTTTCATTAATTCTCAATTGTCATGAACTAGCTCCTTCCTAAGTGAGAAATATTGAGTCAAGAATTATTTTATTGTCTGCCAATTTAGAGGCAGTGTGATCACAGAACAGGGTCTGGATTTTTGTTGTGAAGAATTCTGGGAGTTCGGGCATTATCAGTCATAACATTGGAGGATTACAAGGACAATAGTAGTCTTTCACATTTCACTGAACTGGTTGTTTTTCTCTAGTAGATGTCATGGTGTTGGTGAGAATCATGCGTAAGGCTCCCTAAATCCTAATTGCTTTATGTTTTGTGAAATCAGAAGGCCTGCTGAGCATGCACGCTTTGTGATAGTTGCGCGCTTTTGCAAGTTCTATGCAAAAAAGCTATCTATAATCTCTTGCAATTGATGAGAAATGCATGTACATAGCATCTATTTAGAATCAGTTTGTTAGATTTCTTGCACTAATAGTGCCGTACTCATTGTTATAATAGGAATCTGAAAGTTAAAATCTTGATTTTTGTTTCACTTCTGTGTCACAAACTATTTCATATTGCATGCTTCTTCTTGCAAGCTGGTATAAACAGTTGCAGGGTGGCATTGTGCCCAGTCCTCCACATATGGTATAGCAAGGATATAAACAACACTAATAAGTAAAATAGTAGTGCCATCCTCAAATAAAAAGCTTCTTCGTTGTAGCGAAGAACCAATTTTTGTTAATGAACACTATGAGATAGCTATCCACTTTGTGAACAACGCCATGCCACCGGGTCACCTATGTAGAGTATACACAGCGTCATAAAGTACACAGTCATAAAGCACGACTCCAAAACATGTGCATTGACGAAGTTTTTGGATGCTTTATGTTCAAATAGTACAGCAGTATAAAATTGAGGTGTATGGCTGGAGTGAAATGAAACGGCAATATATCAAACGCTGGCCTTTATAGAAATGTAGTTTAACCGGTATAGTTTGGTGGCGATAATGAAAATGTTTCAATGGCGAGACCAGGTCCATGTGAGATCAGAATAATGCATTTTGAAGGTGGAAGAGATGAAATCGGGGGTCTAAGTACAGCCATCTCGTAAAAGATATTCTCAATCAGCTGATAACAGACTCGCTTGTGAATAATAGGGAGCAGTGGAGGAGAACTGTCAGTCGTCCGACCCCATGTAAGGGAAGATATAGACGTTAAACGAAAATGTAATGGCAGTTAACGGGAGGCGCATTTTGAAATGTAAGGTTTTCAATAATGAAAATGGAAGTTTGCTCCCTCTGTTTTTATAAAAAAAAAATTAAAATTAAAAATATCTAATTTCTTCAGCGGACGTTTCGGGTCCAGACCCTTTATCAACGCAAGAATGATGGAATTTACAGAAAAGATGAAAAACGTATTTATACAAAATGACGAGAACAACTCTATGCGGCGCAACTAAAATGTGTCAGCCAAGCGGCAATTCATGTCGTCGATTAAGGCTCGGAGACCTAGCCTGAATCAACCTCGCTTCCCACAACGCACATTCAACACTGTCATACGTACACTTCAAGATATCGACCGTAAAATCATCAGCACTCGCACAATTACAATCGCTAAGGACATGCGCACTCAAGGCACTCTTTACATCTCCATTATTTATACTGCGACAATGTTCTTGATAGCGAATTTTGAAGTTTCTAGATGATTTACCTATATAAATACAGTTACATATTTTACATTTGAATTCATACACAATATTCTTAATGTTACATTTGTATTTATCTGGCAAAATATTACAGTATTTACAGTTATCGTGCTTATTTACTTTTTTTATTAGTGAAACAATCTTTTAGCTTTTTACTGTTTCTATTTACCAATCGGATGTTCAAGTTATATTTATTAATTAATGAGTTGATTTTTCTATTCGTTTTGTCGTTGAGGTAAGGGAGAAATAAATTGGCATCATACTTTTTATCCAAACGGGTCTTTCTACGTTTACGTTTATTTTTTATATCACGTTTTCTATATCCATTTTTCTTTAATTTTTCATTTATCTTAGTTAGAGCCTCATTCTTTAGTAAATCAGTTTTACATATATTTTCTACCATATTCAAAGTATTAGTAATGAAATTATGTTTTATATGGCTAGGAATCCAACTGTCCCTATTTAACAAATTGTCAGACTTTATGTCCTTGGTGTAGTATTTATAATACAATATTTTTTCTTCTATCCAAATACTTATGTCAAGAAAATTTAGTTCAACTTCAGGTACTTCTATTGTAAACTGGATATTCTGGTTAACTTTATTAAAAACTTCGAGAATCTTATCAAAATCATTGCCTTCTTTTGGCAATGGTCCTATGATGATGTCGTCAATGTATCTTTTGTAGATACTTGGAATAATCTTACATTTAGTTTTTAAATTATCTAAAGCGATTTCTTCAATGTGATTCATAAATATGATAGCCAAAGGAGGAGCAAAATGTGTGCCCATTGGGACCCCAGAAATTTGACGGTAAACTTTATCATGAAATCTTATTTCGTAGTTATACGATACGAATTTTAAACATTTTGTAAATTCTTCCACTGTTATATTAAAGTTGTCTATATTAGCCCAATACTTTTTAGCAAAGTCTTCTGCTACTTTGATGGCAAAGCTAATTGGTATGCTCGGATACAAACTGATGACGTCTAAAGAAATAAAAATGGCGTCATTATTAATATCTAAGTCATTCAATTCTTTAATTAGGTCCATGGTGTTGCTTAAATGGGCTGGAACATATTTTACTAAGTTGTTTAATATTTTGGAACATAACCAATCTACTTTTTCTGTGGGTGTGTTTTTGGTTGAGGCTATTGGTCTTAGAGGAAAATTCCCATTGACCTTTTCTTTATGGTCCTTAATAAAGGTTTTAAATGAAGCTGGTTCAGAACTAGTTGTATGTAATCTTTCAAGTTGCGATCTAGAAAGTTTATCTTTAAAAATGGAGTTTATGATTTTATTTGCCTGACGTTCTATGCTGTCATTTTTTGATTTTGCTAGGAGTTTACAACAATTTTCGTCCTTTAATATTTCTTCTGTTATTTCCCTATGCTTTTCTTCCATAGTAATGCATAGGCGTTTTGATTTATCCGTAGGAGCTATGGTGACATTTTCTTGTTTCATCCACGACTTAGTTTGTTTTATTTGGTTATTGAATCTTTTGTATTGTTTATCATTATTTTTTACATCTAACGTCTCTTTTTCCATTATGTTTAGTACTTCGTTATTGAACATATGCATTTTCAGTTCAGTTTCTCTGTCCATATTTTTAGGGAAATGTACCGTATTGCGATCAAAAGGAATGTTTATACGGTTGTGATCATTACCAGACCTGTAAGCATAATTACATCGCATTTTATACATACACTTATCTAGTTGTAAGCTAACATTTTCCATAAAATCTTTATTTAAAACCGGGGGAGTGCGAAAATTATGTCCGAGACCCAAAATCCTACTACAGTATGGTGGGATAGGTTTGTCTGTGATATTAATAAAATTGCGGATCTCACCACAATCAACCACATCATTACTATTATAAGAACTATTACTGGTTGCGCTACATAGATACTCATCTGTGTATGGAAAAGGAAAATGTGGTCTCCAGTCTTGAAGGTAATTCTTTACGGGGTAGACTTCTTTCGTATTGACCAGTAAATTCCACTTTCTAGTATGAGATCTCAATGAGGATTTTTCCTCAATGAGGATTTGCGAGGTTCTGTTAAAGCTTTGGTGAATCTACAGTCGAGATGTGTGCGTACCTGCTCAGATATTACATTTGTGGAAACGTGTTTGAAAAATGGAGTGGTCCCGAAGTTCATCAAAAACATGATAAGCATCCCAATAGATCTTCAACAACGACCAGCGACCAACAGAAAAGTTGTGAGCCTTCAGAAAGAGATTGCTAAAGATGCCGTGCAACAATTAAAAGACAAGCTGGTAGTGATCGATCAACAAAGGGGATATGAATATTTGAAACTGTGCAGGAGACTGAACGGTGACTCCCTATCTGAGTTTATTTCTCTACTCAAGGGAGACATGCGTAGGATCTCAGAAGAGAAATTGAGATCTCATACTAGAAAGTGGAATTTACTGGTCAATACGAAAGAAGTCTACCCCGTAAAGAACTACCTTCAAGACTGGAGACCACATTTTCCTTTTCCATACACAGATGAGTATCTATGTAGCGCAACCAGTAATAGTTCTTATAATAGTAATGATGTGGTTGATTGTGGTGAGATCCGCAATTTTATTAATATCACAGACAAACCTATCCCACCATACTGTAGTAGGATTTTGGGTCTCGGACATAATTTTCGCACTCCCCCGGTTTTAAATAAAGATTTTATGGAAAATGTTAGCTTACAACTAGATAAGTGTATGTATAAAATGCGATGTAATTATGCTTACAGGTCTGGTAATGATCACAACCGTATAAACATTCCTTTTGATCGCAATACGGTACATTTCCCTAAAAATATGGACAGAGAAACTGAACTGAAAATGCATATGTTCAATAACGAAGTACTAAACATAATGGAAAAAGAGACGTTAGATGTAAAAAATAATGATAAACAATACAAAAGATTCAATAACCAAATAAAACAAACTAAGTCGTGGATGAAACAAGAAAATATCACCATAGCTCCTACGGATAAATCAAAACGCCTATGCATTACTATGGAAGAAAAGCATAGGGAAATAACAGAAGAAATATTAAAGGACGAAAATTGTTGTAAACTCCTAGCAAAATCAAAAAATGACAGCATAGAACGTCAGGCAAATAAAATCATAAACTCCATTTTTAAAGATAAACTTTCTAGATCGCAACTTGAAAGATTACATACAACTAGTTCTGAACCAGCTTCATTTAAAACCTTTATTAAGGACCATAAAGAAAAGGTCAATGGGAATTTTCCTCTAAGACCAATAGCCTCAACCAAAAACACACCCACAGAAAAAGTAGATTGGTTATGTTCCAAAATATTAAACAACTTAGTAAAATATGTTCCAGCCCATTTAAGCAACACCATGGACCTAATTAAAGAATTGAATGACTTAGATATTAATAATGACGCCATTTTTATTTCTTTAGACGTCATCAGTTTGTATCCGAGCATACCAATTAGCTTTGCCATCAAAGTAGCAGAAGACTTTGCTAAAAAGTATTGGGCTAATATAGACAACTTTAATATAACAGTGGAAGAATTTACAAAATGTTTAAAATTCGTATCGTATAACTACGAAATAAGATTTCATGATAAAGTTTACCGTCAAATTTCTGGGGTCCCAATGGGCACACATTTTGCTCCTCCTTTGGCTATCATATTTATGAATCACATTGAAGAAATCGCTTTAGATAATTTAAAAACTAAATGTAAGATTATTCCAAGTATCTACAAAAGATACATTGACGACATCATCATAGGACCATTGCCAAAAGAAGGCAATGATTTTGATAAGATTCTCGAAGTTTTTAATAAAGTTAACCAGAATATCCAGTTTACAATAGAAGTACCTGAAGTTGAACTAAATTTTCTTGACATAAGTATTTGGATAGAAGAAAAAATATTGTATTATAAATACTACACCAAGGACATAAAGTCTGACAATTTGTTAAATAGGGACAGTTGGATTCCTAGCCATATAAAACATAATTTCATTACTAATACTTTGAATATGGTAGAAAATATATGTAAAACTGATTTACTAAAGAATGAGGCTCTAACTAAGATAAATGAAAAATTAAAGAAAAATGGATATAGAAAACGTGATATAAAAAATAAACGTAAACGTAGAAAGACCCGTTTGGATAAAAAGTATGATGCCAATTTATTTCTCCCTTACCTCAACGACAAAACGAATAGAAAAATCAACTCATTAATTAATAAATATAACTTGAACATCCGATTGGTAAATAGAAACAGTAAAAAGCTAAAAGATTGTTTCACTAATAAAAAAAGTAAATAAGCACGATAACTGTAAATACTGTAATATTTTGCCAGATAAATACAAATGTAACATTAAGAATATTGTGTATGAATTCAAATGTAAAATATGTAACTGTATTTATATAGGTAAATCATCTAGAAACTTCAAAATTCGCTATCAAGAACATTGTCGCAGTATAAATAATGGAGATGTAAAGAGTGCCTTGAGTGCGCATGTCCTTAGCGATTGTAATTGTGCGAGTGCTGATGATTTTACGGTCGATATCTTGAAGTGTACGTATGACAGTGTTGAATGTGCGTTGTGGGAAGCGAGGTTGATTCAGGCTAGGTCTCCGAGCCTTAATCGACGACATGAATTGCCGCTTGGCTGACACATTTTAGTTGCGCCGCATAGAGTTGTTCTCGTCATTTTGTATAAATACGTTTTTCATCTTTTCTGTAAATTCCATCATTCTTGCGTTGATAAAGGGTCTGGACCCGAAACGTCCGCTAAAGAAATTAGATATTTTTAATTTCTATTTTTAGGCATAAAAACAGAGGGAGCAAACTTCCATTTTCATTATTGAAAACCTTACATGTTAAACGAAAAAGCGAAACAACATTAAAATCTGTTACAGTTGCAGGAGCGCTCCAGTTCCTAGTCAAAATGATCATATTTGCCAGAAAATCAAGTGCCTTCGACAATTCGTGGAGGTAGCTCGAAGTAGGATAGCTTTCAAACTTGAAATATCAATGCCTTGCAAGTGATCAGTGATAGCGGTATCAGTTTCAAGCTGCACTGCATTGCCATGTCGTGTGAGAGAAATTTGTAGCAGTCGGTGCTTAAGATTGTAACATGCCGATAATGTGTCATGATAAGACTTTAATAATCGATAAGACGGGGCACTATTAATTACTCTTGCGGTTTCTAAACCTGGAATATTGTCCAAAACAAAGCAAGCAGCTGCTAATTTTTGAATAATAGCTGGATGGAACTACTGTATTATACGACGAGACAACACATCAAAGATGGCCTCAGAAGAAGATCGAAAGTAGAAAACCAGTAAAGTGGAGGAAATCAAGAATAGCTAAGTAATTAATTGTGTAGAAATAAAGGTACTTCTTTTCTCCCCCGCCCCACATTTTCAAGTTTTCCAAAATCATCAAATTTCGCCAAAGTTAGTCACATTAGGTTTAGAATAGACTTCATCTGTCACTGAGTGACACTACCACACGACTGAGAAGTCTTACTTGAACCCTGGGATGAAGGATTTGTACCTTGGATACTCAGTTAGAATACAAGGTACAGCTGTGATCATGACCTTCGTGTGATTGTTGTTTACAGACAAATGACGAGCAGTTGTCTAATTTTGAGGCTGTAAATGTTCTATAAATCAGATAATTGAGGAGTTTTACACACTCAACGCTATTCGACGTTAGTGAGACTGCCCGTACGAGCAAGAGAAGATCGTTGACGATGCAACACCTCCGGGTGTCAGCAACAGAAATGTGGAGAGGGGGGAAAGAATAGAAGTACCGAAATAAATGATGCACAGCATTACTCATAACTAGATAACTTAGGAGGATATTAGCAGAAATTCTGGAAAGATGAAAGTTGAGGAATGAGAAAAGTGAAAAACAGATAGGGGAATGTAAAGACAAAATAGCCTCACTATAAATAAAAGGCGCCCACGTCTTGAATCGTTGCAATGTGTAAAGTGTTCATGTATCTATTTGAAATTTTGAAGGAAAAAGTGCTCTCTCGGAGGTTTTGCGACGTTTTATTCAAGTAAATTTCGCTGTCTCCTAGTTGGCATTTTTGTTCGTGAAATTTCAAATATACTGACGAAATAAATGATGATGATGATCTACCCACAGGTCACTGCCGACGAGCCTTGAACAATGAACATGTATCTATTGCATGATAGACTTAAGATGAATGATCGTTTCATATTCTCGGAAGCAATACGAATGAATTATCAACTCAGTCGATTTGATCTATCTAATCGATGGATAATGAAAAACCTAGAGTTACGTCATTGTTTCATACCTTCGGCCCGGACTTTGAATGACACGTTAAACACTGATGCCACAGCTGCGACTATATACAAAAAGTTGGGGAATTGGGCTTAATGCATCGTTTCTAAATGAAAATATACAATAATGTTACCATCGAGTCATTTACTAAAAAGATTGACATCACTTAATTTCTAAATATCCAGTGCAAACAACATTTTCACTAAACTAGCAAGTCCTTCAAAACTTGCAAATGCTACTTCCATTTGTGTATTAGTAATTACACTAGGAATAATTGATTAATCTTCAACCTCCGATCGAAATTCTATTTTTTCTAGTGATGAGATCACACGTGTATAGTGAGCACACGTTCACATGATCATTACTATCGCAACTTTATTTACTGTTCATGTAATAATTTTCATCCAAAACCCTCTGAAGAATGAGTGGCTGATGACAGTTGCGGTGAACGAGTTAACGCGATAATGGTCGTGTTATCAAATGTAAATAGTAAAATACCTTTAAAACAGATGTATGAGAATCATTGACGCTCAGCTATGTCACAGTCAATGCGCCAAGTGCGGTATGGTGTTCACAACATTCAACGGGTGGAGTGTGCGTCCATCTGCTTCCAGTGCGGCAGAGGTAGGTTGCACCCCCTTACACGAAGAACTTCTTCATTGTCCTTCTCAGAACTATACATTCATCTGTTTTGTCCTGTTTCTCGGACTGAATGTAGGCGCAACTTAATTGGGGTTCGAAGTTAGGAAGAAAGCGAACAGGTGCTAACATCTTCATTGCCCATCTTATGACGTGACACTCACCAGCGAATAACTGAGTCTCTGTTAGTAAGGTATCGTTGATCATCCTAATCATAACTCACAGCTACAAATTTGGCTAAGACTGATTTTTCCGCCATTCGTGCGTGTTTCAGAGAAAATTGACCAGTAAAGAATATGCTAAACATTAATTGCGATTATTGTAGGTGTAATCATGTCCACAATGGTATTGCCCTCGAATATCATAAAATTCACAACATCAGACATTTTCCGAAAATTTACAATACATAACTCAAAGGAACTCAAAAACACAAACATAGTAAT
This sequence comes from Prostheceraeus crozeri, assembly GCA_907163375.1. Classification (NCBI taxonomy): domain Eukaryota; kingdom Metazoa; phylum Platyhelminthes; order Polycladida; family Euryleptidae; genus Prostheceraeus; species Prostheceraeus crozeri. Next base: position 191,474 of record CAJQUW010009657.1, read on the forward strand.
TTATAGACTTAGAAATGAAAGGTAGAGGCAACAGATGGTACTAGGTTAACTTTTCCCAGAAGCTTTGATCTGACAGACATAGAGCAAGTGAAGCAGGCGGTACTGGGCTTCAATTTGCCAGTAGCAGAGTGAGATTATTCTAACTTGACTAAAAGTACAAAAAACTAAAATCAAATGAAAAGGAAATGATTAAGCTGCTGAAGTTCATTACTATTGTTAATTTAGGGATTTAATTGTTCTATGTAGTAAATTAAAATCGCTTTAATTCACCCCCTGACCAGCTGTTTACTTAGGAGAGATATCTTTTCACTCCGATTCAAAATGAATAATCTTGTCCCACGTCAACTCTGCTATGTACTCCAATAAAAGGAGTCAGGGCTATGCATTCTCATGAGTTCAATGCACATTGTACAGCAAAAGCTCGCGCATCGGTATTCCGCATCAATTGGGCAAAGGGTTGTTTGGATGCGCGAAATTTCCGTATACTACAGAGATTTATTTTGTACTGAATACTATTCCACATGAATGAGCTGGTATGGTATCAAACCTGCGTATCATTTCGAAATTTCTTGCCTCCTCCATAACCGATCGACGTACTCATCATATCCGAAGAAGACCATTGTGACTATTCTGATAAACATAGGAGCATTATCCACTATTAGATGACATAAATACATAGATTCCGAGCACGCGGTATCGTCCGAGGAATTTTGCATTTATGTCCGATGGAAGTGGATATTGTGCGTAATTTAGCTATGGTACAATGTAGAAAAATGAAGGCAACAATGTCTCGCGTAGTGATGATATTTGTATCAATGCATGTGAAAGATGTTTTAGAAATTTCAGTTAGCGTATGTCTACATGTGTATTCATAGCATTGCTGTCCGCTTTTTTCCTACATAGCTCCTCAGTCCATTTCAATTACGCACAATATTTATCAACATAGATTTTTTCGGGCAACAATGTAGGACATTTTCAGGCGCTTTCGCGCCCTCAAATTTCCTACATTATTGCCCGAAAAATCCATGTTAATGTTATATTACTGGTCTGGTATTCCAACCCAATGAAAATAACAATCCATGTTCTTGATATGGATATCTGAAAAGTTTTACTCGAAAAATATGACCATTGCATAATTGCAGTGCTTCTTCCAGTGACAGCAAAGCAGTTTTTAACTCAATGCAATTCAGCGGACATTAGTGTCCGTTGAGTGATGTAGAAATCAACATGATATTCAACTTCTTGGGCTAGAATAAGTAACATATCTTTCATTTTCACAGGGCTCACTTGGTCGCAACAGCACCCCCTCTCCTCGTCGACGACCGCCAGCTTCTCCCGATCGCTTTCTGTCGCAAACCTCCGACAAATCCTACGATGCAGTAGTCTTCGACCTCCTTAAGATAGAACCAGAAACATTTGCGGTGAGTAAAGAAGTGTTCTGCCATAATACTTAAATTATGCATGATTATCATTGTTGTTTGTCCACTCTTCATCGAAGTTACAATTAAGCTCTTGTCGCATATCAGGTACTGGCTATCGATTATCGGCATAACGTTTTCATTATCCGGCATAACTGGCGAATTATCAACGATTCTTCCGGTTATCTCAAGCTGTAAAAGTAATTCTCGGCTTTCTTCATGTAGCAATAATAAATTTATTTTGACTGAAGGTATTTGAATGAATGAAATCTTTATTTGTCTCACAAATCGGTGAGCACATTACAAAATGTAGTGCAAAATTACAGGGAGTTGGTTGATCACGACATAGCAAATAATCTAGCATACATCAATTAAAATCAATCAAAATAAATATATCGACAAAAAACGAGTGATATCAGTTAAAAAGTTAAGAACAGTAATTAATAAAACTCCTAGAGAAACGCTGGGTTCAACTTTTCATTTTTCTCAGAAGACATTTGTTTCTAGTGCGAGAGTCTCGGGGACGAAAAAATGTCTAAGAGGATGTCTAGCATCTTCCAGCACCACTGTGAAAAGTTTGTGGCACACAGTTTCACAATGGATAAAAAGTGAATTGGCAGGCACATCAGTGCTATCAATAATATTCAACACTCTTTTAAATGGTACCCAAGTTGTATGATGCATTGGAAGAAATCTCATATGCTAAAGCGCTTTTTGACCAACCAGCGATTCTCAACCAACCACCTCTCATATCAGCTATAATAGCAGATTAGCAATTATTTTTCTCTGTATATAATGAGCATAATTTTGTTTCCTGTAACATGATACTAATGAAAGCGCATAAACTTCTCATAAAACCCAAAGGCATCTATTTCCATGTATATATATATATATATATATATATATATATATATGTATAGAAAATCAAAGCTAGAAGGGTACCTCAAACTGAATTTTATATGCTTCCGATCAATTTCACGAGTTGTCTCACTTCAAGCCACTGCATAGAATGCAACTCGTGAAATCGATCGGCAGCATATAAATTCAGTTTGAGATACCCTTCAATTTTTGATTTTCTATACATAATTACCTTTACCATTTCTAACATTTTACATTTTATATATATATATATATATATATATATATATATATACAGTATATATATAAATAAATAATAGATAATTTATTTATTCATCTACGCCTCCATATTATTTGCATTATTTTTATATATATATATATATATATATATATATATATATGTGTGTGTGTGTGTGTGTGTGGAATAGACAAGCAAAAATCCGGAAATGGCAAATAAATAACCAAAAAGGAAACACTGGAAGTGCAAAGAAAAACAAATAGACTTCCCAACCGGTTTCACTTGTAAGCGAGTTACTCGACCCGTAGAGAAAACGAACGGAAAGAATCCATTTTTATTTCCATGCTCAAGCCAACAGTAAATCATGCCTGAACTAAGACTATCATCTATGCAGGCATTTATATATATAAGTTTTTGATTTTGAAGTCTGCTTCGAACTTTGTTTCACGATTTAGAATACATTCATTCCCATGAGTAGCCTGTCACCAACCGGGCGAAACCTGTGGGTAACTAAGTCACTTTTCTTTCGAGTTAAATCTTGCTTCTTTCTTGTGTATATATATATATATATGGTTGTTCATGTATCTCAATTAATGCACGTACATCACGAAACAAATATAATTCAACACGTAATTATAATGTTATAATTTAGAACGTCAATCTGATCAATTCTAGCGTCAAACGCGGTGCTCCACCAAAGCATTTACACAACACTACAGCATATATAAACTAAGAGATATGTTTTCAACCCCTGATTGAGATTGCAGTTATTGATGAATGTGATCTGGAATCGTTGACATGCGTCTTGATGTTGCATTTACAGCGAGAGCAAACTAAAACAGTGAATCTGCAATCCTGCTATCTATCCATGGTGATAGAAATGCGGATGCGAAGGTTTAAAATACTTTGAAAAAGTTCAGGATTTTCCTTCTATTTCGCGCATCTTCAAGGACATGAAAGTGTGCGAGGTACGCATCAGACTCAGTCAAGAAACGAGGCTCATAGCCTGCCATACAAAGCTCGTAGTATGATGATAGTCAATGATTCCTTTCAATCCATACTGCTCCATCACCTACGTAGGCTAACAACCTTTGAATTCTTGTCGCTTTCCATCAGATGATCGATGGATTCCAGAGTCTGTTTTCTCACAGTGGTTCTCAGACACATGCACTGTCCATCGTCTGATGCAATCATTTCTTTCAATAAATTGAAAATCGCTTCTGTTTCCGATGTTCACTGGTTCATTTTCCTATGAATATAAATTGAGCGACGAATTTACATTTGATTTCGCAATAGAATTAATTCGACTGCTCTAGTTTTGCAATATTAAGCATGCATGTAGAGAAAATTTCCCCGAACATGTGGCGACTACATTTTTAGTTAATTTTAATCAATCAAACGCTTTGTATTGTAGAAATGCGAATATATGACAACAATCTTAAATAGAAAATGCTGAATCGCATTTCGTTGAGTTATTTCTATTCAGTTTGATTCTAGTTTGTCTACATTAGTTGCTTTTCTAGAAATACAAATGTGTCTGTACCAAGCTTGGATTGTATGTCCTTGAAACGAGAGAGTAGGAATTGTGGACTATTTTATTCATGTACTTCATTCAATTACGTTCCAACAATGTCCCATCTTTACAAATTGTCTCTTGGGAGCTCTTTCCGATACTACGTTCAACCGATTAGCTGAGGCTTGTCATAAGATCTCTTGAAAAGCAGATGTTCGACATTGCATTGTTCTCCAATGTGGAGGATCGACAGGAAATGAGACTGTATTGTTTGTACTGATTTGAAATTTCGTGATTGTCAGCGGAAGATCGCGATGTTGTACTTTGAATAGCAGATATTTACAGGCGTGCGTGTATCTGAAGGACTTATGCTTGCATGATGAGATTTTTCAAAGTGTGACACAGCTGATAAGGTCGTACTATGATCTTAGATTTCTTGCATATGATATTCATTGATCGCATCCACTGCTGTTGGAAATGAAGTTGGAAATTCACTGGACTGCAAATTCGTTTAATTTGTATAATGACGTAGTCAATTTTGGCTGACAATAATTTGCAGTGTCCCGATTATGGCGCGAAAATGGGCATTTTAGGCGCGAATTTTGAGATCGAGGGGCGAACCTGAAGCTTTTCATAGTAAACTTAACATTATATGATTTGGTCATAAATCTATTATTGACTATATTAACGATTTTATTGTTGTTGTCAAAGCATATAATTTTGGAAAAGTACCTCCATGATAAATCTTCTCGAAGATTGGCTTCTACGATTTGTTAAGCTGACCGGACTATCGAAACATGTTTCGAAGATCGATGTAAAAGATGAAACTATTTGGTTAGGTTACCATCGACCGTTTCGAAGGCGCTGGACGCCGAAGGCCCGTCTGACCTGTTTAACTTTTTACTTAACTTTCAAGAAAGCATCGACCTAAACTTGGGGAGTTTTCTCTAACGCACTCTTATTAATCAAAATGATCTCCCGACGACTGGTCAACTATGTATTTGGTTAGGTCCCTGCAACATCTCATTGGGATCAGATGCTCGGAAATCGTTTAATGTTCTTTCAGGCAGCGATCAGTCAACCGTCCTGAAACAATACACGCTTTCTTCGAGAAAGGCACCGCTTAACTTTTGGATTACTTGCCATTCGGAAATGAATTCATTATCTCATGCAAGCTTTTGGCGTCACACAACGAAGCTAGTCCTGACCTTGAGCGTTGGGTCAATAATGCTGCTGATCTGTTGCCGAGCATCATCAGTCCTGAAGAAAGAACTTCATTGGAAGTTGAGGCTCGACTCCGACTAAGTTCGGCCCTCACGGATGACACTGACTGGATGTAGTTTGCTGGACCAGAAAAAGAAAATGCTAAAAGTACAGGAAGATGCAATAAAGCATCGGATTGAAAAGGATGACACAATCGATTCTTTGAAGAATGAGGAACAAAAAAGTGGATGAGCGGAAACAGAAGGCCACTGACAAAGGTTTTCGAGAACTCATGAAGCGAAAAGTAACCGATGAACGTGGGTGTTCCTATAAAATCCCAAAACTGAACTGATCTCCTAATCTGCTGATCAATAACATACAATGTTGACTGGATTTATTTGGTTTTGCTTGATACTTGCTAATAATATGCATGTATACTTTGTTTAATTAGGTCAACTGTATTACATGAAAATAAGCAATTATGAAATAATGATAAAATGTTCATAAATTGAAAGAAACATCAATCAATATATTAACATAATATAGCACCGATGGTTTATGGTAGCAAGCGTGCTATTGTTTAGTAAATTTAATGTAAGCGGAAAACTTGATTTATGAAAATTTTGTGGTAGACGCGAAAAAAATTGCCGAGCCGCGAATTCTGCAAAAATTCAGAATCGGGACACTGCATTTGTTCTCAGTTTTCAAGGGCATAGTAGGTACTATACGCAGAAATGTCCTCTATCCAACAATGACAGTCGAGTTCGTATTTTTGCTTGAAGTTTTTGTTTTACTCTTCAGTTCATTATCATCGTGTTTAAGGCATGAACATTTTATTTCAGGGTCAGATCACCATTGGAGACCTCCCGCTTTTCAAGGCAATTAGACCAGACGTAAGTGAGCGCTGTAGCAGATTGTTGTCGTTGTGATATTATCTCTATTGTGCATAATCATGAAATTCTTCTGACATCTGAATTCTGTTGCATTCTTGCTAAATTGGATTGAGTAATCCATCGAGACATCTGACTGTGACAATCAGCCTCAAGAGATTTATTTGATTGTCTTACGCTAGAGAAAATGGAAACATGTGATGATATCCTCTTCAAAAGTAAGAAATAGAACTTTGGATCAGGGATGCGGAGTCGGATTCCTATCGAAAGGACTCTGCATCTCTTCTTTGCACACACAATAATGAAATCTTACAGCTACATTTCTGAATCAAATCATTCATTTATCATGTGTTGGATTTTACTGCATTACTCATTTTTTAACTTGATATCCATGACCGATAGGAATCGCTGTTACTGGCAATTGGCTTCCATTAAATTTTATCTTTCTTTTATCTATCAAGCATTTAACTACCTCTTGAACTAAAGAAACGAAGTATGAGATGCTCCAGACATTACAGACAGCTCCAAAATGATATCTATATCAATTATCCGGTAAACAAGTTATTCTTTTGCTCGTTAGTAGACACCCTCAGGAATTTGAGATGCACCAATACCATATTAGGCTTTTTGCAGGCCTTCACTAAATTCTACTTTTGACATACTACTGACATATCGCCATAAGTTAGTGCATCAATACTGATTTTTGTAGATACATGTATGTGGTGGTGATTCAACATCACTGTTCTTCCATACTGGGGGGCTTGGACGGTGCTGACATAGTCACACTTTAATATGTAGCGTTGTGATCTTTTAGTCCGGATGCCACCCTGCCGACTTCCAATGACACATTCTGGGCCTGGACCGAAAGATTGCTAGGCCAAGCACTTAAACAGTGTGCCACGGAGACCACGGAACACATCGAAGTAGTGTTAAATATTGAGTTGCATCTTCAGTTGAAAAGTGGGAACAGACATGATTAGCTACCATTTCATCCAATTGCAGCAATCACTGGCAGGTACAGTTTGCATGCGGCCATACCTGGAGTAAATTTGAGATATTCAGTTAGAACATTAAGTGAAATTTCCGTGAGCATTCATCAGATATCACTTACATGACATCAAAGTTAGTGCACCTGTAAACACAATGCAAATGAAGTAATTAAATATGAACTGCATCCTCTGTTGGAAAATCGGAACAGACCTGAGTTGCTGTCATTTCATCGAATTACTGCAATCATCAGCAGGCAAAGTTCACTTCTCTCAACATCGACACAACTCCTTATTTAGACTTTTCACTAAATTTGAACTTTAATTAAGGAGCTGTATCAATGCCCTAGTGATGATTCCTGATATTGAATGAAGTGACAGCTATTCAGGTCTGCTACCATGTTCCCATTTTTCAACTCAACTGAGGATGCAACTCAACATTTGATTATTCTATTTGAAATATGTTCTCACACATGCATTCCGGTTAGTGGACAGAAATCTCTCATTTTCTATGGAACATGACATAAGTTGTCTCTGCTTAACAGCTGCTTGCGATATAAACTGCTAGTTGATTTAACTTTCCTTTCTGCAGTTGAATATGTGGAAATATGTTTAAAATATGGAAAAGCTAGACATGTGCATACAAATTGATAATGTTCGATTCATATCATACCATCACAACATTCTGCTAATTTCGAAATTTTGCTTGTCTGGCCCGCAAGCAGAACACAAACATTATTATACCCAACTCTACTCAAAGCATGGCGAGTGCCGGGGTTATGAAATTCCCAAAGTAAATTGCTGACCTGAAAAAACATACAATGCAACGATGCAAGCCAGTCTCCAAGGAAGCCACAAGCCTTGAACACGGAAACTAAAAGTCAACTTCCAAAATTGCTACTGTCTTTCCCGGAAATTCTAAGCTATATTACACTTTCCGCCCGGAAATGAGATCAAGGAAAAGCAAGAAGAGTAACACCGTGCTCTGCTTTATAAGAAGTTCAACTTCTTCCATTCCTGTTATTGATATGCTGGATTGAAAGCAACAGGTTGTGGTTGTGTGTCTGAAAACACACAAACAATTGTCAAAATTAGGTCCTGACTTTTTGTTTATGATAATGAACTAGAGCGATAAGCGAATCGAGCAGAAGTCAAGGTCATGTGACATGATTGCGTCATTCGTTGGATACTCAATCGTGATGGAAAATTGTTGACATGCAGCAAGAGGTAATTGGATTAATATAATCGTTTTCATTGACAAAATGATGTTGTCGCAACATCGTCTGTTACATTCTGCGATCGAACGGAGTATGTTTTTATCGGTGATGATGAACGAAATTTTCATGCCATCAGGCAGTCAATGTGTTTTTCTTGTCTGGAAGCGAATGTGAATTTCAGTCGGCGCTAAAATTCATAGACTCTCAACCTGTCGGCAGGTACTTTCGGGTCAGTTGAATTGAATATATTTCGGAGCCTACAAATTTCGAGACATGCAAATTCAATCCTGGCCCGAGCCACTGCATTATATGAAATGCAATGGAAATACAGAACATTGCAGCCCACAAGATATGACATATGTTGTTAATGATGTTAAAAATTCTTGAGGCTTCAGCCTGAGAACAGGGCCAGACCCGTGATTTTCATTTTAGAGGGCCCGGCTCGTGATCTGTCTTATTCAAAGTTTATGAATATTTAAATATTAACAACATAAACAGTAAGTTGTAAATTTTGATTGAATGATCATGTTATATTTCAAGATTCATTCAAGTGTGGTCTCCGTGGCACAGTGGCTAAGTGCTTGACCTAGCGATCTTTCGGTGCAGAGGTCGAGCTGTCATTGGACGTCGTCAGGAAGGACATTCGTACTAAAAGAGCACAATGCTCCAGATTTAAGTCTAACTATGTCAGTACCGTCCAAGCCCCAGTAAGTTGGAGTAGTGACGTCAAACTACTCAGTATGTTTACCTGCTCAGAATTAAGGTATGTCAGTATTCACAGACTCATATGCATAGCGACCAACCAAATGCTTGATGAACACAAAAGTGTAGATATGCCTGTTAATAATTCGAAATCTGCAAACGCGTGCTTGCTTTTCAAACCAATGCATTTTCATGGTTTTCCACGGTATCGTTAACTTATCCAGTCAATGAAGACTTTTTCTATGTAGAACTCGCTGGTCTGTGAATGCATTTATTGAAACATTCTTAATCATATCCTATCCACCAATGTCTAATGATAGTGCCATTCGTCATGATAGATATGATTGCAAACCGAACATAGTGCATCAATTCAGTACAAAAGAAATGTGAAGTTTTAGAGGACACTGTAGTGTAAAGCAGTCTCAGAATTTCTCTTTTCTATCTCTATGATCACGATGATTGAACGATAATGTACTGGCATCCATGGCGCAGTGGTTAAGTGCTTGGCCTGGCGATCTTTTGGTACAGAAATCGAGTTCTATAAGTGTCATTGGAAGTCGGCAGGAAGGGCATACGTACTAAAAGTACCACAACGCTCCAGTAAAGTCGTCGGAATGTGTAAGCGCCAACGCAATATAAAGCAAATGTCAAGTTAAGGAGGACGTCAAAGAAAATTAGCCGAAAAATTATCGGCTCGAGCGCAAGTATCCATGCCCGCTTTCCGGTTCCCATCTTGTGGACTCTCAAGTGCTGTGAATGGCTGGGGAGATGGCACGGCTGCACACTTGCAGACTGTAAGGCCCACAACTTATTTAGGTGATTAATTGCGTCCTTCGTGCTTGATCGTTCTTAAATTCTTACGACTTCCTGTTCCTGTAAACAACACTTTTCAACAACTTGCCAGAAAATATCTTTCACGTGGAAGATTAGGTTTGATTAATTCTTGATATAGGGAGCTGTTGAATTGATGATTCCCTCGACTTGAAATTGTCAGAAATCTCTCATTAGGAGTGAAAAGTTAATCTTGCTGTAATTGTGACTGTGGGTGTGACAGGAGGATGTTTGCAATTAACTGCAGCCAACATGTTAGTATAACATAAACTTGATCGTTCTGTGCAGACTTGGGAATAGAGATAAGCAAGAGATCGGCGTCATAGTCAATCCATTTCCATGATATTCAATGTCAAGGCCTGGATGCCCAGGAAACTGTCGTTCTGAGGGACTATCAAATCTATTTTGATTCGCAGCTCAAACTAGAGACGCTTCAGTCATGTGAGAGTTATTAGAGAAGTCTAGCTGAGCAACATCAACATTTTGATTGTGTTCCGGACACGGTTCAGTCCTAACATGTCCGATATCAATGCTCCATCACAAACGTTCAGATTTTCCTTAGTCCTGATGGTGTGGACTGCGATTTAATCTATTTTTTTACTGTACAGCTTGTAGCAGCTGTACTCTCATGCTAGGTCTAATGCAAGGGCTGTGTTGGCCAGAATTATCCGAAATAATTAATTTCGCTTGTTTTCCTCTTATTTATCTCGGTTGCATGAAAAATGAATGTACAATATGTGAAAATATGAAATGAAATATATGTTTGATATATTTGAATAATAAATGGTATAAACTGTACAGCTTGTAATGCTGCATGACCATGTTGTCAATGTAGGATATTTGTCATCTATATTTGGCTCTGAGTTTCTAGAAAATGAAGAAGTAGAGCTTAAACTTAAAGAGCTACGATAGAATGTGACCCAAGTTGTGGAGCCAGGGAAAACCAGATGTTCGATTATGAAATTAGAACGAATATTCGCTATGCATGATCTATGCGAAGATTGTGAAGATTCGTCCAAATTTCATAACTGAACATCTGATTTACTCGGGATTCACAATTTGGATCATGATTCTGTTCCAAAATTTGGAGCCAATAGAGAATGTACTCTTAGGTGCTACTGCGATAGTTTTCTAAGAAATTCGATTTTCCGAAAGATATCACTGGTTGCATGATTCTAGACGTCGTGATGCACATGTAAGCTAAGTCCAATGTTTGTGCTTTAAGATGAATGCACAAAATGCATTGTGCAAAATTCCAAAATACGTGTACTATCATGAGGTTGAAGGCATTATGTAAATTAAGTGAAGGACTATTTGTCTAAAATTGATTTTGCTGACCAAGATAAATGCACTCAGCAACATGCATGCACGTGCAGTAATAGGCCTACATGTTGAAATGTTTGTTGACACCAAGAATCTTATTGAAAGGACTTCAGGCAATCGCAAAACTCACCTTCGTTGCAAGATTGTGATAATTTATTTTATTTTGATCGCTTTTGTGTATTTTTCATTGTTACGTGAAAGTAAATTTTTTATTGTTATTGTGACATCTCGCTTGCACTTGATAATTATGAAACCCTCAGATGTGCAGTGCGCATTTAGTTGTCTTCATCAGTGCATAACATGGCAATAAATTTGTTATTGCCATCGAGCTAAAAAGAATGCTTTATGTAATTTGTTGTCAAATATTCGTGAAATGATTTTGTTTTTTGAAATGCATTTATACGATGAGTTGAGTATCAGTACACATACTATTTGCAGTAAGTCTTTGGTGTGCTGATTAAATCACAACATTCCCGGAAACAGTTAACCCCAGGCTCTATGCTGATGCAATCGCATAAGAAATCAGGTGATAATGGTTTTGACCCTTTTACATGACATCACAGCGGTGTCTGTCATCTTGCACAGGTGCTGTCCAATATTGAATGACAAAATTGATTTATTCATTGTTGGTGATATTTAGCAAAATAATGGAATATTTTAATTTAGATTATCATGATCAGGATTTGACCTGATTATATAAACTCTGGATCAATGTCTAGAATAACCGCAGTTCTCTTTAACTTCTATACATGGCAATTTCTTTTCAGGAGCTTACAAGCTGTGCTTGGACATCGAAACACAAATTAACGAAGGCACCAAATGTTGTTGCGTACACTCGCCGATTTAACCATGTAAGTTATGCATATGGCTTGAGTGCAAGACAATAGCAACTTTGATCAAATCAGTGAACTTTTAGAGAACATGAGTTAGCGTTATATAGATTACGTGTGATACTTTCACTATAATTTGAAATGATAGCATCTCAGAAATTAGGTTATATGTATTGAATATTTGTTTTTTGAATGCTACGAACTTTTGAACTATGAATCAGAACACTGAAGACAAAATAATAAAAAAAGTGACAGATTTTGCACTGAAAAGTCATTGATCTATGAAAAAGAAATTCTATGTAATTTTTGATGCACATTTAGGCATGTTGGTTCTTTCTAATAGATACTAATCAAGTTTCTTTAAATGTTTCAGATCAGCTTTTGGGTTCAGAAAGAAATTCTCAAAGAGCAAGTGCTCGGCAAGAGAGCATGTGTTTTGGCTCATTTTATCAAAATGTGTAAAGTAAGTCCCTTGAGTCAGTGCAATTCTCATTTCCAGTTTAATGACTTTAAAACGGTTTCATGCCGGAGCTCATACCTTATCGGCGGCATGATCCTTATCAGACTCAGTTATTCAACTTTTCATCAGGGATCCGGTGATTCATTTTAAGTTAAGTTACAGTAGCAGATGCTACTTCTAGAAGCTGCTTAATAATGATAAGTTATACATGTTTGGAGTTTTCCAGGAATCTCCCTCTAAAACTATTACTGCTGTCGTTGTTTATTCAAAAAATGAGACCAACAGAAGGAGGTTCAAACTGTGAAAGCGCCAAGCTTTCGCGAGACTCCTCGCATCTTCTGGACTTGCACGATGGCCGCATATGCCAGAGTGGACCACGGCCCTACCAACTGGCTATTCCATACTTCCGATTCAGCTTAGGTCTGTGAGTTTCAATCATCTGCGCTTCAATGATTCTAGCTTCAACAGGTGTGTTGCAACGGTTCATTATCATCACGTGAAAGTCATTAACTGTTAGAGCATTCTTGTGGTCATTTTTAGAATGGACTATTGTCATTATTCATTCTGAGACTATATTCGTGTTCTTTAAGTGTGGTTATTTTCATTACAGAAATAAAGTTGTGATTATTTGTTTTTAAATTACACAGATTATAAACTATTCACTCGTAAATTGATCTCATGTTACTATAGCTGAGTTATGAATCATTTAGTATCAATCCGTGGATTCGGGTCATCTAGATCTTGTGGTACCGCTCAGACACAAAATATGTACTTTAAACTCATTTGAAATTCCTATTTTTTTGGCTTAAAATTGCTATATTTTCCGAAAGTCAGCGCCACAGGCCTGCATATGTGAGGAAAGTGTAACCTCTGAGAATTTGCTCCTTATGTAATCCAAAAAAAATTTAAATAGAAATTAAAAATATATATGTATATATCATATATAAATATATAATTGAAGTACTTAATGTAGTTGCAATATAAAATAAAGCTGGTACTAATGGTATTGTCAATTCAAATCTAAATAAATTCTAACAGTGGAGAAAGTATAACGCTAATTGAGTATACCCTACTCTTTCTTGCTACCGACAGGTAAAGCTTGAAGGAAATTGAATTGGAAATTCACTGAAACAACAAATTCACTATTTAGGCCTACTAATATATTATAGATTGTGTTGGCCATTACTTCTAGTTATTGCCTAGTACATTTTGCCCTTATTTGATGCAACGAATTTCGAGTGGTCTCCGTGACAGAGGGGCTAAATGCTTGGCCTAGTAATCTTTTAGTCAAGGGGTCGATCTCTGAAAGTGTCATTGAAATCGGCAGGAAGGGCATGCGCACTAAGAGCCTCACAACGATCCATGTAAAGTCTGAGTGTGTCAGTACCGTGCAATGCTACAAGGGTGTAACAAAAGTTTCTCCCCGGTCACAAAAGGAATGGATCAACCTATTTACCAGAGTTGTGTGTTGTAGAAGTAGTAACTAGCAGTACTAGTATCCTGGGTGTCTCTGACGTCATATCCGCCACCAGCATGCACAATCTGAGCCTGATCCGAATGATCTCTGCTTGATGACCTTAGGCCATAGTGATCGACTGATTTTTGCAACAAGAAAATGGGCTTCTGATGCGCACCTTCCAACAAAGCAGCATTCGCTTTCTTTTCGGATTCTATTTTTTGGTGTGTTAGAGGGATTGTACTCAGGAACGTACCATTTCAGTCATTGTTCGACAAGGAAACAAATTTCATGTATGCTTTACTTTTTGTCTGTAGCAAAAGTTCCTCCACATTGGGAGAAACTTTTATTGCACTCACTCGTACTGTCTTTTCTACGCTAACAGAAGACATTTTCATGACAGTCTTCCCATGGTAACGCTCCCTCATTCCACGAAAGCCGAGAAAACAGCGGTCATCTCTCAGAAAATGTTCAAAACAGTTCAGCTCAGGCGAAGGATGATTGATGAGTGGTAGACCTACTCAGATCACACAGTTGGGAGCCAAATTAGTGTGATCACACATCCTCATTTTATGGATGATACCCGGATAGAGTTTCAGCAGGTGGTGAATATGCAGTGCTGGAGAATCTGAACAGACAATCCAACGACAATCAGGCCTGAGATGATGGCGAAAGTCACCAATAAAAACATGGTAGTTGGCGGGATCTGCAAGTGCGGTAAGACGGACTTTTAGGTCGTACCCAATCATGAAATCGTCAGGGCAAACAACATCATCGGGTAAATAATAGGCCCCTCTATATAATGCTGTCACCAATTATAGACGAACTTTTCCATGTTCAAGCTTCTCTGTGCTGATGAAAGCTGAAGCAAACCGCAGCCAGATTGCGGATGAAGTGAAAGTCTGGATCGATTGCGCACGCAGCCACCGAACTTGAACTCAAATGATCAAATCTGGCCCATGCTACAAGACTCAATTATTCCTGAGGTACCAAAATGACTTAACCCCAAGAACCTCGAGCAGCTTCTTCGCGTCAGACAAAAATGGGAAATCATCACACAGAGCAAACTTGTGCACTTGCGTGACTCGTTCCGTTCGAGTATCTTGCAGTTCATGGATATTGAAGGTAAACGCAAAAATATTGTGCATATGGTGATAATTTTTCGTGGTATTGATGATTAATAGCTGTTATTCAACATCAATTATGCTTGTCAGCAGTTAATTTATTACTTAAACGGTGAGAAAATGTATGGGGAGAAACTTTTGTTTCACCCTGTAGTATTCAAAAAATGCTCCAGGTGTCACAAAATTTCACATTTAGCGACCCTCATAAATTCAGTAATCAAACTGAAATTTGATAAGTATTTGATAGATTGAGCACGAAGGAATTCTGTAGAATCAGTCTATGCATGGTGATTTTGGTATGTATTTCCATGAATGTTTCCTTGCGCGAAAGGGACACCGGCATAAAATGATGGCAATCGACTATCCAGTTGAAAGTTACATCAATTAAGTCATCGAAACACTAACTCAGAAAGGATATGCATGTAGATCGATTTCCTGTCAAATGTGTGATAATCAAAGTCGTTCTCTTTTTAGCGACAGGATTTGCTCGTCATTAACTTCCGGCACAAGTGGAACTTCAATTTTGGGATAGATGTCAGGAACTTAATGCTTGATAGAGAATACAATATTTGGGTGGGTGGTGCCCGAATAATATAAATGTCTTCATTTTATTGTTAAATGCATGGGAGTCTGAGTAGTCCAATTGAATAAGGAAATTGAGTCATTGAGAATTCCGGATATTTTTATTGTTACTCTCAGTAAAATTAACCCTAGATATTGATCTTTGGCTCTTAGGTATACTACTAAACTGTGATCATGTGAATTGATTTACTCAAGTGTGACTATGTCATTGATAAGTAGATTATTCAATCAACTATGAGATTCTTTGTCTTCAGCAACCCATTTAAGTGTCATTATCGTGATTCATCGAGAAATGATATAAGAGCATGTTCTAGAGGGGTTGTGGTGTGGAATTTTCTGTAGTCTATCCCGTTTCGGCATTGATGCTGCAAAATCGTAGCAGGTGAATCATAGTTAATTGATACTTTTTGCTAATTATTTTATCTTTTGGTAAGGCAGATATATGCTATTGATTAATCGAAGATTCCTCATGTTTGAAAACTTATTACATATCGTAATGTTCTTCATTATCTCTTCATCATATTTCTACATTATCTCATGTGGAAGTATCACAACCGAAACTTGGACTCAGAAGGCCTTGTTGTTATGCGCAATTTGAAGTACTTGATTCCGAATCACACCCATTTCAACACTTGATGCTTGATAGCACTCTAGCTGGACAAGTAGCAAGCGGATATAAACCGATATATGGATATGTTTTGTCAAATTATCATTTCTCAGATCTTGACATATTGAGAACCATGTCGTCATGGTGAATCGAAAATTCCCATTTTTCAACGCGATGTTGAATTGATGCGTCATGATCACATCGAGAGACCCTTCGAGAAGCCATCGTACTTCGTAGCGAAAGTCATTCCTATGGAATCTAGAAAGAAGTCTTGCCTGTTGATATGAGCGCATCTAATGTGTGAATAATCGTTTATCGGAATGAAACCATTTGATCTGACATCGTCAAGAGAGATAGAATACATTGGATTATAACATATCCGTGCACTGCTCATCGAAAAATTAAACAAATTTGAATGAAAATAGTTCCGCTTTCGATCCTCATACAGTTAATTAAAAAAATTGGCATTATCCAAACATTTTTCGTTCGCACATTCTCATCTCTGTCAATCCTCTAGATGACTGTTTTCGACCTCGTCTTTTCAATACTCTCTTTAGAGAACTCTCTTTACATCTCATTTTAGATTTATCCTCTTTGACGTATGTGTTTTCATTCTTATGTGCATTCTTGGAATTTCTCTCAAGTTTCGTAACGTGATCCATCAGCACTTTTGGCACCTGCTTGATGTGCCACCATGATTTCGTTCCTTGATAATATGACCGCTATAATATTGTGCTGGTGTTTGCGCTCTGTGTCAGTGAATAGTTTTCCACATATTAGCCGTAAAACAAGCATCGCATTTTGCATGTTATTATTAAGCATATTGCAATTACTTATACACGTTATCTGTGTACCATATAAATACTTCTCATTTATGAAGCAAAGCCATTATCCGAAAATCCTCATGGGAATACCATCCATCAGAGTCTGTAATTGAGAAGTGTTTGCAGCTACCGATAAGTCAAGGTGTCCGCGACATGAATAACTTTGAATCTGTGCAAACACTTGCAAGCTTTATTAAACCTGAAAAAGCCTTGACTTTTGGGTATTAAATTTTGAATTATGGCCAAAATTTATTTTTCGATGCATCATAATCATGATAACTCATTTCACTTTATTAGCAGTTTCTTTTTTATTGATTTGATTTTAGCTTCATATGTTGCTGAGGTATGATATTATCAAGCAAGTATTAGAGCTTTTCAATGCCATAATGTTATCTTGTTTTTATATCAAGGTATGAGGGAATATTCATAAAATCAGTAGAAATGGAATCACAAGGTGGAGCATTTGTGTTACCTGATTATAAACTGCAATTGAACATTATTACATGGGAGTGGTGAGTGATATTCTCGGCATCACCAAAATAAGGCGTGATTCCGTACATAATAAAATTCTCGACGGTTAAATCTGTTATAAGATCTATTTCATTACATGTAATCCAACTTACATTCTGCATCTGTCTATTAATTTTCTCAATTAATTTTCAAAGAAATTCGAAACTTTGTAGGCGGGAATTTCATTGTAAATTGACATAAACCCGAATTTTAGAAATTAGACTTTGAAAAACATTTAATTTCACGGTCAATCTGGTGGGCACAACCTGATAAATTCCTTACTGAGATCAGATAAACCAAAACATCTTTAATATGCAATATTTACCTTATCCCCTTCTGCTGAAGCTTCTGTTCCTGTTTTTCCATCAGTTTTTCGCTCAGGCAATTTTTATTTGCAGAAATTGGTAGAAATCAACAATCTTCAGTCTGCAATGGCCATTCTCGCGGCATTGCAATCAGCGGCTGTCTATCGTCTTCAAAGGACTTGGGACTCCCTTTCACGACGAGATCGAGCAACGTTCGACAAATTAGCCGACCTCTTTAGCGAGTCCGACAATCGACGCAATCTACGCGACTATTGCGACAATCTCCGCCTGCCATGTCTCCCGTACTTAGGTAAGAGTAATAGATGATGTCATATGTTGATACAAGGTTGTTTTGATGTTTGCCAATATACTTTCTACTCCTTTTGGTGTTAGTGATGAATAATAGATTTGTGAAGATTTCAGAAGCTCAAGATTCTATCGCCGTGGCGCTGTGTTGTATGAGATGCTAATAAAGCAATCTGTTGTTTTCTATTTGATCGTTTCAAATATTTGACAACAACGCTAATGTTGTTTTTCTACTGTTATCAAAAGTCATCAGTAGTTATGATACCTCAGTGAGTAATTCACATTAGTAAAGGAAATTTTGTACATTCAATGGCGAAGCATTCCATTTAAAGAAAAATGATTAGAGGTATGTAATTTCTCTTGGTTATTATATTACGCATGTATATGTACATCTCACTTTTTCTCAATTCACGAAAAGTCGTCTTAATTGTAGGTGATTCAAACTTCACACGAACGTCTTCATGTTCTCAGTTAGAGTTGCTCTTCGTATTCTCAGAAACGAACAAAATCAGTATGAACTGCAAAAACATCTATCGTTGTGCTCATTTTTCAAAGATTGTACAGCCCGTTTCAAAATGTGTTGTAAATTATCTAAAAAAACATTATTATTGACATACATGTACGTGCACCCTGTTAAGCCTGGCGAGAAATTCGGTTTTGGGATAAATATGAACTTTGATTTAGAAATTTAAACATAAAAATTGAAACTTTAGCTTTAATAGAAAATAGCCAGAACGTTGCTTTATCAGTTTGTTAAATCGGTTATTTAGCAACAAATTAGTAAATTGCTAATTGTACGACAATATTCCAGATACAATCTTATCAGAAGGAAAAAGTATTTTCTGAAATTGTGTCAAAAGTCTAACTCAATGGTGCTGACCAAGTTTTCATGGTGTCAATGTATCTCCATGTGTGCGGAATCAGTAAAATGAAATGACCAAAGCCAACATTTTGTATAGCAACATAATAAATGATCACACATGTAATTATCAGTCTGCCAAATTAAATTATGGAACGGAATTTTACATGCTTGATTTTGAGCGTCCTTGTCAGTGATAAAACACGTCTGATGTTTTCGAGCAACAATATTCAAACATAAAACATTTTAGTGCTGACGTGCATTTTACTTTTTGATGCATTTTGTACATTCAATGGCGAAGCATTCCATTTAAAGAAAAATGATTAGAGGTATGTAATTTCTCTTGGTTATTATATCACGCATGTATATGTACGTCTCACTTTTTCTCAATTTTGAATACATGTATATGATTTTGTATTTTGCACAAATGATTATGCAGTATATATCACATCAATGTAATTATTCTAAAATTTCCTTGGATTTCTCAATTCCTCTATCTGCACGATGATTCAAGTTAAAGTCAGACATCGATTATTTCAGTATATAAACAAATGTGTCTGCTAGAGACTTCTACATTAGCGTCAGGATGTTAGGATATTAATTTCCTCATACCTTCGGTAACAATCTTCTGACGAAAAATTGTTCAGAATTCGTATAAATGCTTGAGGAGGATACATGCAGAAATGCATCTGAGACTCTAATCTCAACGTATGTGTACATGATGCAAGTATAGAAGCTCGTCATCACTTGATGCCATTATTGTTGCTCTCCTCTACTCTACTAACATTCAGATATACGTGTGACACTTTGCATGATTCCTAAACGATGAGTGCTTTCCGAATAATTGCATTAATGAGGGAAATTTAGCTGGCATTTATCGAACAATAATCTCAATGTATCAGTTGATGTTGGAAATATTGAACCGTTTTGTTTTAATCTTGGATGAGATGTGAAAGAATGAGAAAATGCTAAGACATCGATGAATATAATTACAAGTGAAGAAATGGAGGATTTTGATGATATGTCATCGCACAAATTCTTGATGCGATATGGAAGTGTCTCATGGTTGTCTATGGCTTTGCTGTGACCACAATGATAATGTAGTTGCACCATAAGCGATTTTATCATCAATTTATCAATGGAGCTATTTAGTTTAATTAGTTTAAATTAGTTAGTTTAAATTTTTAGTTTTAATTAGTTTAAATTCGGTTCAGTGAACGTAGGTTCGCTGTGTGGAAGAAGTAGAGAGGTGGTGGAGATGCTCGGCAGGAGAGGAATCGATATATGTTGTGTACAGGAGACACAGTATAAGGGAAATGGATGTCGATTCATTGGTGACGGACCGGAGAGGTTTAAGTTGTGGTGGAGTGGAGAGAAGAAAGGAAGAGGTGGTGTTGGCATATTTGTGAGAGATGGCTTAGTAGATCACGTACTACAAGTGGAACGGATGAGTTCGAGAGAAATGAAGCTGAGTTTGGTCCTCGGAGAGAAGGTGACCCACGTGTTCTCGGTGTATGCCCTACAAAGTAGGAAACCGGATGAGGACAAAGATCGCTTCTGTGATGATCTTGATGACGGAGTGAAAACTGTGGCCCAATCTGAATCTCTAATTGTAGCTGGGGATCTTAACGGTCATGTAGGGTGCAACCGCTTCGGTTTCGAACAGATCATGGGACCTTTTCGGGTTCGGAGAAAGGAATAGAGACGGTGAACGAATCCTCGATTTTTGCCTTGGGAATGAAATGAAGATTGTAAATACACTATACGCAAAGGACGATGAAAAGAAGATAACATACAAAAGTGGTGACAGTCGAACGCAAATTGATTTTATGCTGATGAAGAAAGAAAAATGTGCTTCTGTTCGGGATTGCAAAGTAATTCCTGGCGAAGCATGTCTAACACAGCATCGTCTACTTGCCATGGATATAGTGAGAAAGGGCTTTGAACATCCGAGGAAGAGAATAAATGCACGAAAGATTAAGGTCTGGAAACTTCGTGATCAAGAAAACAGAAAGCTGTTTGAAGAGAGACTGAGGCAAAGAACAGAGTTGGGGACGCACGGTGAATGGGATCAGTTTCAGGACAATATCCTGAAAACAGCTGAAGAAGTCTGTGGAGTAACAAGAGGCAAAAAGAGACAAATACAAAGGGAGACGTGGTGGTGGAATGAGACTGTTCAAGAGGCAATAAAAGATAAAAAGATGGCATACAAAAGGTGGCAGCAGTCAAGAAGTCAAGCTGATAGGGAAGTTTACAAAAATAAGTCACGACTGGCAAAGAAGGAGGTTGCAATTTCCAGACAAGCCGCTTGGAAGGCCTGGGGAGAGAATTTGAGCGCCGCAGAAATGCAGCAGAAAATGTTCAAGGTTGCGAAACAGATGAAAAGGGATCGGAAGGATGTTAACCAGAGGAGATACATCAAGGATGTTAATGGACAGACCTTCACGAGGGAAGAAGATGTGTGCAGACGATGGAAGGAGTATTTTTTCAAGCTTCTGAACGAGAGCAACGAATTTGACGTTGAAGGAATCGACGCAACTGAAGGACCCATCAAAGAAATTTCCAAGGAAGAAATACGCGCGGCCCTTCGAAGCATGAAGAAAGGAAAAGCTCCTGGACCGTCAGGGCTTTCAGCAGAGTTGATGAGAGGAACGGAGGAGGTGGTTATTGAGGAGGCGACGCCCATCTTTCAGAAAGCTATGGAATCGAAAGAAATTCCTACAGCTTGGCAGAAAAGCCTGACGATCCCATTGTACAAGGATAAAGGAGACTCGCTGAACTGTGGATCGTACAGAGGCATTCGGCTTCTGGAACATGGATTCAAGCTGTTTGAAAAGGTTCTCGAAGAGAGACTTAAGAAGCTCGTGCAAGTGGATGCTCGCCAATTTGGGTTCTCGAGTGGGAAGTCGACGACCGATGCGATTTTTGTTGTACGTCAAGTACAAGAAAAGTATACGCAGGTGCGAAAGAAGTTGTTTCATGTATTTGTGGACTTGGAGAAGGCCTTTGACCGAGTGCCGCGTGCAGTTATTGAGTGGGCACTTCGTCGGCAAAATGTGCCCGAGTACCTCGTAGCATCTGTAATGTCCCTATACAAGCATACATCCTCGAAAGTGGTGACATTAGCAGGCATGTCAGAAGGGTTTCAGATCAGTGTCGGTGTCCATCAAGGTTTAGCGCTGAGCCCGTTACTTTTCTTGATTGTAATGGAGGAGGCGACCAAAGAATGCAAAGGTGATGGTCCCTGGGAGTTACTTTATGCGGACGATCTGGTACTAACGGCTGAGACTAAGAGTGAGGCAAAGGAGCTATTCTGCAGATGGAAGACTGACCTTGAACAACGTGGTCTCAAAGTGAACATGCAGAAGACAAAGATTATGGTCACAGGAAAGAAGGTACAAAACGCGAAGCAGTCTGGCAAGTGGCCGTGTGGGTGCTGTGGCAGGGGAGTTGGTGTCAATTCCATCCTTTGTGTCTCCTGTAAGAAATGGTGTCACAGGAAATGTGCTCGTCTGCGAAAGGTGACAGGAATTGCAAACTTTCGCTGTCCGACTTGCATGGGACACAATGACATACCAGAGGACGACTCCTTGAGCTTTGACGGCCTCTCCGTAGAGGAAGTGCATGAGTTCTGCTATTTGGGTGATGTGCTTAGCTGCGATGCAGGAGCAGAGAAGGCGGTGGGGTCCAGAATTTCGGCAGCATGGTTGAAGTGGAGGGATCTTAGCAGCCTGCTGTGCAATAAAGACATCCCAATAATGTGTAGAGCGAAAGTGTACGAAACGTGTGTGCGATCAGTACTATTATACGGAGCGGAAACCTGGCCGTTGACTCAGCAACAAAGAAGCCGACTTGAAGTGTGTGACCAGAGGATGCTGCGCTACATGATGAAGATCAAATGGAGAGACCGGGTCAGTAATGACGATGTAATGGGAATGTGCGGGCTGACACACCTGAGGAACCGAATTCAACAGAGGAGGCTTCGATGGTTTGGTCATGTCAGGAGAGCGGAAGAGAAGGTCATCGGTAGAGTGGAATCCATGAAGGTGGAGGGAAAGCGCCCAGTTGGAAGACCAAAGAAATCATGGCGAAACTGCGTTCAAGAAGACCTGGATGCCCTCAACATCAGCGAGCACCTTGCCCAAGATCGGGACCAGTGGAAGCGAGCCATCAAACTCCGTCCAACCTCAAGCAATGGGACAAGAAGGACGTAAAACGAGAAGTGAAGTGAAGTGAGTGGAGCTTTTATGTCACTCCTCCCGCACGAAGGCCTAGGCGGTGCTGACACTGTCAGACTTTGCTAGATTGTTGTGTCCGGAGGCCCTTTGCGCCGATTTCCATTGACACTGGGGGCTGGACCACATGACCGAAAGGTCAGAAGGCCATGAACTTAGCAGATTAATTGCCGCACACTGGAGGTTTCCATAGGCCATTATCAGAAAAAGACGAATCTCTCCCAGAAATCTATTGGCGAAATTTATGAAAGAAATATAATTATCAAAAACCACGAACGACACGACGTTTAGTATTGCAGACACATGCTCACAGGACTTTGGTGAACCAAATACATTGACAGCCAATGCTTGTGAAAGTCAATAAACTTGGCTTCAGAAATCCGAGTAGAGACAGGGTCAGTTTGCCAGTCAAGGAAATCAATGCTAAAATCATCGATAGATAAAAGAGAATCAGGTTGACTATTGATTGTGTTTCAGAAATTGCACTCTTATTATTCAAATAAACAACGCCGCGGCGACACTCGTGAAAATGTAAATAGAAAGAGGTTAGTAGAACCGATTTAGGTGTCGTGACAAAAATTACCGCGTATGCTGTAAACAACATAACGCGATTTTCAAGCATAGTGATTAGGCAATTTACGACAAATGTCGCAATCACAAGTACTACAAACATGGCTACTAGAAAAACTCACGTAGTTGCTTACCAGGCTTGTTGACTATATGAACAGGGACACCGTACTTTTTAGCCAGTCTGTTTTGTTTTGCGCGTACAACTATCAGTGATGTAATTAACTTCGAGGTAGGGATTATTATCATTAACAGAATGTGCTTAACTACATCGAAGACTTTTTTTGAAAGTTGCTGCCAAAAATTTCGCAAGAAAATCAGCAGCCTTTGACAACACGTGGAGGTAGACCTTCTTTTAATCTGTAAGGTTGAATTGATTATAATCAATTCACCCTTACAGATAAAAGAAGGTCTAGCTTGATTAAAAGAAGATAAGAGAAGGTCTAGATAAAGGTCCTTAGATAAAAGAAGGTCTAATTGATCATTGTCAATTCGCCCTTACAGATAAAAGAAGGTCTACCTCCACATGCTGTCAAAGGCTACTGATCCAGCGAAACTTTTTCAGAAACATAGGTTTTAGATATGGCTGAGGGAGTTCTTGTTATCCTAATTTCGAGGCTACCCAGGAATAGCTTTATCACGATGAGGATGCGAAAGCAAAAATACGGCACTCCCTTTAGTAATGGCTTTAATAAAAATGAGTTGCTAAAAATATTTATTTTATAAATATTTTTAGCAACTCATTTTTATTAAAGCCATTACTAAAGGGAGTGCCGTATTTTTGCTTTCGCATCCTCATCATGAACACCCTCCCGTATGAGGCTATCAACTAAGCTTTATCACGATCACATTTCGTACGATTCGACATTTTTGACTCGACTTCCCTCTGACACCGAGAAGCATTGTAGGCCTATTCACTGAAGCTTCTGAAAATTCGAAATGCAATTACATAACAGCTAATATGATCATAACTACTACATGATCTGGAAGCATAAAATGTATGCCTACTAGCAGCAAATGTGCACTATTAATGTGCATATCTCATCCCTTACAAGCATAGAGTGAACTTATCATGACTGAGCAACTTCTGCAATTTTTGCAAATGATCGGGCATTGCTGCATCTCTTTTCATGTAAAATTTCTGTGCTATGCAAGAATGTTGACCAAGTGCTTTCAAATCCGTGCGACCCATGACCGTCCATCCTTATGCGGA
This sequence comes from Prostheceraeus crozeri, assembly GCA_907163375.1. NCBI lineage: Eukaryota > Metazoa > Platyhelminthes > Polycladida > Euryleptidae > Prostheceraeus > Prostheceraeus crozeri. The sequence continues at coordinate 216,531 of CAJQUW010009657.1, forward strand.
ATGGCTTGCCAATTGAAGTGCTCACATCATGTATCTGTTATTCAATTCGTTCGGAATATTTCTTAACTGTTGGTGCCGCTACATAACTTAAGCATTACAGGACGGCGTGCTGACTACACTGATTTCTTCATCCTACAGCAACTTTAGGCGGTTTACTATTTTTCGATATGAATTCACAGTAAGTAAAATTCACCACGAAACGATGAAATCGATGTTTTCACATTCAAGGTCGGTGGTACAATGCGGTATAGGGTAACTCCTTTAGTGACTGCAGAAGCCCGGTCGCTGCGTCGTTCCTGGAACTAAAACGACTAACTTCGACGTGAGAGACCTCGGCCCCGGACTTTTGTCCGGGTGTTTTTCCTTATTTGGGAACGCGGAAGAGCTCCGCTAACGAAACAGTCGAAGGAATAATAACTCATGGGCTTAGTGTACCACCGATCTGGCCAACAGAAGTAGGACGACCCTTAGAGACGGCTGATCACCACTAACTGTATGTTTAATCAGATAATTTAGTATTCCTCCCCTACCTCGATCGGATGACCTGTGTGGGTGTAGTGTCAATTAAGCAATGATCGGGGCATTGCTGCATCTCTTTTCATGTGAAATTTCTGTCATCGTCTTGCTGCTGTAGAGAGCAATAATTGATTCAGTAGAGTGCTCTGAATGCCCAAAAATTTGCAGCCATCTTCAACTACTTGAAAGGATGCGAAGTATTCAACGAAGTTCACTTTTCCTTTCGGTTCTTATGGGTTATCCCCCCCCCACGTTTTCAAATTTGTCTACAATCCGTAGAAATGAATCAATCATCATAAAACTTCAGAGACACGTAATTGAGCATATTTTCCACCCACATGCAGAATTTTATGCAATTTTATGCTTTTTGAATTAGAAACGATAAAGTGAAGTGTAGCGATGTCAGCAGCTTGATCTGACTTCGTCTGACCTCATTGTCTGAGCAGATAGGACTAGGTCAACAAAGTCATGTCGCGACAACTCTAGAAGTGATAATGACCCAGACCACATCTTTCCATTAATGTGCTTAACTTAAGAAAGGTGTGGTGGAGTAGTGGAGTAGTGGTCGTGGGAAGATTTCAAATAGCAATGGATGAGACGAAGACGGAAAGAGAACACTGCACAGACGAGTAACAATAATGCGTCTAATAGACTAAGTCAGATCAAGCTGCTGACATCGCTACACTTCATGTTATCGTCTCTAATTCAAAAAGTACTTGTCGGATTTGCATAAAATTCTGCATGTGGGTAGACAATATACTCAAATACGTGTCTCTGAAGTTTTGCGACGGTTGATTCATTTTTACGGATTTTAGACAAATTTGAAAACATTGGGGGAGATAGCCCAAAAGCACCTTCCTTTCTTCACAAATCACAATCCTCTTTATTTCTGATTGATTGTGTTGATAGACCTTTCACTCCATGAGAGTAGTGGCATTTGTTGTCAGGTCATAAAAGTCATTCTCCTTAGCAGGTCACAGCTGTTGCTCTGGTCAAGGAGATGACTTCATTATCAATAGGACATTGTCAGATCCATTATTTCTTCAACTGCTTTGTCTAAAACAATAGAAAACAGCCAGCTGACGTACGTCATACGCAAGGATTACTGGACACAGACTTCAATGAACTTTCTTTAATCGCCAGAATTTGTGAGATCTGCACCAATTTAGCGGAATGATAGCGTCTACGTTGGAGGCAATTCCTGGTGACATCATATAAGTTGCGATTATATCATTGTCATTTCCACTTTCATAATGCAGTAGCAAATGTGTTCATTCTAGAATAATACATCATCAGTCTGAATGGCGCATACAACAAACCAAAAATAATGGGTCGCTTAGTTTGTATTCAATTTTGACGTTATAATTTTTGTGGATGCGATGCGGAAATGTCAGATCTCAGTAAAATTAGTATTGGAATCTTCTATTCTATTATTGTTGTTTATGGAAGGGGTAAATACATAATCTCAAGCCATCTCTCAATGAAATATTATTTGATGTTTGTAGCTGTTGTAGCATGGATACAACGACATTTCCATAAGTCGTGTTCATTCACTCCCGTTTTACGTCCTATGAGTCTTGGGTTAGACAGCCCCTAACATTTCTTCTTATTAATAGCGAGCGAATGGTCTGGGTTCTTGATCCTGAAATCCTCTAAGAGAGTTTGTAGTCACGTTTTTCAGTTTTCTTTTTTATCAATGCATCGGAGACATGGACGACTAGAAGCTAACTTTCATCTCTACTTTATTCTAACTTATTCTTGTCATCATGCCATCGTCGATTCTCTCACTTATACCCACTAGGGAGGACTCGCTATCACCAACGCTTGTCCTCACTTAGGTACTGGGCCTAACATTAATTTACATCACCAACGTAAAGCATCAGCCACACATAGAGATCTCCTCAATTCTTCCTCCTTTGGGATCCTCTCAAACGTCTCCTTCAACCCAATGATGGCGAAGAAAATATCAGTGGTTGCGTACCTACACTGCAGCCCCAGCTTCTGTGGTGCCTTCCCAAATGTAAAACCAAACTGTAAAATGGATTGGACGTCGTGGTGACATTCAGTATCCCCCGAGAAGCCCTGACCTAGCTTCATTATGTTTCTTTTTCTTGAATATTTAAAAAACGAAGTCTACAAGAATTCACGGCTACTTAATGTGTAAGAAATGAGAGATAAAATCACATTAAGTGCAAGAAACATTCCGATGAATCTCATTTCAAAAGTCTGTCGCTCTGTGGCCTCTCTCCTGAGAAGCATGCACCTTCTGAATAATATGACTCAAAAGTTAATAGTTTTAACTACCTACATTGTTTTGTCTTCTTTCTACTGGTTTCCATTCTTATGTTTGGTAAAGCGGTCAGGCTCCATTTTTGTCATCTTCGAGAAGTTTGTTGCATGCATTTAAAGCTGACTTCGTTACCTGCGTTCAGAATTTTTTGTTATATCCTGAAAATTGCATCCTTTTTTCATTTCTGTCAAATGTTTTGTAGTTTCTGTCCACGGTAACTGTTCACTGCAGTTAAGCATTATTCTCAACATGTTCTGTGTGCGTATTGTTCTTTTTGTGTTCGTTGACATGGCTGTTCCTGTATGTACAACCATCTTCGATGATATTTCTTTCGCATAAAATTCACATTTTCGTATTTTGGTTATTGTTACTTATTGTTGTTATCCATACCTTGAAATCTAATATTGGCCAATATATTTAAACAATATACTCGTACTATAACAACAGAAAGTAACAAAAACCAAAGCACAAAAATAATACTACATGAATTTTATGCGAAAGAAATATGTGATAGAGAAATCGGAAGAAACATTGAAACGAAAATTGCAAAAGAATAATTCATTCAAAAGAGCAAAATGCAAAGAAAGCGAAAGCTTCTTATGTGACAGTAATGGCAAAGGGAGATGTGATGATCAAGGAATGACATATGAGATAGTATGTGAAAATTGCTAAAGAGTTTACATCGGAGAGACAGCAAGAACGGCAAAACTATGAACACTGGAAACAGCTGCAAGAGCGAAAATATGGGTCAGCATTATAAAGACATTGTAAGGAAAGGCATGATGAAGAAGAGCAGAAATTTACAATGAATGTGAAGAGTGCATTACGACAACGCCATGGAAAGATAGATAACTGATAATATCAGGAGCAGTTCAGAAACCTCAACATCACGAAAACAGAATGGAAAAACCAAATGAGTGTACTGGTTGCAGCTATTAGTGATGAAGAGTGTTTTTACGTCACTTCTCACGCACACTGAAGGCTTGGACGGTGCTGACATAAACTCAAATTTGGAGCGTTATGATCTTTTCGTCCGGATGCCCTTCCTAATAGCCATTAGTGAAAGTTAATTTTCAACACTGAGCTATACTGAGACCTCATTTCCGTTTCTATGATTTTTGTTATGTCTGTGCTTGAACTTCTGTGATTTCAAACGAGTTAGCATTTGATTTCTGTATATAGACAATAGGATTTGTTTCAATTTTTTGTGCTAAGTGATCAAGCCGGACCGGCGAGATCGATTTTAGTATTATAAGTTCTGTGCGTTGAAAGACCTACATTTTAATCATTATATAATTTCATTCAGTGATGTTTTCCAAGTCTTCCTTTGCAAATTGCGTTCTAATTACAGAAAGCCTTCACCTTTCAAATGGAAAATTGCTTCTGTAGATAAAAAACGGCACCAAGTTATTCATCATGATCGAATATTTTCGCCGGTTCTATTCATGATCAACACCGGAATGAATCAGATACAGAATTACAACACAGTTTGAACATTATTAACACAATCGTTGCATAGATCAATTCACACTTATAAGACAATCGCCAAAGAAAATTCAACACAAGATAATAATACTGAAGGCCAAATATAAGTAAACAGTGAACAATTTAAATTCGAGGAAGAGGAAAATAACTACCATGGTAAAATTAAATTTACAACTGTCTCTTTCTGAGTACATAAGTCAGGTTGAGTACGTTTTACTAGAATGGCTTCATACACACTCAGGTGCGCCTAACTTCTGCACCTTCGAAGGATCAGAAAGCAGGATCTGGGAGGCTTCGTTGGGACACAATCGATCAGATGTCTCGTGATAGCACTCGGTGCCTTAAAGCGACGGCGGGAATCTCCAAGGCTTAAAAGCACTTAGAGGGGCTATTTGGAGCAAAAATGCCTCTTTTTCATCAATTTTCATCATCTGTTGCAGGAATGTATCTCACAGATCTCACCTACATCGACGTTGCTCATCCTACCAGTGGTGGGCTGGAGTCACAAACGCGTCTCGACTTAATGAACAATATCTTGCGAGTTCTTGCTGAATTCCAATGTTCAGAATACAGTAAGTCCTTGAATATGCTCTCGACTATCACATTTGGTCAATTATACACATTTCTATACAGATTATGAACCACAAGAACACATTCAGAAATATCTCAACCGCCAGCAGTATATTGAGGAGCTGCAAAAGTTTGTGGAAGATGATAACTTCAAAGCATCAGAACGATTGGAGCCTAATCAGTCCTCATGCGTGGCCACATCATCTCTTGCCTCTAACGTTTCGCACAACGAGTCCGGAATCGCCGCAGGCTCAGAAACACCTTCTTTGCGTGTAGCTGGATCGCGTCCTACCACTGCGGTTCGAACTCTGCCCCCAGGTTCCCGACCACAGTCCCGATTCACACCTGGGCACAGGAAAGCAAAGAGCCTCGGCGCCACAGCCAAGTAAGAAATATTCTATTTTCATCATTCGCATGTGTCTGCGAGAAAATTCATTTCCAGTAAATATAGGGTCCTCAACCTCTTGTCGATTTCTGCTTAATATTTTACTTCAGTTTGCACATTGTATTTGTTTAAATTATGAACACTATAAGTGAGTTAGGGTCTGACTTCTTTCATGTAGTGCGCAAGCATCTACATGCACGTGTATAATCCGTATAATCAAGGATGCTTGAACAATGAAGATTGTTTTCGAATGTAATGCATGAAATGGTGAAATCTAACCGAACAACGTGGTGAATTCATTGTATCATCCAGCCACGGATCACCTTATCAATTATAGTGATGCCTCATGCTATTTCTTACAGAAGGATCCCGCTAACTGTCGCTGACATACAATCAGCATTGAGCTTCTTAGTAATAGCATCAATATCAAAGGAACTCCCGCAATCCAAAGCCGAGACAGGCTCGTCGCAGACTTGTGAAAGAAATTTTCGAGAGAGGTAGAACAATGCAGTTACAGCAGCAGTCCCACTCCTTAATTCACCATTTTCCAACATTCTTTTGAGATTTGAGAAATTGTTGGTGCTTGCAACACTGCTTTGGGAGAGACGCTGCGGCTCCGAGCATTCGAATTTTCACTTCTTCGGCATTTTGTAGGCTGGGATAGGAAATTGTTCAAAAAGGTCAAGCTGTGAGCCCTTTCAACTTTCAATGTACTCATTTCTGTAGTGATGAGTGCGAAGAATAAAGCTGTGGTCAAATGTTGAAAGCATTATACGAAACTGTGAGGCGGGAATTTCTAGCAATTTAACGTTGTCGCATTTTGTCAGCCGTGTCACGAGTTGAATGTTTTCTGTCTATTTTTTATTCAGTTTATGCAATGATTTCTGTTCAGTTTGTTCTGCGCTCTCGTTTGATCTACCCGATCTAGAGAAGCAGTCAAACCATTCGGTGGTCATTAACAATAGCATTAACCTTCAAGTTTTCAAATTAGCAATGGCTCCATTGACAGGTACCTTAACCGGAGATGCAAAATTTCCGTTTTTTGATGGATCGTGAAACGCGAATGTTTCATCTTGAGACATTTTGATAACGTGATCAGGACAGAGACCCTGGGCAAAAAAAGCGAACTCTGGATTTGACAATGATCGGCAACATTTTCAAAATGCAGGTATCACTATGTGTACTGAAACATATAAGATTCTGTTGATGAAATACACCGGTCCACTGATGCAATTTTTAACGCAACTTTAGCAAATATTGAAAATTGTCGCTCGGCTATAATAATTGCAAGTCGATAAAGTCAAATCCGTTAAATCGGTAGAACTTAACGAATGAAGCTTGTCGTCATTTTAGCCAGGTATCAAACAAAGAGTCTCCTGTTGTTCGAATGAACAACAAGTTATATTAGTTTCCTTCACAATTGCTGCAGGCCCAATTTGAATAGATAAGTGAATTAGTCGGAGTGGAACCATTCCAAGGCCACCACAGCGTTACTGATTAAAATTTTTCAGCGACTTATGGCGAGGGAATATTTGGAAAAATTTTTGAAGAATGGCTGAAATATCTAATGCCTGGAATTATCCAACGCAGACAGAGACATAGTGAAGAACTCATTATTCAAAACTCCAAAGTCAACGCTTATTTCCAACTTGGAAAACGTAATACAAATATACATGCCATTAATGTGATGAGTGCTAAAATTATAAAAATGTCTATATACAATGAATGATAGATGGAGGATGAGATGAACAGGTAAGTGAAATGATAATACGGGTCGGAAGAAAAGGCATTACAAGTCAACAATGTCAAAATTGATCATGAATAATCTGGAATTGGAATGGATGCATGTTCAATAATATTAGCATTATGTCACGTCTTAGTACAGTAGACGCCGCTTATTAAAAACACATTGGGACCGTCTTAAATTGTTTTTATTAAGCGACCTTTTTATTTAAAGAATGTGACTTAGAATTGAATCTGTAAATGATGGTGGGTACAGCATAGGCCTACATGTACTGCAGTAAAATTTAAATTACGAATTATCTAGATATTCGATAGGAAACTCTTTAGATGTATATGCGTGCAGTGTATTAACGATCGGAAAGCGATCCTTTGCAAAACACTTCCATGTAGTGGAAATTGCAATACAGTGCTACTACATATCCATCACCGGAATTTCTATAAGCTGCTCGAATACGAATGCATACAGGTCCTACTTGAAACACTGTTCGATTGTAAGTTGTGTTTAGATTTTGCTGACGGATAAAGTTGCGTATTTCGCTTTCCATTGTGCCATCTTCTATTGGAGAAGAGAGATGCAACATGGAGCTTGAGCGAGTTGCTATTAACTGCACCAGTGAGATAAAGCATGTGCGGATTAGCCTACAATGATCGAATAAGTGCAATGAAGAGTTTATGAAAGAATCGTGTTCATTTACTGTCATTCAAACCTGTAGTTAATCTTTGAAAGTAAAAATCTAAATGAAATTCTGTTTTTAATAATCGGGGTTTGTTTTTTATAGGCGGAGGTCTACATTGAAGTTTCAACAGCAAAAATTCCGGACCAAACCAGGCTGTTTTCATTAACCGGGTGTTTTTATTATCCGTGTTTTTAATAATCGGGGTCTACTGTGTTCTTGTGAATGAATAAGTCTTAGTTATGATTTTGCATATTGATATTACCGAGTTTTGAGATCTGTGTATCAATGCTTTCACTGTGAACATCTTATGACAGGAATATAGTTCACATTCATACTCATATTTGAAAATGCACTCTTTGTAAATCATGCAACACTCACTTGCTTCACGATCCTCCGTCCACTTTCCCGGTGTTACCAGTATTGAATGATGAGCTTTTAAAAAGCCTCTCGAAGAGCTTGGATTTGTATAGCGCAAAAGACCCAGTCTCGTAGTGAGTGTATTGCAATAAGAATCGAACGTCATTGAACGCTAGCTACAAGGTGATATTTAAGAGAAGCATTCTCTTGAAGTCTCCAAACGATTATCTTTATAGACGTCATAATCCTGCTACTTCAATGACCATCAGTAAAAGAACATGCTTATTTTGCAGTCTTTTCCCCTCCGTCTCCACAAATGATCTCCGGAGTTCATCGCCAGTTCCTCAATCGAATTTTGAATGTCATCATCTTTTGGATGCCTCAGTCATGGACGCAGCTTCAGCACGATGTTTAGTGCCGACGCCGACTGCTGGAGGAAGTCGAGATGAATTGTCATGTACTGATTCCTCTCATATAGCACTTCGAGATAGCCGCGATACGTTGCTGGTTCCTAGCAGAATTATCTCAGGTAGGAATCATAGCATAGAAATGTTCTTAAGTGCGTTGCATGTTGTAATGCCAATTTTGCCGTTATACAAATCTACTCACAAGCATAGCTGGTTGTTTTGCATGTATAAATGATTCTTAGATTTATTAAATCTCAACAAATGCAACCACCACGAGACATGTTTCGGCCTATTGTGCCTCATCAGATCTAGAGGATGTGCAAGAATACCCTCTAACCACAAGGCCATCGGACCATCTGTCGAAACCGTGAATTAGCCAGGAAGACACTGATTTAACGCAGACAAAGTTATCATATTATCGTTGAAAACGATTCCCAGATTCTACAATGATATTGACAAAAACGGAGCGCAAATAATTTTTTGCATTCAGTGCAATGCATGAACTGTGTTGCTCAAACAAGGCAATTGGAACCCTTTAAATTGTTTTCGGCTAATGGCAGACAAATAGTAATGATTCTTTTAAAGTTTGACTTACATGAACTTCTACTACTCATAAAAATACATGTAAGTAAACTAAAGCATTTCGACAGTCGAACTTCATCCTTTAATCTGCCTCTGATTTAATGAAAAAACTTCTTGGAATTGAACTTTTTGAATGAAATTTAATGCAAGATATAGCGAGGTTAAGATTATGTTGTTTATTTGATGTGAATTGTTAGGATATTGGATGTGAATTAAATAGGATCAGAATGCATCTATCAATAGTGGCGACCTTAAACTGTTAAGGCAATCAAGGTGGTTCTGTAGACATGATAACACATGAGTCATCATCATCAATAAACTCATGAATATACTCATTAATTTTCAGGCGAATTGATTGTCGGTAGTCGATTGAATCTTGCAATTACTTGGGTAGTCCGTTTTTTATGCTGACGACGTCATTGGAAATCATTTTAGAATTTTTATACTACAAACTGCATAAATCTTCAAAAAATACAAAGTAAAATGGAATTAGAATCGAAAATGTTTTGCCTTTGATGAATTTAAATTTCTGAAAATTTATATTAAGAGTTTCAATCTTTGTCAAATGCTTTTGAAACTGTATATACACCATGACATTTTCAGTCCCTCCTCTTAGAGGGTGGCGGTCTGGTTTTGAAGAAGGTGGTTTCTCCTTAATAGGTCGATATAGAACTCTGTGAAAATTCCTTAAAATAAATCAATTATTGCAACAGACCTATGCAAGCTTAATTAAGAAAATGCTAGACAAGTATTTGATTAACTTACACAATAATTACTTCACTCCCAAAATAATATATAAAACAGGTGATACTCTATTTTGTTGACGTTATTTTAGATGTTTTACGGTAAACTTCCTCCTGCACAAGTCTATTATTGACTCGCTATGTTTGAGGAGATCTCTAAGCGACTTGTTGTCCTTTTCGATGCTAATTTTTCATTTGCATACTTGAGTGCCTTGAAGTGAATGATAAAGATACACCGTATTTCCTCTAATAAATGCCGCGGTGCTTGTTTGCAATCGCTTACTTAGTGCGGCGCTGATTGATTGTTTGATTTACCACTTACTAGGTTTCTCCAAATTGATTTTGTGATTTTCAGCTCGCATTGATACTTTTCATCAATACGAGCTGAAAGGTATTATCGATTTATTAATTGCCGACAAGGCTCAGTGCTCGACGGTACAAGAAGCTCAGTAAGTTACGGAATCTGATTCTGTTTCAGAATCTGATATTAGATCTGAGTGTAACGCCTTCATTATGTGACTTCTTTCATCATAATGTGGACTGCAAGCAGTGCAACATCCTTAAGCATTCCAGTGACGTTTGATATCTGCGAGTATATCCTTGATTTTTTAGCTCAATGAACGATTGTGTACTGCATTTAGTCATTCTTTTCTCGTTTTCTTGCCATCAGAGGTGCGGCGTTTGTTTAAAATGCTAACTTCTCTTGGTTGGCGTTTATTGGAGGAAATACGGTTCTTAATATCTTGTGGCAACCCTCTTGCTATTATTACAATTTTCATTCTAGCAGTTTGTAACTTAGACTGATCTGTAATCTATAATCTAGTAAATCTATAATTTCATCAATTGTACATAGCTAATGGAACGTAATTCATTTTTTATAGCCAATTCATCAATTATCACGAGTAGCTGTGACACACTTTCATCCAGTCAAGGGAGTACTGCACCACCCGGGACGATCATTTGTGAGGGCTGTCTTAAAAGAAAAACACAAATGAAGGGAGGTCGGCGACCAGCAATGGCATCGTGGACTAAATATTGGGTGTCACTGATGGAGAACGAAGGTCTCTTCTATCTTTATTACTTCCATCCAAAGACGGCAATGTACGCTCGTGAGCGTCATGAAGTAAGTTCCGCACAATGCACTGTACATTAGGATCTAGTGAAGAAACTTTTATCAAATTTCAAAATGCTTGGGTTCTATATCTGTGTCGACAGATTGTTTAAGATGCCATGCCAAATTTTATCGCTTTTGGTTTAGGTTTAGAGGTCTTTCAGTTAGCAGCTTGAAGCTGATTAGGCGACTCAAAAATCGTTTTTTTTTGAAAATTCAAATTACATTCATCGAATCAAGATCGAATTTTTAGCAATAAACTAGCAATAATCTCTAGCGATTTGGTTAATTTTTTCTGGTTCCACATCTGGGATCAATTGGAGGATCCCAGGATCGTCATCACATTCTTTTATCATTATGTGAAATAACTAATCCCGCAAGATATGAAAAGTTGATTCCAGAGGTGGGACCAGAATATACCCGCCCGTACAGAAAAAATTGGTATGAATCATACTATGAAACATTCGTATGAAACATAGCATGAAACAGACGTATGTAGCATAGTATGAATCATACTATGGACATGTAACGCTCTGTCGGGCCATACCCTGGCATACGTATGATTCATACTATGACTTAACATAGTATGAAGCATACCCTAAATCATACTATGAAAAATCATATACGTATTCATACCAGACACACTGTGAAAACGTAGTATGAATCATAGTATGGAACAGACGTATGAAGCATACTATGAAACATACTATGAACATGTAACGCTCTGTCGGGCCATACCCTAACATACGTACGATTCATACTATGACTTTACATAGTATGAATCATATTATGAAAATAGTATGCATACTCATATGGCACACGCTGTGAAAACATGATGTGAAACATAGTATGGAACAGACATACGAAACATAGTATGAGACGTACTAAGAGTATGTAACGCGTTGTCGTGCCATACGCATGAATCATACAAAGAAACATACTATGAAAATAGGTACGTATACTCATCCTAAACACGCGTGAGTTTTCAGAGTATGTTCCTGACATAAAAATACAACATATATGCATACATCAGTATATCGTACGAAGGAATATCATACATAAGCATATATGTTTTGATGTTGTACATACATTATATAACAGCATGAATTCGTTATTATATGCACCACTTATCATATGAATAATAACATGCATTCTGTATTCAATATGTCGCATTTTAATCTGAAAGGGAACAAAGTCAAAAGCACCTTGTCTCTCCGGTAACATGTCAAATGTAGCAAGTCAACTGATTTAGATGGAGAACATATCATGAGGGAGACAGCTATTAGCATCATTTTAAGATCAAAATAATTACAATTTCTCATACGTTAAAATCACATATATGGCATTCATTTGTTATAACACACGAACGACGTACCCATTTGATCAAAAATAAACATTTTTGTATGATTTTTTAAAATCAAAGTTCGAGTGAAGAGGACGGTACCATAAACACTTAAGCAGAAGATAAAAAAAGAAAGTGAAGCAACTCGTTAGCATTCAGTAGCATAAACAATCTTAAAAGAATCCGTTAGCGTTACCTGTAATGCAAGCAGCAAATAATAATGCTTCCACGTCAAGACAGTGTGAAGTTCATTGTTTTGACGTTCATACAAGTTCATTTATGCTTTCAATGGAAATAAACTAATGCTTATTATTAGAGAAGTGAAAGGAACCAGGAGCCTTCTGAGTTAGACTGGACAACCCTGATGGGCATGATGGAAAACTTCAGATACAATGACACACTAATAAAAGAATTATACACGTTTATGATAAGGTGGCAATTTCTCAAGCAATAATAGGAAAGATAAATAATCAAAATAAATATCAACAATATTTTTCGAAACTAATTGAATTAGCTTTTATTACTTTCATGAATCATGTTTGATAGAATCTATTATCTTAAATGTGTTGGTGTTCAAAATAGCGCTTAATCAATGGCAACTCAAGGAAATTATGTTAGTAACACTTTCGTATTTAACTTTTAGATTACTGAAAAATGGACTTTCAAATTTTTACTGACAATTGTAGAGATCCACAATACACATGAGACTTTTCAAAAGTAAACTCGTTGAATAACTAATTCTTTGAGCAAAAGAAAGCTACAAGACACGTTATTATTTCGTTTAAACAAGAATAATACCTGCTCTTATATGCATGGTAATCGTTAATCAAATTCTTACGATATCATCATGTTATGTAAAAAAATGCATGTAGGTCATGCAATTATGAGATGAGAAGGATCCAACTCGATGAATTCTTGGTTAGACTAAATATACATAAATGAATCATTTATGCATTAAAAATAAAACAAAATCGATGTGTTGGGCAACATCAGTGGGTTTTCACTATCATTTTCAAAACACGTTGAAATACTCGTATTGTGGAGATACTGTGGAAGCTCCATAAATATCATTATTGCATTAATAATCATAGGAAAACAATGAGTAATATTTCAGAATTGCATGCATTAAGTACCATACGTGTTTGATAAAATCGTCTCAGATGAAATTTTCAGCTTGTAGCAAAGACGTTTTGCATAAAGTATCTGAAAAGCATGAACAATATATACATATATATGAAAGAATTTCATTATCAGAAGAATCAGAACTATTGACGAATTCGTTATCTGCAAATAATGTCATTATATGCTAGCAAAATAGTTATATAATACTAGACAAAGATAATGAAATGAAAAATAATTATTTCCAATGACCTGAGATAAAAATGGGTACGTCATTCATCAGGAAGTTGAACAGCAACATTATGAAATGCGTATATTCAACGAAAGTTATATTTGATATCACTCACTAATTCTGTATAGATGACTGATGATCACCAGCATCATTCAGCATGGGTACAAAATTCGGGTTACGCATTATCAAACATCAAAGTAGAAAAAATTGTCGCTACCCAACATAGATTACTCCTGCACAATAACATGTAGTATGTGTGTATACGGTATGAATTTAAATAATCAATTATGACTATGTTTCACAGTATGTTAATACATACGTATGCGAAATTCATACTTATGCATACTATGTTTCATACTATGATAATGGATATATATGCGTAATACATTTTTATTCATAGTATGTTAATACATACGTATGCGCTATTCATATTTATGCATACTATGTTTCATAGTATGTTAATACACACGTATGCATTATTCATACTTGTACATACTATGTTTCATAGTATGTTATTACATACGTATGCGTTGTCATACTATTTTTCATACCTTTTCATACTATGATTCATACGGACTTATTTCTGTACGGGCATCAACCAAATCGCTTGAAATTTTACTATGCTAGCATCATATATTATGCGTCGACACCGATATAGAACCCAAGCATTTGGAATTAATTCGAAAAAAGTTTTTATCGCTCAACTCTAATTGCTGTATATTCCTTTTTTCATTCGCTGTTGGAATCGACTAAGATTTTTAAAAGCAAATTGTAGTAAGTGTCATTGACCATGCTGTTAAGGCTACTCATAAAGCTGTGAAGTCATTTTTCAAAATGGAATTTTCAATAGGAAAGCTATTATATTCTGTGTCGATTCCACGCAGTTCTCGCAGATTTCTTTTACAGCGTTGTGCAGCAAAATTGCCCACTCCTATTAATTGTCCACTCCTACATTTCCTATAGAGGTGGCTACACACTCTTTTTAGCTTTTTCTTTTTTTACATTTTTCTGGCCATTCTTACGAAACAGAAATGTGTGGTCACTATCAATTTGTATTAATAAATGTGCAATGATGATATTCGTACTTTTTTACAATGCTAGTGTTGCTGCACAACACTGTATAAACATACTAGTTTTATGATTCCGATTCACTTCTTCAATTATGTTGTACAATTATGTAACTTCACTTATGCCTGCTTATGCACTTAGATTGCAATATAACAGTGTTTTTGATTAAACTGAACGCTTGAATATTCTTCATAATCTGCTAACGGTTTATATTGGGACACCCTGTATATATATTTTCGCATGCACAGAGCATCTTCGATCATTTTTGGTTACCGCTCGCAATTGGTAATTCGGACACCGTAGAATCAACACAGAATATTCCTAAAATTATCTATCATTCCATTTTGAAAAATGACTCAAAAGCTTAAACCCATTTATGCGCAAACTATTTTCAAAACCTCAACATGTTTTAAAAAGGCTTTTCAAACGCGACTCTCGGCAGTTCTACTAGGTATTGTGCGAGGATGGGAATAGTGTCAGAATTGCACTGATCAAAATGTTAACATTCTGGAGTCAACGGTTATTCTCAACATTGATCCAAACGCTTCCGGTAGAAATGCCTATTTATGCGAACAATGCGCATAAGTGTTAAGAGCAACATTAACAGAATGGTCAATTTGATACCTGATGCGATTCGTATATGCTAATTACACACTTGCTTTTAGTGTGAAACTAATCAATGATAATTGCATCGATCACTGTGACTTCACTCGCTACAGTTAAGAATGCCGAGTCGATCTGTCAAATTACGAATTATTTTGAAGCCATCAGCTTCTCAAGCTTTTCAGGAACACTGAATTTTTGAAACTATCACAAAATTCCAACTTCACAGCAAAATACCAAAATAGAAAATGTATGCAATTACCTCTAAGTAATCCTCTTTTTTCAGTTTCGAAGGATGTTTTGCAAAGTACAATGTTTAAAAGGTTGTCTAATCGTACAGGAGGACATGGACGATGATTGTTTTCAACTTGTGGAGCTTCAAGATCGTCATCAATATAAGTTCCGTGTCGTTCCCCCGGCCGCAATCACCACAGAAACCACTGCTATATCACCGGCTGTCAAAACTGCAAGCGCTGCCCTTGCCCATAGGTGGGTGGATGCGCTCAACGACGCTTTGAAAGTAATGGAAACCCGAGATCATGCTGATCTGATAGAATGGAGTGAGGAAACCTGATGAGAGATGTGTTGTACAGGCTCCGTCCTCTTGTTGTCTCGGTGCTAAGTGTCGCGGGCCTTTGTATGTTATCTGTGCTGATGAGAAGTTGTTCCTTTTGGTCTTGTATTATTATTTTTATACGTCTCTGAATCGTAACTGGTTTCAACACTCGTTTATCACTGCCACAAAAGAAATGAAGATTCGATGTAAATCTTGTAAAAAATCTATTTTTCACATGAAAGCATTTGTTTTTACTGGGGATAAAGGAAAAAAATAATTTTCATGAAATTATTTCATTAATCGCAGATAATGCGCATATCCAAAATGCTCATTCTCTGCGTTGTATTTCGAAATTGAGCTCCTCAGTGCGCATTATATTCTGCAAATGTAACCAATTAACCTTTTTAGAAGTGAGCATTGATTGATGGCCTCCCAGGCTTTGTCAAGTATTAATACTTTCCACTTATTCCATGTGCATAGCCCTCACTGAAGTTGCACGGACACCAACAGAAATCTCGATGATTACTGATGACATTGTATAAGGGCAGAATGAATCTCGATGACAATACCTAAAAAATAATCGGCTCAATGAGCAATTTTATTCGATCTAAACTGGTGATATTTTCACGTTTGCATCTTGAAGAGCGGCACATAAGGTATAGTAGGTCTGCGCACTGCAATTGTTGTGTTCCTGAGAACAGTTATGAAAGTAGGTATTTCATTAATACTTAAGGTTTTTTTTTGGAAGTTGATTTTTTACAACATCAGACCAAAAGTCAACCGCTTTATTAACCCCTGTACGGTGCACATGGATGCTTTAGGTCTCGGGTACACCTCTTTATAAAATAATAGTAGGTCACCATGAAATGTTCTAAAATGTGAAGGATCTGACCATCATATGCGTGCTTGCATGAATTACGCTTTTGTGCATTCCGGACTTGGATTCACCAATGGATCTTACAATGTGTTCATATGTCCCAAAAAAGGAAGGGCGGTCATTCTACTGAGTTCCATGCACCATGACGCTGCCATTTCAAATCATGAAAATAAACGACAGAAATGATAATGCAATACAATGCTACGAAAGGCGCTGTTGATATTGCTGCATGACCGCAGTACATTCAAACTTTCAGCTGTCCTCTTAGCGAAGTAGACGATGGCCGACAAAGCTGTTTTTCAGTGTCCACGATATTGGTGCGTTGAATTCCTATTATCTCATTTGGAAAGTAATCCAAATTGGAATGGTGGAAGAAGGTATCGCCGTCGTTTGTTTCTTTTCGAGTTGTCAAGCTCTCATGACACCTCATTATGCGTCGAGCTCACCAACCTCATTTGCTGCTATCACGACGACAAACAATCGAAGCCTGTGGAGTGAATAATAGGCCTATTCCCACTCAATCTAAAGAAGAAGAGCGAGAAGAGCACTCTTTAAGAAGGCAGTGTCATCTCTGCCACTTGAGAAATCAGGTGAAAGCTCGATGCGTTGATAATATCAAAGGTTTGTGTGCAAGGAGCATTCAGAGCGCAAGATCGCAAGATTATGTGTGACTCATGCACGTAATATAATAGCATTTTATTGCAGATATACATACATGTATATTTCTGAGCGTGATGCTCACTTTTATATAGTTTTGATAACAAACTCTTTCAGATTCATAATGATTATATTCACTTAAGAAAGTGACTTTTTGAACAACATTTTTACCCGAGGCCAAAGGCGCCTTAGCGTGATTATTATCAGTGCGCCGTAATAGGGTTAAAGCGCTGTCCTATATGCTATTTTTGAACAGTCGATTGTCTATGTTAAGAGTGCATTTGGCACCCCACAAGGAGGCTCGAGTGTTAGTCGATTAAACATAGATGCGATCCGCTTTTCTGTATCCACAGTCTCGAAGTGATAATTGGCTAATATAATTTGTGACTAATCACGAAAATATGGCAGGAAATTCTGCTGAAAAGTCATGCTTACGCAAGACGTGCAGGCTTCAAGAGAAGCTTAAGTATATATGACCTATACGTAGCCTACATTTATTAGAATCTTGATCGATCTGTTTTGCTTGATGCCCTGATATAATTGTTGAGACATGGTTGGATCCTATACATTCCCCAGTGACGCGCCTCAATTAAAAAGACTATAATTTTTTCAGAGCTGATCATGATGATCAAAAGGGTGGCGGCTTATGTGTATGGTCGAAAGCATTTTTTTTGTATTGATGGCATAGCTACAAAATCGTTGAATCCAAATGTGAAATGTCTCATACTTTACTTCTCATTCTGAAAAATGACCAAGGTGATGGCTGTAGCAGACGAAGACATTAATAGAAGTAACTTGACGAGGATAAAGATGAATGGTGCAAGGCTCCGAGAACACTTCCAGTACCTCGGAGCACGAGTTGAGAACAATGGAGATAACGGGAAAGAAATTAAGTGTCGGCTAGCGATGGGAATGAAAGCTCGACAAATGGAATGAAGAATCTGTGGCAAGGACAAGATAAGAAAACAAAGCTTGAAGTACTGAAAGTTTGTGTTTTCTCGGAAGCTAGGTATGCGTGCGAGACCTGGGTACTTCGGAAAGCATATGAGAAGAACATTGCAGCTTTCGAAAACATGCTATCGAAAGATTTTATGTGTACCATGGGTGCAACGGCGAACAAATGAAAGTGTCCGAGTGGAGCTAGGAGTGACGACTAAGTGGCTCCTATAATACGCAAAGAGACAGAAGCTGTCCTACTTTGGATATATATGGCGTCACCAAGGTCTCGAGAAGAGTGTGCTGGAAGCATTAATCCCTGTTATAAGGCGTAGAAGAAGACCTCGATGTCGTTGGGAGAAGACCATCATCGACATGTTCGGATCCGCGATGAATACTCTTTTGCCTAGAAATTTGAATAAAAATGTGAATTAGCCCTACGGCACTGTTCTGCCGAGCTCTGCTGCTGTTGAGCGCCTCTTTATATCGGGAGGGGATATCCTCAGAGTCACCAGCCTCAAACTTAATTTGAGTCCCACGTTTTTTGAAGGCAAATTTTAAACTTTTGAGTCTACCCAATGAACCCGCCATTTCCGACGATATTACAAATTCAATTTTACGTCACATTCGTTTAATAAAACGTCGCTTAACAAAAACATTATAAGACGGTCCCGATGTGTTTTGATAAGCGGCGTCTACTGTACTGCCTATGTAAGATCCATAATCAAATATTGCTCGCCTATTTTTGTAAAACTGAATTGTACTCAGAGTCACTTGATTGAGCGTATATGCAATATCGTTGTCACAAAATTATTTGCTGTAGTAGCAGCTGTAATTGCTCCTATTT
The DNA here is from genome assembly GCA_907163375.1 of Prostheceraeus crozeri. Classification (NCBI taxonomy): domain Eukaryota; kingdom Metazoa; phylum Platyhelminthes; order Polycladida; family Euryleptidae; genus Prostheceraeus; species Prostheceraeus crozeri. Next base: position 235,634 of record CAJQUW010009657.1, read on the forward strand.
TGTATCTATGGACTATCGCCGTGTTGTGCAAGGATTCAAACTTTTTGAGAACATTTCCTCCGATGACAGTCATCCCTAACGCCATCTGATTTCTAGAAAGCTGAAATACAATGTCAAGGCCTACTTTATCCCTATATGCAAAACTGTCGCTAGACTTCGTCACAGCGGCAAGGTTGGCTAATGACGGCTTTTCTTTGTAATTTTAATTTGAGCTTTATTTGTACGCGATGATACGTGATTTATGCTACACTGATGCATTGTTCATTCACTTTTGTTATTGACTTTTTATATATGTGATTGAATATTTTTATGTGAAGCCTCACGATTTTCGTTAATGAGGTCTTGATAATAAACGTCATTTATCTATTGTTAATTTTTAAGCGGATAGATTTTTGTCTCATTATAACGTATCAAAAATGATTGTGCGCATATTTCAATGAAATACTTCATGATCACTTACGAGTGGATGGAGGAGATTAATTAAGGTATAAGGACAGCGGAAGAGAAAACAAATTTTTGATATATTAATTAATAACTTGATCATAATCATTTACATCTATTTGTTAAACTTGCCAATTACAATTATTGACAGATAAGTAGTCGTAAGAAAATAAAGACAATCAGCAGATCTTTCCTTGCTTGTGATTTTGGAATTTGAATTTCATTTCTTGACCTCATTCGAGATGAGATTACATGAGGATGAAAAATCCGAAAACAGTCGGACAGCCCCAAACGGATTAATTGAACGCTTAGCACTGCCACGATTGACCTAAATTATCCAGAATTTGCATTTATTTGATAACACTTATGTAAATAAAGAAGAAATGACCTGCGTTGTACGGTCTCTACATACCAACATCAGATTTATCTTTTTAAGCAGAAAATCCGAAATCCTCTTCATAAGGGTGTTAAGATGGGGTCAAAAGTGCTCGAGACTAACACCGTGGATTAAAGGATTTTCATAAAATTTATAACTCAAATATTTTCAAAGAAGTGCCTACCCGCCCTTTCGACAATTTGTTTGTAAAAAGAATTGTTTCTCTAGCTCGATATATTGAATATAAATTCCTTAACATAAAATAGAAAGAATCCTATTGGACGGTCTATAAGATCCGGAGAAGACCAGCTTCCTCACGGCATGAGAATCTCGGAGACGTCTTCGTCAAGGGATGGGGAGTCTGAATGCAGCTCTTCCTCTTCTAGAGTGGGAACTGTGATATTGACACGATGTCGCGGTATTGGTCCAGCATTCGATGGTTCTCCTGTCGCTGATAATTCAGTTGTTTGAAGTGCATCCTGCAATGACAATTTTAAAAGAATAAATAAAAAGAAAAATTTCTTTCTTATTCTGTGCATAATAGAGAAAATGTATCACTCGTCCTTCTCCACCCACCAATAAGCTTCGTATAACCATCTTGCGTGTTTGTCACGTATTTGATTACAATTATTACACTACGTAGTGACTAAAGTTAGAAGTTCGTGTCACATTTTTTATAAAAAGAGACAACAATTTACGCGGTCTGAAAGTCTGCATGGAAAAGCTTCTTAACAAACAATTTTGTATTTGCTGAAATTCAAGCTGTTCTCTAATAGATCAATAAAATGACGTCTATTTGATATTTTTAGTAGGCCCTACCGTTTTTCTTCAAATAATAGCCGCCCTCGAACAGTAGCCGCATCTCTTGTCAAGAGTTTGTAAATGCAATCGCGCTGCCATTCGAAGCTATGAATCGAGGCAACTAATAATGTCGTTTATATCTATGTTGGAACTTACTGTTTCAGTTTTTTTAATTATGTTTTCACATTCACACAATAAAGACAAGCACATCCTGCATACACACAAATCCTTACAAGGCAGCCATCTTGCATTTGATTTGTCAGACAGCGTCATCGTCTAATCGATTTTCCCTATTCCCCGAATCTTTAACCAATGTTCTTATATTTTCAGTTTTACCCAGCAACTTGACTTAAATGAAAAAGGCAGGCAGCCATCTATACTTAGGAAGTCCAAATTATCATTATCAATTGCTGTTAATTCTGCCACCTACTGTATATTATACGATTGTTATATTCAATGCCTTTATATAGATCTCTTCTAAATAGGTAGCTAATAAATTCTCAACAGCCTAAATAATGCTGCATCGCTAATATCACCATGTCGAGAATAGTGCATGCCAGTGTTCCTATTCAAACAAGAAATTCCACCCGCCGACTTTTCAAAATCCACTAAATTTCCAATAATGCTGCCGAATTGAGTGTATGATTCAACAAGTCAAAGCTTTCAGATTCTGAGCAGGTACAATTGCACAACATTTGAGGACATAATCAATTTAATTAGGTTTTGCATACTGGCACTAGGTGATGCACATGATTCGCCGGTTCCTCATCTCAGTTGTCTTTCACATCGCTTCTCAACAGATATTTTCCTTTTCAGCATTATACTTATCCTTTATTACTTTTTTTCCTGAAGCATCCAAAAGTATTGAAATTAGACTTTGCAGTCTTCCGCGTAAACCTTCACCCTTTCAGTTTACATTCTTCAGTAAGCATAAGCGTGGTGCTCATCTAAATCTGTCTCCGTCAGTTCCTAATCGACTTTTTCCAACTTCAATAATTCAGCTCTCGGTAACTTCTTTGATTTCCCAGTATACTGTAGGTCTTCTCTTCTTTTACTCGACGGATACTTAGGGCTTCATATTTGATGAATATTTATTATGAGAATTTCTTGCTGCAATGCGCTAATCGCAATTTACACTGAAAACGGACCAACCGGAAATTTCAGGGCATCCCTGACACACAGCATCTTAGGTTTCCAATGACTTAACCATGCAGCATGCGTGGAATATACTTGAACATTAATAGATATTTATGCATATTCAAAGCTTACTGCATGGTTGCATGAAAAACACCATAATTTTTTATCTTTATTAACTGATGTGTAGAAAAATGTCCTAAAACTTGGATAATTTAGGCATGAAATTCATTATCAGCTGTTGTCCAGCAAGGACTCGCCAGCTCGACTGGAAAAGGCCAAAGCTGTCTTTTAAATATTCGAAACTTGGGACTATTGGAAATGTACCAGTTGGGATTAGAAATCAACTCGGCTGAAGCACTCATGACATTAAACGCCCACTTCGAAGAAACATGCATTAAGGAAATTTTTTCCCTCATAAATGTCAACAATTCACGTTGTTCTCCCTTCAATTTTACAGTAAAATTTCGTCGACGACAGACTGTGTTTTTTCGATCAATTTCACAATGCATCAATCCGTGTAAGTGAATTGAACTTTGCAGACTATCTTTCATACAAATATTATGCAAAAGTTGCAAAAAAAGCAAACGTGCAACAAAAACATTTCCAATTTTTCACTGAATACGGGAGCTCTACTTTTCAAGACAAAGGAGCTTCACTGGCTTGAAAATGTTTAACAATTAACCTAATAATATGTTGGAATATTGGAAAACATCGGATACGTCATGCCATGAAACCAAATTATCGAGAAATTCAGTCTACAGATCTCTCTCATTATATATTTCCTCATGACTCCAAATATTCATAAATTACGGCAGGAAGAGGAATACAGCTGCATGCCATTGGTCAGATATGGGACTATTAAAAAGTAGCTGTCCTCGAATAGTAGAAAATCCAAGCCAAGAATGACCATCCTTGATAGGAGACGCGGCTACTATCCGAAGAAACACAGCATATGCCTAGCTACATTTGCTCGTATGTATTTGTACACGGTACAACACCAGCATGCACAAAAACTTTGAATTCAGTAAGTAACGGGAAATACATGAGCAGTTCAGTGATTTTCAAAATATGAAATTTCAAATTTCCGTGTAATTCGTACACTTGAAAATCCTAGAAATCTGAAAATACGGTGTATATGTATTTTCCTGTGCATTAGGCCACATTGATATGAAAGATAATTGAAAAAAACAGCACCTGGAATAAGAAGATGATCTATCGACAAATCCGCTAAAAATATCGCCATAGTTCCTCATTATACCACAAATTGGAGAATCTTGCCAACCTGGCGCTATCTTATCTAATATTCTAACTACGTTTTAAAAGTGTAAACCGCACTCTTTCTCACAAGCGAAGGAATAGCTCTTGCAAAATTTCGCATTCTTCCTAGGCATTAGTACTAAAAAAGTTAATGTCTTTGCTCAGCCGATAAACTGCATTTCAAATGGCACACGAATCTACACGTGGAGAATTCATTCGTTTGGTTGCGAGATTCCATAACCACAGCATGTGCTTCAATCTGGCTCATTTATCAGACTTCGAGTGAAAAGCATGGGAAACAGCAAACAATATCAATTCGGCCTGTCAAGATAATAAATATCTGCATCAGCCTGAAATGACAAATGAAAACGTGTCATGAGAATTTTGTCGAAATGTGCATGTTGTAAGCACATTTAATTTACTGTTTTAAATTTTAGAACTTGAGGATATCTGAACTTCTCCATAGACCAGAGCAGAGCAAGCGCCGCAGTAGAATATAATATAAAAATTAAGTCATATAGTATATCGTTTAATTGTATGGTGTCAGGTGTTCCCGGGTCTCAATGGTGCAGTGAATAAGTGCTTGGTCTGGGATCTTTTGACTGCATGATCGTGATAGAGATGGCACTGGAATTCGGCAGGAGGAACATTCGGACCAGAAGCATCCCAGTCTAATTATGTCAGTACCGTCGAAACCCACGGTGGAAGAGAGTTCAATTGAATGACAATTGTGAAAAAGCGAAAAGTACCATTATTTTATGCAGCACGCAGGTCAAACGATCACATACATGTAACTGCATAAAAAAATAGATGGAAGTCGAATAATAAGAAATCTCGCTGTCCCAGTTAACGTTGCTCTGTATTTTGTGACTATTTTGAATTATGAAAATGTGAACTTTATACAGTACGATGGGCAAAAAGGGCAAAATAACCTATAATATCTTATTTGTAATGTCATATTACGTCCGCGTCTTCGCGTCACATTTCCGAGTTCCGGGATTGACAACACTCACCTGAATGAGTTGCGTTGTTGAGAGCATTCCTGTTCGAGTGAAATCATCAGAGCCTCCTGTCGTCGTATTGAGAGACATTCCCAAATAGCGGGCCAAATCAACGTCCATTTTGTCCGATGTTGTTCCTCCGAGATGGCTTCCTGTCGATAAAATGAAAGTTAAAACTCGTCTTACATACAGAAAATTTGATAATTTTACCTTCAGTGCCTTGTGTCTCATTCAGGGCATCTTCTGAGTTCATCGACTCACGAACACGAATTATTCCTGCAGGTAAAGATCCTCCGCTATCTCTCACCGGGGTGTCTTCTAATCCATCGTCGCTGCAGAAAATTTTCTAAGTGAGATCAATGCTGAATTTCAACAGCGCACAATTCATGCTTCATAACATTCGGCGATTTGACTCCAGGGAAGATGCATTTACTCGTAAAGCATAGCCAACATTTTTTGCTTCCTTTTTCAGACGTAAAAGGGAAGCATTTGCAAACGCTCGACATTTGAAATTATACAATTATTAGGACCTGTTTTTGGATAAATAATTTATAAACGCCTGAACTGGTTGGTTTAACAAAGAAAGCAAAATATTTTCTAGAAATTCTTTCATCCTATAAGATAAGGGCAAATTGCTGTACTTTTTCGGCTTCAAGATTCTAACTCGAAGAAGCTGTGCACTCTATGGAACGGGTGACTGTGGTCAACCCCAGAGGGAGTAAAAATAGTCGTGGAGCTTAGCCGTGTCCTATTCTGACATCATGAGAAATCTAGATCAACGATAACATGGTAAAAAGCAGAAGCAGTGTCGTAAGGCCTGCCAAGAAGCTATGCGAGAGGTTTCCGCAAACATCGATTATCGAAGTGCCACCCGTACTGGCATGATGCATAGAAGAGGTGACGTAGTTCAGGCATCGAAGATGGACAACCGCCACTTTGACAGCAGAAACTGAGAGCTTGACCACTTGGTCAAAGTTTTGAGAGACTAGAGAAAGCCAAGAGCATCACATACCGGGAGCTAGCACGAAGTTGGGCATGGAGGGAGGTCGTACCTGAAACTTATACATAGCACTGCACACCTATTGACTACTGCATTTCTGCCGGATCAGAGCGTTTGTCTTTCTACATTTAATCATGTGGAAGAAATAGGCCTAACTCCTAGACTTCAATCTGCATTCAATAACTCAACAAAATAGTGTTCATAACCAATATGTCACAATTTCTCCATTGAAAATACATGGACTTTTTCAATACAAATTATTTTCACAAAGATTAAAAAGTCAACTTTTCAGAGACAACGATATCGCTCAGAGTACTGAAAATAACTTTTTAATCGAATGAAGGTAATTTTTCCTTATGCATGGATGGAAAAGTTTACTTTTCCTGTCCTGGAGACGTAGGAAAACTATGACTTTTCCATTCATGAACAACTTTTCCGTTCATGGAGAAATATCTATTTGCATTGTTGTTTGAAAAGTTGACTTTTCTTCACCTGGATACTTTAATGTCCATGTTGTTATAAACATCGGTCGTTTCGCTCCTCGGCTTAACAAGATATCCTTGGACAGAAAAGCCGTACTTTTCCAATTTCAGGAAAGTAATCATATTTCTATGTATGCATCTCCATTTGGAATATATTAGATATCTTTGCGTAAACTTGTTGGCCATAACATGACATTGCTGTAGACTTTGGCGTCCAGCAATGAGATTTTATCTAACCAAGAAACTGTTTTCCAATTGAACATTGAGATTTTAACATTAGAAATCAGTGATATTTGATGCTTACCGTCCAGCAATGGAGATCATTTTATTAAATCCCATAGCATTTGAACCAGAGAAGATAATTCAGAGTACATGCGTACTAAAATAAGAACACAAGTACTCAGGTATAGTGACAACTGGGACATCTGGTACTAACTAAAATAATACACTCAGAAATACAGAGTAACATCAAATAAGTTCAACAGTATAGGCCACTGGTGCCAAACATTGAATAGTAGATGCACTCAATAATTCAGCAATTAAGAGATGCATTAAATTAAGTGGGAATACTGCTATTAGCATGCCACATATTCACATTCACAATCCCTGATGGTGTCAATTGATGCACGTCACATCAGATTAGAGATAATTGCATTAAGAAATTTGCATTATGATCGCAATACCTGTGGATGAGTTCTTTCAACGTCCTAACAACGTCTGAACAATAATAAAGCAACCAATTGACGAGGTTCCAATTTGCCGTTGACATCACTACATCAGTTTCCGAAATTACATGTATTTTTACGATCTTCAGAAACAGCGAGGACTTGAAATATCGAAGAATGGTTGATTGAACACTATTGACAAGTTGATGGGACAAGATATATTTCTCTGTTCAAAGCAAATAAGTCGTTCGTCCCTTTTAAGTATTTTTCTCAATTTTGAGAAGATAAAAAATATCGAAACCCTTTCACAAAAATTATTATATCCTGTTGAATGCAGAATTGTGGATTTGTTAAATTTTTCTGCTACACAACATGATCCTTGAACTTTTTCCTAAATATGCTCGAAATATCTGCATTCATATGGAAGTCTTCAGCTTGTTGTTTGTTTCATAGAACAATTTTGAGGCATTATATAGTGTATAAAAATTTGCTGCTTATAGAGTATGAAATTGTTCTTTCTGCTCTTTTAATTCAAATATGGCTTCATCTTGCAATTTTGAGAAATGTAGTGAATTTCTATAGATCATTTTTCACTTGCACGATGCACGCATTCTACAAGGAATGAAGAACTCAAGCTACTTGTCGAAAAAAAGAATCTATGGAAAATTAAACATTGAATTGGCTAACCGTCCAGCAATGAAACAGTCATAGCATCTGAGAGAAGTCTACAACAATGACACTACGACACTTAAATATGTCCGTCAATGTCTTATTGCTACGTACGGGTACGAGTACGCGGACTCGTACATAGCAATGACATTGATGGACTTCTGTGTGTCGTAGTTATCCATTAAGAAGTCTACGGTCATACTTAGAAATGCAAAATATTTCTATCCATGGACTAGGAATAGTCATAGGCTACTAAACATAGCAAAAGAAGACTTTTTGAATTTAAATTTGATCAGAATTATACCTAAGTATAAATTTTTATACCTGTAATTAACCAAATAGCGACATAAAACTGAAAAGAACCGCAGAAATGATAATGAAGAAAATAACAGCAGTAAAAGATACGAAGATCGAAGGAGTCAATTTTATAGAATATTGTCTTTTTGTTCTTTCAGCTGTCTCTTTGTATCACAAGTTTTATACTGTTTATGTTGAAATAAATATATTTACTACTAAAAAGTTGTGTCAGCTATATGACAGAAAACCAAAATACCGGTAATGTTGATAATTGTGTTAATAATAGATCACTTTGCAATTTTGTATTTTTGATATCACTTGAAGATGACTTCTGCCTCTACTCGCATTCATTTTGCACCGTCAGCGTGGCCTAGTAAAGAAGGTGTGAGCTTGTGTCCAGGAGAGTGCCGTCGGGGAATCAAGGGTGTTGTTGTCCCTTATTGACTTAATAGTTGTCATTCTCTTTAGATATTCAGCTGTTCTTCATGTAACTCGAAAAACTATTGCCATCTTTCGAATACAAATTTAGTGAATCAGCAGTAAATTTAGTGATTTACAGTGAGTTTGAAACTACAAATTCAGTTATTTCCATCGCTAAATAAATGCCTTATCTACAATTTTTGCCAAACCTTGCCGTTTTTTAGTGCCAGCCCTTGTAATTATACATGCGCTACTTCGATGAATATATATGAAGATGTCAGGTAAATATTCTCTCTTTCGATACAATGCCTCCTATAGGAAGGAAGGACGAAGACATAAAACAAATACTGCATATGCCATAATTGAACCATTCAATGATTAAAACTGAGCATTTTTATCTCTGGATAATACAATAAGAACCAAGAAATACAAAGGCCAGATATTGGTGCCGTAAAATCACTCCTGTCTTCTGCACAAAAATTCTTCATTAACAATGTCTCATCAACAGCTTTTCTGAATCCAAAAAAGAGCCTGTCATATGATCATAACGGTAAATGAATCAATGAAGATTACAAGCAGTTAGCATAATTCGCATCCAGTGCATCAATCCAGTGGATAAGTCATCCAGTGCATCAATGAAGACATCGAACGCTATAGTCACGATGAGGTCAGATGATAACACTACTTCTGCAATGACGCCGACAATTATCTACTTGTCATCATTGTTTTAACTTAATCGCTAGTAAATAGAAGCACTCCTCGTAAAATGAAAAGGCAGTTTGACTTGCTATCGTTTATGACAGAAGCAGCATACATAATTTATAGGAATATCACCGCTATTGATCAGATTTCATTCAGAAGCATATTTAAACATGACATATAATAAACAGAAATCAGAATAAGGTCCCTTCAATTTTCCCTATCTCAAAATGGGAACTTTTGATTGTGAAATAAAAATCATTTTGATATTGAAGTCATACTTTATGTGAAATCAAAAATTCTAGCACATACAAGCTGGAGGACGCGATTTAAACTAACCTTTTGCAATCTTGCGACATCTTTTTCGGGGTCTCGCATTATCTTGACTAAAAATGACACTTCCCAATTTGATTTAAAAGAAGATAGAGAGATAGTCTTACTTATCTCTGTCCCAGTAGAAAGGAAGGACCAAACAGAAACTTATGACATCTTTTCAGCAATCAATATTCTTTGTTATTGAGTTTTTGACAATGACTTCAAACCAACGTTATTCTAAGGAGCAGTTGTGGTGACTAGAAGATTTCATTGTCATCGCATGATGAGCCATTAACATTCTTAATTCTACTGTTTATGAGGCCAATAAAATAACTTAAAACTTGAAGTATGACTTCTTGCAATTTCCGAATCAACAACTTTGATATGCTGTTCGAATGCTGATACGAATGATTCCACCAAATAGATGCGCTTCGGGAACGGCTGCCTTATTCCGCTATATACCTCATCGCGGTTATTAGAATGCGACATGCATGAACAATCCAGACAAAAGTCTTAGACGTATAATACACGCGTCAGTAGAAGTTGGTTTATCATGAGCGTTGACCAAAGTCAAAATATTCCCGAACTTTCAACCATTTTTTGTAACTGATCAACCCCTAATTTTATTCATGCGCCAGGGTGAAAAACCCAAACTAGTAGAAGCAGGAGGAAGGAATGTTGAGAGGTAAAGTCAGTCATAATAAATGCAGAATCAATTGAGAATGAGCTCACTTGATTCCTGATGACGTAGCTCCGGACAAGTCACCACTCCGCTTCCGACGATAACGCGGAACTGGACGAGGAACTTGGCCAACAGAAAGAGATTCAAAGTCTCCAGACATCAAAGTCGGAGCTGCAGAATCAAAGATGGCCGGCATTTCTGGGAGAACGACTCCAGAGCGCGCATGTCGGTGCTGCTCCATCAACAATTGCATCAGAAGATCTCTTTGAGGTTCATAACGACGTGCCCCTGCAGCCTCTCCTTCTTCGGTCAATGTGCGCACCTCCTAGGTAAGACATTAGGATACTTCATCTTGTTGGAAAATCATTTATAATATTTAACTCTTACTGCTGTCAGATCCGTAGAACTATCCATTGTTTCTTCTCTGTTTCGGCGATATGTCATTGCGGCGGTGGCCAATTGCTGTCTCATAGCCCAGTCTACGCAAATATCATGATGCTGGCCTTCTGATCGATCCAGCAGCCACTGTCCATCACTGAGCATGGAATCCGAAGGGAGATATGAGTCCGACGAAGTTTGATCAGATGAAAGACTCAACGGTTCACTTTCCTGAAAATATTAATAACATGAGACAAGAGTTTTCAGACACACAGGGTTAGTCAAAAGCAACGCTACAACTTTGAATAAATTTTTATCTCTTGAATCTATGGCAATCACAATAACTGAACAGATGGATATTTTTTTTTACGGATTTTACGTCACTTTTTACCCCTACTGGGGCCTTGGACGGTGCTGACTTAAGTCAGACTTTGTTTGGAGCGTTGTGGTGCTTTGTAGTCCGGATGCCCTTCCTGCCGACTTCCAATGACACTTTCCGGGTTCGACCTCTGGACCATGAGATCGCTAGTCCAAGTACGCAACCACTGTGCCACGGACACCATGGATATGAAGATAGGACACATGATTGGATTTGTATCAGTGAATTATCTAAATCTAAAGACCATCTTTTTATAGGATTAGTGAATCCTCATTTATCTGTCATTTGTGGTCAAAATTGAAATTCATTTTAATCTTTCACAAAACACAGATCATTTAACGCAGGACAAAGTGACCGAACATTTTCGAATTTCGGTAATTGTTCTCTCATTCGTCCCAAATGTACTGACACATGAAACTAATGAAACAAAAGTTTAACAGAAAAAGATCTTTATTTGTCTGCAGATGTTATGGATTCTGACAGTTGCAGGGCAGCATTTTGCACAAGCGCATAAAAGCAAGCTTAACCTGTTCATCGTGGTCAGTTGACTAAATGAATTCAGTCAGATTGAACCCTCTACTGGTGAGATGCATACATGACTGAGCACAGTATTGTGATTTACTGATCCACTCCTCATTCTGCACGACAATTTTCTGAGCTAGAATGGTTGACAATCCACAACGATCCATGTCAGTAGCATTGCCCGACTTTTGTTTATTTTTGCATAAACAATTGATCACGCAAGGGTATTAGCATTATCCCTGGTTATTTCTTTGCTGGGCGAAGTTTCTGTATGACATCATGGTGACAGATCTTCCGCATGTTAAGTTAATATAGATCAGAAACACTAAGAGCGCGTGATATGTCGATGTCACAATCATGTTCAGCGTCAGCACCCGGTACAATTCGTTATTTGTCACCAAAAACTTTTTGAAGGCACGGATCGATACCAAGTCATAAAAGATTAGTTTAAATTAGTGACATCTTTTTCTTGCTGTGACACTTGGCCAACAAGTCCTAGGATTAAAGGATCCTTACATGATCCTTTTAGGATGCCTGCATGATCCTCCTACAATGGTTCAGCCAACCATCAGTTTATTAGATTAATGGGTCAGTGTTTAGGGATGAATGAAAAAGCAATTACCGAAAATTGTTCGGCTGATGTGTTGCATTGCCCTGCGTCAAATGTTCTGTGTTTTGTGAAAGATTAAAAATGAATTTCAATTTTGACCAGAATGACAGAAAAATGAGGAATAACTAATCCTTTCTACGAATAAATAAGTTGGCCATTAGATTCAGATAAATCACTGGTGCAAATCCAATCATGTGTCCTATCTTCATATTCCTTTGTTCAGTTATGGTGATTATCAAGGATATGGAATTCCAAATAAATGCTGCAGAGTTGCTTTTGACTAACCATGTATGTTAAATGAATTTCTAATGTTTTCTAATGTTAATAACTATTAGTTCTAATTTCTAATGTTAATAATTTCTAACTGTTATTTCTAATGTTGTAATTTTTACAAATTTTAAGAAATTTGTAAGTTAAACTGTAATTGAATATTAAAATTGAATAATTTCTTTCCACGCGCTTGCCTCAAGCGTCATGTTAATAGCTTATAAAACGGATGTTGCCTCTTCAATCTTCATTGGCTTGTTCAACGTATAAGATAGAACAACTAAAGTGATGCATATATGAAATATGAAAGGTGCGGTACATTATGTGTGCACTGAGTATTTATCCTGGGCATGAGCATCTTACTTGCCAATCCCACTGCGTGCAGACATGCATTTATTGATCTTTCCATAAGAAGACATTCTCTTCTATCTATTTATTGTGTTTTGATTTTTCCTTTATGCATTACTTCATCTGATACATCTTATATGTTGAAAGTGCCTCCATTGGTAAATGTATCTGTATACTTAGTTATTACATCATTTTGGAGACGAATGTGTTGAATAATAATCCGTCTTAGGATGGCAACAGTATACGCAGTGAATACTTCTTTTCTAACTTCATTAAGCTCACCCATTTGAAGTGCTCATTGAATTGTGAATATGATTTTTCAAAAAATATAGCTTTAACGTCACTGTTCCGACACGGCGGCTTGGACGGTGCTAACATAGTCAGATTAACAATGGATGCCCTTCTGCCGACTTCCAATGACACTTTCAGGGTACGACTACAGGAACAAAAGATCGCTAGGTCAAGCACTTGACCATTATGCAGCAAAGACCACATAAATTTGATTTTCAGCGGCAATTCAAAAATACTCGTATAATGAAAATCACAAATTTTCTGCTAAATGTTCCCTGTCGTTGCTTTATAATCAATGATCATCGAAAGCTGAAGTGCAAATAATTGATTGTTTGAGTCGATCAAGTTTTGAATGATTTATGACATATAAACTAGAGTAATATACAAATCAGGAGCGCAAAATCAGATTTGTAATTTACGAGAATCATAAAGAGTTCAGAGTCCAGTTTGCGTTTATTTATCCTGGCTTTGCCGATGGGCTGACGTGTCATAAAGAGTGTCAGTTCACCAGAGGATGGCACAGTTATGCACTACTGACTTTGTCGAATTCGAAATATCTATATTATGTACATATTCGAAATTGGTTCCGCTTTTTAGCTAAGGAGATCAAGAGTAGGGGGTGGATAAAAGGTCCCCCGCAGCGGGGAACGTTCGGTAGAGAAACCCAACGGGACAGGGTCAAGTCCAATTGTCAGCATAATTACTACATGTGTACGTCAGCTCTACACAAGTAGGTATTACCTACTTGAATTGAAATGCGAAAGTAAAAAACATAACAATCATGATCAATAACTAAGATATGACAATTGTTTTTACAAGCAGTTAGTTGACTGCTCCGTCTAACTCTAATTGAATTACTGCTGATTTTTTTATAACTTCCAACTTGTAAAAAATACTCTCCTCATCAGCCGCAAACAACATTGACGTACAAATAAGCTTGATTGGGTGAAAGCTTCACATGAAAGTTCAATTCTTCACCAAGACTGAAGATCTATATATGTACATAGCCCTAGTGTATACGGAGTATGCAAAATAATTGGGAAGCGAGTAGAGACGCACAGCTTCTGACTATGAACATTTTTAGCAAGGAGATCTAGATCTCCATGATTTTAAGATACAAGACATTCTGATACTACCGAATATCATGAATAAAGTAGTACTGAATATTCTGATTTTTGATTTTTCGTATTCCAAAATAATATTTGCTGTAATTGCGGCATGAGGCACCGCGGGAAACACTTCAAAACAGTGCGCAGCGAAAAGTAGCAAAGTTTGCTTAACTTTCAGGACCTCGCTTCGCTTTTAAGAATTTTGGATAGAAATAACCAACAATGCGATCGATGAAGTCATTTCAATTCAGATATTCACAACTGAATTCAATAATTGAACTTTCATCTGAATGTCAATCGACCTTAATCTAATTTAGCTGTAAAGCTTGTGCTGCTATAGAAAAGAAAATGACGAATTTTGAAGCGATCATGTGTCTCCTTCCGGGTTGCGTTTTTGACGATTCCTCTATTTGTGAAATAAGATGACCGACAGGAAATTCATGGCATCGGCAGTCAATTTTAAGGCCGGTCAATCAATAAATCAATCATGCAAGGTCATGCATCTAGCAGTAGCGGCTTGATGCCCTTAAAATGGGCCAAACCAAGTAAATATAATTCACTGGATTCAAATTCAATTTATTTGTGATATTGGTCTGCAATTCTTCAATAAACTATTTGAAGTACTCGTGCATTCCACAAATACAAAACTACGCATCCGGAGAGCAAAAAATCAGGGTATGATGGAAATGATAAAGCATGATGTTATGAAGTATGATAAGAAAGGGCCAAATGCTATAAAGACTGAGGATACATGGACTGTCTTCAGGTCATGAATTCATATGTTTATGTACCTTTGTCTGTTAAGCTAAACACATTCAGATTAATCAAGCCTCCTAGTGTCAGAAAACACAACATTTTGGCCACTTCTACCCACATTTAATCACATTCTCACATGCATCACTGATCAGAAGCATGATGATATCATGCGCATACATGATAGAAAATGACCTGAAGACATTCCGTATCAAAAATTACGGCTCTAAACTTAGTACTTTTAGAAAACATAGAAGATATCATTTTTACTGAAACTTCAATCTGTGTCTCATTGCATTTACACGTGACTTTCTTTGATCCTGTCTGACAAGGAGAGGAACTCCATAGAACTCGGCAGACTGCAGATTCGTGATAGCCGTAGGGTAAACATCATTCTCTGAAAGTCTCATGTTAAGCCTCGCCGAACTACAACAGCATCGAAGAATCTCAAAAGATAGTTCTGGCACCTCTCAAATCTAAGAGTGGCTCTAGCGTTCTTCGACGAGCTAATGTCACCAGTTGAACAGGAAACCATGGTCAAAATCTAACAATTCTTGCAAATTCGAACGCACTCTAGAGAGTTGAGATGAAAAATATTTTCAAAAAGATAGTCATTCTCTAAAGGGTCAAGGATGTCTCTCATGATCCAGGAATTTGAGCCACTGTGCGAGGCATGCATATCACCGATGACGCAGCAGACAAATAAGTGGCCCTCATCTAAATAATTTCAGATTAAGTTAACACAGCTCGCTGATTTCCTGACGAAGATTGGAACCAGTAGCCTATCTGACTGTCACCCAATTGAAACCGGTTGATGCTGTACATACTGTTCCTCTGAGAGTAATAATCATTAATTTGATTTGAAAATACGATTTCCATTTTACAAAACTCATCTAAAGAATGCAAATCAGAAAGAAAGACTGGCAACACGAGTGACTTCAGTTGTTCGACATGATAACAAGACCACCAAAAGAACGAAGACTGGAGTAGCCTGTTAGCCTCTATTGAAGTCTCACACAGTCATGCTCTGCTTCCTGGATTGTTTGCAATTCTATAACCTGCATCTCACTAAGGAAAGCATTAATTCCTTTTTAGCTACTTTGTGGTGACTGCTGCTTGTTCTTTATTCTTTATTGTCTGTTTATTTTTCTTTCAAAAGTGCACATTTAATGTAATATCCCGTCAATCTCTTCGACCAGTAAATGATAACATCAAATTAGTCAAATATTTTTGTCAGACACTTTGCCAAGGCCGGGTTGGTTATCGAACGGTGATTCTTTTCAAATCAAAGCTCAAGGGAAAATGACGAGCCTATACACCATAGGTCCCTCATCAGATCAAAGGTAAAGAAATAGAAAATCAAGGGGGAAAGTAAGAATGATAAAGGAAAATAACTAAGTGACTAAGGCATGCCGATGGCAAAGATGCGCAGATAGAGCAAGCTGTTGGAAGAGTCAGTGAGAAAACTTGTGTGACCAGTTCTCTCACATGGTGCCGAAGGATGGACAGTGAAAGCAGCAGATGAAAAACACAGTGACAGCAGGAATTTAGCTGTGGAGAAGAATGCTTCTTACTTATCAGCTTTAAGGAACACCGCAATAACGCCAGTATCTTTGAACAACTTGCCACAACTCCCTTGCTGCTCAAATATATTCATAAGAAGCTATCCTTCTACGGACATCAGTGCAGAGAAGGAGGATGCCAACTGACGAGAGTAGTCTTACAAGGCAACATAGCAGGCAGCCGCCGCAGAGGGAGACCAGAAATACAGTACATCAATAACATGACAAGGTGGTCAGAACTCAGAATTCAACACCTGAATAGGACGACGTGCGATCGCAAGTGCAATCTCCAACGGTTCGGATGAACTTCAGCAATGAATATGCCGCATAAAGTAAAGTAAGCTCATACCAAATCTATAGAATATTATAAGAAAATTGACACAGATATCTGACGAAGTACATCATTGTTTCTGTCAACCAGTTACTGCACGGGTCTAAGAGAAACATTGTGAGGGAAGTCCGACCAATCGAACTAATTTGCACTAGTGTTTCTATTGACATACGAGCGTATAAAAAAGTAATCACTTACTTCGACTGGAAGTGGTTCTGGAGTTGGAACATCAGTCTGCACTTCCGTTACAGTTGTTGTCTGAACTCCAGCGTCTTCCACGGTTTGAGCGGCCGATTCAACTCTCACAACGGCTGGCATAGGAGGTGGGGAAACAGTAAATGGACGTGCAGCGCGAGGTGTCGGCACCGGAACATCCTCATAGTCACGTGGGGATAGTTCCGGAGTGACGGGGATGACTATGCGTGGTTCCTCCGCTATCTCTTCGTCTTCTTCTTGGTCGTCACTACTGATACTTGGGGTTTGAACATTCCGACGAGGAGAGAATTTGGGCGGAGGTGACGGTGAAAAAGCCTTTCGAAGTGGCTCCTCCTGTAGTAAGGTGTTCAAGGCATGTAATTGCTATGTTGCTGAAAGAGAATGTTGAAATCACTCACCACACTCATCTCTTCGAATTCATCGCTGTATTCCTCCCTCTCCTCCAACTCCTCCGCCATGCTGGGTCCCTCCGGGCTGGGGATCGGTGTCGGGATTCGCATCGTATCATGAACGGCAACACGCGGCGGCGGTTGAGGAAGTGATCGGCGTAGGAGACGCATGGCTTCGCTGAGCACTACTTCTTGTACAACATCACGCAGATGTGCGCTATCATCATGCGCTTCTGATGAAGGTGGTGACAAAGTTTGCACAGCCAATTCTCGGCGGTGACCAATTCTACTGACCACTTCAGCAATAACTTCGTCTTCCAAACTACAAGAGGAAATGATACTGAGGCGTGTCTTACAGTGACCAAGAAGATGTCTCACCGATTCCGAATCCTCGATTCTAACGGATCTCTTCCACTCCTTGACACTGGAGGCGGTGCAGGAGGCCGCTTGTCTAATGACACAGTTTTTTGATGATGCTGACGCTTCGGCTGCTGTTTGCGCCATCCAGGAAGTTCCAAGCCTTCACCATCCTCAGATCTTCGAGTTGCCTCCGACGCTGTCGACATCGCATCATCAGGAATCTGCAGAACAGTTTGAAATACCGAATGATCTTATTATGGCTGAAATAATGCACTCAATGACAAGACACAGATGACATCACGCAATGAGAGTTAGTCACGTGTGTGGAGAGAACGATAAAATCACAGGATCGAAGAATTTTAGTATTCAAACACTGCACCGTAGTCAACTGATCACCAAAATCATGATGCGGAAGTCTTCAGAAGTTACATGCAATTCAAATGATTGCAACAGGAGCTGCAGTTGAGTCTGGCTTCTGACTTTTATTGACTGTGATGTCAAGAAATTTGCTAATGATAATTTTATCAAATAATTCAAGACATTTGAAAGATTTATAGATTCATTGTCATGATATCTCATCAGCGTTTTCATTTGAGTTACTGAAACATGGAAACAAATGTAGGCCTATGTAGTGCAGCATTGACGATGGCGAATATGCTAGCAATCTTCTTAAATACAAGAAGTGGAAGGATCCTCTGAGGAAATAGTGACATGAAGAAAGCAACTTATCGTGAAATTCATAATTAAAATGTACAGATGAATAAAACTATTTTTATGTGCGCAATTCACGGTATAAACTAATGCGCCTCTAATAATTCCTTTATATTTCTAGAGAAGACGTGGACAGCTGACACAGCATCAGTGTGTAATCAACGCTTGCTTGTAAGTGCCCTTGCGGCCATTGCCTTGCGTTTTCTGCTTTACTTCAGAATAAACATTTATGACTGATTATGGTTTAGAATGGCAAGAGTTATAATGGAGTTGTAATGGTTAGAGTTTGATTACAATTGTCTTCATCATATCTCTTCATTATCTACTTAAGCAAATTTTCCTTAATATCAGGAAAAGTCCAAAGATAATGAAGCATGTTGCAGTTTATCCTTCATCGATTCTGAAGATTGAATAATTTACAAACCATATCTGTAATCCCTTTATCTGGACGTATTTACGAATTCATACTTTAATGTATTCTAAATCCTTTCACGACAATGTCTACTAGAAAATCTCTTCTGAAGACTTCGAAGCATATTTAACAATTTCTCTTAAAATCAATCATTACTGAGCCTTGAGATGGATATGAACCACAAATTGACGGACATTTGTCTATTCACCAACTAATTATCATACAAGCAGTTAATATCCATCCGAAACCTCATGAGACGTGCCCATAGTATTCCAAAATGCACCTCAACCGTGACAATACTCACCTGGGTGACTGAACCAGATACTACCGATTCTACATCGTCCAATAGATTGTGCGAAGTTGTTGGCTGAATAGAATAAGTAAACTACTGTATTAGAATGCTAAATTAAGTCAGCAAAACTGTGATAATATTAGGACAAATATTTAGGACAAATTTTAGTGAACTGAAGATTGTCCCACAAAGATACATGTTAAGCAGTTATATGAACTTGTTTATTGTTCATACATACATGTGCACGCACTGTTTCGAGAAATATTAGAATTCATGTAAAATCTATGAAACTAAGTTGCTGATTGCCAGTTGCCACACAACCAATTTATTATTTCGCATTCTTTGAATTACGAAAATGAAAAGTTATGGGAGATAAATGGAAAAATAGTTAACGAGAATGCTAACCGGAGATAAGAAAATGTTCTTCTGTAGACTAAAGTTTGAAAGGCCACTCCTTGAAATCATGAATTTAACGGACGGAAAATAACTGCGCGTCTCGGTGGCACTTGTCTGTACTTCTCACTTGAGAATGAGAGCAGTTGTCTCTTAAAATGCCGTGTATTAGCTGGTATAACTTCATAAATTGATGATTTCAAAGAGTGGCTTTTCAAACAGCTAACGAGAGAGTGTCCATTGAATGACCAACAGACTAATAATGACTACGGTACTTGTAGGACGGGAGCTACTGACACTTTCTTACTATATTCGCGCACAAAGGGCTTAATAGCATGGATTTGTAGATCTCGAAACGCTGAATACAAAAATCAAATTCTTAAGTGTCACAGCTAGTCGCTTTCGGTTATAGAGGCAAGGTTGAAGGATTGGAATCCAATGGTAAAATTCAAGAAATATCTATGGATTGTGAAACACTTGGCAATTTTCGCACATTTTCTTTTGCAAAAAAGATACTATTTATCAGAATGCCATGAAATTTGAAACATGATTAAGATCAGAACATCAACTTCGATATAAAAGTTGAAGTGAGTCATATGATTCAGTATTTGATGTCTGAGAGCCTCTATAAAATGAGTAAAATCGCCAAAATTAAGTCAAAACATGAAATTTAGTAATTTTGTAGAGGCAAATACTGAATCATGTGACTCACTTCAACTTTTATATCGAAGTTGGTGTTCTGAACTAAATCATGTTTCAAATTTCATGGCATTCTGATAAATAGTATCTTTTCTGCAAAAGAAAATGTGCGAAAATTGCCAAGTGTTTCACAATCCATAGATATTTCTTGAATTTTACCATTGGATTCCAATGGGAATCCTTCAACCTTGCCTATAACCGAAAGCGACTAGCCGTGACACTTTTTTGTGACACAAGAATTTGATTTTTGTAAACAGCGTTTCAAGATCTACAAATCCATGCTATTATGCCCTTTGAGCGCGAATGTAGGAAGAAAGTGTCAGTAGCTCCCGGATTATTGGAACGACTTAATGTTTAGGCTTCGTCGCTGGTTGAAGAATTAGAGAACTATGAATAATAAAGTTCTATGATAGCAGTCATGTAATGTTGGCAAATGATACAGGTGGCTAGATGATCCACATTTAGAAGGTTCGCTAACTGAAATCATAATAAGTATGGATGCGACATTTCGTTTAATATGTTGTCAGGAAAAATTTGAAAAAAAATAAATAATTTGGTTATGTTTCTGGAGAAATTTTGCAAAAATGCATTTGACATGCCTATGCTATCAGAAATGAAACAATGTACTGAATCGTTATGCTTCACAAATAATCTAAAGAGGTTAGAACAGATTCAAAGTCAATTTTGTAAAAGATACAATCACTAAAGCAGACAACACCAAATTATTGCATATCATTCGTGAACTTGGAATATTTCCTGTGGATACTCGTTTATATCAAGCGGCAATATGGCATTGGATAAACATAATTGAGTAGTGAAAGAAGTCTGATAACAGAAGCAGTATATGATATCATTTATCTCAATATGATTTCAAATGACCATCATAATAGATAACATGGTGTTACAGAATAAAGCAATTGCTTATAAAATTTTGGCCTTCTTGAGCTATGGGATGAACAGTTACCGGATGATAAAAGACATTTCAGAACTTCAAAAAATCGACTAAATCATCACGCTAATAGAAAAACGGGTATCTGCAGCCGAAGAGAGTCATTCTGGCCTGAACTATTGAGAATAATGTGGATATGATATCTGATCCGAATTTTGACAGTAAATGAAATGACACAACATATTATTCAAATTTTGAACAAAGGATAGTAAATAACAAAGGATAGTTATTTAGCAACTGGTAATGACGGAAATCGATTACAATATGAAGAACGCTTATGTAAACCATGTACAGATTCAAGAGTTCAGAAACTGCATCATTTTATGATAGAATGTCCACTATACTAAATATACAAGAAATAGCTCCTTTGTTATGCAGCTGTAGCAATAAAGCTGAATTTAATAAGATGGTGAACAAATTGACTTCAAAGCTAGTAAAATTCATCGCAAAGTTTCTCCAAAAAGCAAACGATTTGCGAACGATGACTAAAGAATACGCTAACAAACGGGTATATGACATCTGGAAAAATAATTTCTGATCTTTCTCCTCTCCTTCCTGATAGAAATGTATATTTTTTGACAGCACTGACCGCAAGTTGTTTCTATGAATGAGTTGAGTTTGATACATCTATGTGTCTGTTTTCCAATTTCCTTGGAAATAAAGCCGATGAGCTTTCCTATGATCAGTGCGGTGGTACTTCAGACAATATACAGTAATCCGTATGAGGTATAGAGTGACACAGCACAAGGTTTCATTTTAAAAGCAATACCGGTACTAATATTTATGTAGCAACACAGTTCGTACTATCCTTACCGTTACATTCCGACTTTCATCAATCACCACCTGTAAGATAAAAAATCGCATAAGATACCTAAGAAAACCTAATTGACAATTATCATCTCGACTGGATATTTGAACGACTCCCATTCATCTGTTTTGCAAAAGTGTCAGGAAAACGAAGATACTTTGACAAAATATAATTAAAAGGTCCTTTCTAATGGCTACGCCTACTGTGCCATGGATAGATGATCAAGCACGCAAAAATAGCCAATTGAAGATCTTCAAGTTGATAATCTGTAGAAATCGGTTTTCAATTGAATTTCATTAATCTGTTTATTTTGAAACAAGACCATTTCGCATGTGGAAAACAGGAGAATGGAAAACACTGATAATTCAATAAATTGATAAAAACAAAGTATAAAGAAAACAATCGTGAAGCTAACACCTACACCAAGCATAAACACTTCAATAAAGTTGACATCACATGGCTATTAAACAATTATGACTAGGTTCTCTCAAGAAATGAAATCAAGACAAATTTTGAAAGAGTTTTGAGTTGGTCTATAGTCTTCATATCTATTCCTTCGCAACAAATTTTATAATAAATTGAAGCTAAACATACTGAAACAGTAACCATAGACCATTACAACTTTGTAGAATTCCCAAATTATAGGGCAAA
Organism: Prostheceraeus crozeri; assembly: GCA_907163375.1. Classification (NCBI taxonomy): domain Eukaryota; kingdom Metazoa; phylum Platyhelminthes; order Polycladida; family Euryleptidae; genus Prostheceraeus; species Prostheceraeus crozeri. The sequence continues at coordinate 258,306 of CAJQUW010009657.1, forward strand.
GTAAATTTTTTTCATGTTTAATACACGGACCAGCGGTCTTGGCAAAAGAGAGCGCTTCATCAAAAAACACATTCTTGTTTCACTAGATAAAACAGATGAGATTGGGAATCCTCAAAAACAATGACAAAACATTTATTACTATGCGCCTATTATTATTATAATTTCCATCTTAGGTTTGTTCACGGTGAAAAATCGTCATTACTAAAATATCGAGAGCAGATGCAAAACAACTTCCATTTTAAATTAGCCATGATTCACAAAGTTGTGAACTTGCAAAAAAAGCAATGAATATTCACATGTCTTGAACCTGTGAATCACATTTGAACGCATACGGTATTTAATAATTAGGGCTTGTTTGAGCATGATGACGCGATAGTTACACGAAAAAAATATCTGTTCGATGTTTTTCTGTTCTGGCGGAGTAAATGAACATTGGAAACAGATTTATCCACAGCACGTCTCCCCACTTATATCACAATGAACTAGATTGTGAAATATGGATGGGGGAAAACATATTAACGTCAAACAATATTATCACCTCTGATGTTACCGATTTTCGGGTGATGGTCACTGATCGCTCAATCTGAAACAAGCAAATAACTAATTTTAAGCTTATACGAAGATTGATGGAAGAACTGAAATATAATGACAGAGTAAATCTTAAAGTCAACCGTTCAGACCGAAATTTCTCATTGTAAGGCATCATTGTCCACTAGCATCTAGTTATTCATATGTTTGAAAAACATCACTGAGAGATGTAATGCATGATGTAACTTGATGTCATAAATCATTTTGAAATTTGACATGATTGAGGAGTGAAATGTCCCTCTTGGAAAACGAAATGTCCTATCCAACAATGGCCAGACAGGTCTACGACTGAGTTGACAATGCTTTGTAAGCTTGACATTTCTGATCTTCTACAGGAGCTTGCAAGCATTTACTGAAGAGCAGAATTGCAATTCTCCTGTCCGGTAAGGGCTTGTATATTCTAACTTATTCCTTATTTCAAAAAGTAGACTAAAAATGACGCCAAAGATTTGTCGGTTTTGTGAGTTTATATTAGATGCAGTAAATTGTAATGAAAAAAAGGGACAAGTTTTCAGCGCTTTGCACTACAGTGAGGACTATCTGATAAAATATCTTACACCAAGACGCGAACATCAGTAAAGGGAATATTCTTTCCGAGGAAAACAACATTTACACTTCAAACAAACAGGTTTGGGAATTTTTCTGGAATTTAAGTTCGAAGCAAAATTCCTCCTATACAATTTAAAAGCGTGGTAATCCTCGTGAATTTTATCTGCGCAATCTTTCCCAGTCGCGGACAGCACGAAAATAGAAGAAAAACGATGATCATGAAATATTCCGTGTTTTGAAGCGTCACGTTAACTAGATTGAAGGAATCTTGGTGATGGAACAGATGCATGGATAGACAAGAAAGAATTGAAGAGTTTCGGTTCTAGCTGTAAGTTCATTTCTGTTCTTTACTAACACACGAATGATGACGTGACAAGTGCATGAGGAATAATTTGAAGTGGTCTAGATCAACATCTATCAACCTTTATTGATGAGTTCGATGGAAGCAATTGATAAGTTTGACAATATTTCAATACTGGTAGATGTCAATTTCAAGTGCTTGTCTCTCATTCAGTCGGTCGTTAAGTTAAAGCTCACTGTATTACTCGAATCGATAATTGAAATCAATGCGACCTCGATAAATGATTTGCAACTGTCATTAAATTATAATATTCAACCTCGAAGATCGGTAGAAATGTTGCGATAGGAGTGTGAAATAAGTAACATATGTACTTCGATCACTTCTGATAGCGGAGCCGTTTATTTCGTATTGATATCTAGTTACCACCGAAATGACACAAATTTGTTCAGTCGGACACCAAACATCAATCTGCAACTCGTCCGATTGGTTTGAGTAAATTGAATTGTAGAAAATTATCCTTACTATTCGAAGCTAATGAATGGAATATAAAATTTAATGCAAGGCTGTTAAAAAAGAATTACTCTGTTTCATTGTGTAAAACAGTTCAAGAGTGAAGTAAAGATATTAGCATTATATTCATGCTGAAGCTTCATTTCAGGTTACTTTACAAGTGTTCAATATAGATAGCATGAGGAATGAAACGAATGAGAAGATAGACTTTAATCAAGAATACCTGGGATAATACCCCCGCGTCAGGGACCGGCAACCTCCAATCCGCGGCTACTTTTCAAAATGTGCGACCAACGAGGTTTGTAGCAGTTTCTGTAAAACTGATTACATGTTTTAATTCCGCGTTTTTTGCCCTTAATATGTTGAACGGGGTCAGACGGTTGTTGCTTTTGGATAAGGCGCCTACACTACTACCGATCATTGACATTTCCTGGAATCAGGTGCACACCTCTGAGATCACCGGGGAAGTCTTGTGACTACGTTTTCCTCTTCGCTTCTGCTTCAACCTCAAGTTGGAAAGATCTCGACGTCCAGTCATCTTTTCTTCTCAAATGTGGCCATATAAGTGCAGCCTTCTTCAGAACATCAGTAATGTCTTCCAGGTTCATTTTTTTTCTTCCTCAGTCTTCACTACTGTGTCCAATCCATCGATCAGCCACACACCAAACATTTCCTCACTCACCATTGTCTTTTCTGCTCTTTCCATCTTCATAATCTAATCGCCTTTCACCGTCCAGGTCTCACTCTCGCACATCATCGAGCTACAGACAAGCGCAAAATGCACCTACATGGACTTTCAATTATAATGAGGTGACTTTGATCCAAGTGACCTCTTCTATCTACATCAAAGAAGATCCACACCCTCCTATTTTGTTTAATCTATTGCTACTCTATTGAGCGCAATCCATTTTAATAGCAAATAATCAATTACAGTTGGGAACCACTTTGTGTTCATTATTGATATAATCGCAAAGAGAATTCAATATGCATGTAATATTTCGCGATATGTTGATAAATGTCGCATCAAAGATTTATTTTGTTATGATTAGCCTCTTCTGGGGTTGTAAACCTGTGACAAGGGTAAACTTGATCTAGTGCCCCATGGGCTGGTTTGATACGCTTTCCCTAGGTAAAGTAACATTCATCCAAGACAGAAATATTATACAAAATTCATCGTCATTCCATTACTATATCTAAATATTCATTTTACAATTTTGTCGAAGTCTGTACGAAAATGTAACATTGATTGCATCCTCCTGCAGATGCAGCATTTCTGAAGTGCCTGTAAGCGATTAATGTGTAGAGAATGAGCTCCATGCGGACGTTTTTTACTGCTATATCATACACAAATAACAGTCTTCGCAAAGTTCGATGCAGCTCAACAACGTCATAGTACTTCAGCTTTCTAGTTACACAAATGGATTATACCGCTGCAATCTGATCATATAATGAAGCTTCAATAACTTACATGCTTGTAGATCACATGCCTAATTCGCTGCAAATCACGTAAATTTATCAATGATGATAAGTAGAATAAGCAAATTAAAAGTACATGATTATAAATTAGATCACAAATCTTGTCAATGTTTTGAAGGGTGGAATTCATAGCAATATTCCTCTTTGTCGCCCCATTACATAACCATTGATCTCCCTTGCTCAACATGGTGAAAATAACTAAAATATTTAAAGTCACAGTCACAAAAATACAGTTTATCAATACTACTGTATCTTTCTTATTCAGTAACAAATATATTCCGTATAATCTAATTACGCAGAAAATTATTCGATATTCGTCAAAAGCTGATTTCTAGCAATCAGATTCTTTGATCAGACTAAACAGCAGAATTCAAAAAGGCCGAGTTATTCCTTCTGAGTACAACTATTCAAGAATATACTATCTTGTGACACTTAGACAGCTTAATGTTGCATCAAAGAGACTATTACAAAGTGCGATGTATTCATCCCTGGTCATTATATGCAGCAAATTCACATCTGAATTTTACTTGCAAGCCCTATGCATGCATGTAATGCCCAATAAGCTGTCGAGATCACTTGGACATGACTACTGCCTTCACTCGCGTTCCGTCTGTACCGTCGGCGTGGCCTAATGAAGAATGTGCGAGCTAGCTCTTCTCCGCCGCGGACTTCGGTTCGATTCCTGGGTCAGGCGAGTGAGGTCAAGGAATCAAGGGTGTTGGTGCCATTTATTGACTTAATAGCTGTCTTTCTCTTTAGATATTCAAACATATGCATCAGTTGTTATCTGGATACAAATCCGGTTTTGCTAAAAATATAAAGAACAGCATATTATGAACTTAACTCACCAATCGTCACATTGGGGATGCTAATTTCTATAAATAATCAATTGCAGCATGCATAATTCGATCAGCCGACATTAATAGGATGCATAATTTATCTGGATGCATGAACGTTGGTATTCATGCCACACTCATATATTGAACCGGAAACAATTGACATTTTGTAATCCTGCTGTAAAAAATTGTTACAGTTGTCTGAAAAAACAGGGCCCACCATGATAATTTCACTTTCATTACACACATCCGGCTAACTCAATGCTTTGTCCGATTAGGCGGTCACAAAACAACAAGCAAACATCTACATATTCAACACTTTGATTCCCCATTTATATTTCATGACAGAGAATTTTGTTGAGGGAGTGCAGTAAGACCATATCGGTAGTAAAAAAGTAATAACATTATATGGAGAAATGCAGGTATACGAATCAACGATATTAATTTTTCTCTTTTTACTCAGTGGGATGAATTTAGTATGCCCATTCTCAAAATAATATTGGGCCTGCATGGGCTTGAGGACGGCCCGTGACTTCTCCTTGTGCGCATGGGCCAAACGTCATCAATGACTTAATTTGCTTTTACGGTTTAATGACCGGGAAAGTAGTAAATTACACGGTATATATTTTTGGAAGTTGTCTCAGAATAATATGCCAATAAGACGTGCATATAGCAATTGACGGCTGAAATTCGATATCCGAGGTCGACTAACGCCGACCGAGGGGGTGAGTGCATTGAGCAGCAAGTTCTATGCTGGTATTGCATGCTCTATGGGAAACGTCATAACTATGATCCTACAGGCCAACGACTGCGGAATCCTATGTATATTCAGGGATCCTCTCCTTACGATTGGAAATTGTCGCTTATGGATAGCTTTCATCAATTTTTTGGTAAACTTGCGTTCATCTGGTCGATACCCGTTAACGGAGGAAACCTTTTTGCATTGACCCAAAGTACTACTAGTTACCAAGAATTTTGTTAAATTTATGATTGACAGAATGGGGTTCAAATGTCTTATTTGGTAAAGTTTCTTCTGATAATATTAAGGAAAATTTTGGTCACTGTCGACAGTTAAGCAGGGGAACTATTTGATATCAGTCATTGAAAATGAACGCAAATTGAAAATCATTTCCATCATGAAAGTGCGAAAGACTTAGAGCAAACCATGGCTGATGATGAAAATACGGATTCATCTGTGAAGTACTTGATGCACTTTCATCTAAAATTGATGTCGAGATTTTCCTGGAAATTGCAGAGGATGAACTAAATGCAATTTTGTATGTATCGAGATATATTGTATAATTGCATTCAAAACGAACGATGAGTGAATCATGTGACATGACTTTGAAATTCGACAATTCGCCTCTTTATGTAAATGAAGGAAACTTTGAAGATCTATCTACTATCTGTAATGAAAGCATTTTTTAGATTTAAGGATCGAGGAGGTCTGTGTAAGCCCTCAGACAATACCGTCTCAATCAGTACTTTGTGTTATCAAATTGCACACCTTATTGATCAGTGCGGAAAGTCTGAAAGTGCAATTCCTCTTTGTCGATCTTCAGTCGCAAGTGCTTCTTAGTCTGGTTACATCGAAGCCCATAATAATAACTTGTGAAAATGGTCACGAATTCATTAAAACTATTTCGTGTTCAATTTTTAACGCAATGACCAAGAATTTTGTGAGAAGTGAGAGTCATCAAACAACAAACAGTAAAATGAAATAAAGGAAATTCAAAAATTAACATAACATTAACTTCATATCTGTTGCAAGATAGTACTTTTCTCTATGTAACCGGTTTTAATATCCAATAAGATGATGTGTTTGCTAGTAATTATCACCCTACATCAAATTATTTGTGTTACATCTAACATATTTAAACGATGATTCTATGAAAGACAGTATTTAACAAATAAAAAATAAAATTTGCATCCCAATCTATGTCTCCTTCTGGGAGTTATTATGCTGGGAGTGAAGCGTAATTTACTTCAATTGATGTAGTTACTTCAACAATGTCCTACAGTGTTGTCCGAAAATTTTTATTGAATGGACTTGAATTAATTAAGTAATTGAAATGGACTGGGCAGCAATGTAGGAAAAAAGCGGGCAGCAATGCTATGAACACACATGTAGATGTACGCCATAGAAATTAACAATACCATAGAAAGTCCTAGAATGGAAATTACATGAAAATTATGGCACACGTCGGGGGAACTTAGTTGGGGCAAAATGCAAATTGTGCGATCTGCTTTCCATGTTTTTTGATTGTATTTATCAAGCCAATTCGTGATCTGGATTGTTGCACCTTGTCCAAAGACCATGTACTCAAAGGCAATAGTGAATTTACAAAATGATGCGGCGACAGGATGACAAAGAAGGAAATCCTCTTAAACGTTCTGCACGTTCATCATTTATCGCTTCTATAATCTATCAAGAATATAATTAGACACATATGCAACTTGTAATGTCGATTTAAAGAAAATGCATTACTCCAGTCTGAAATCAGAGGCCAAGAAATCTTAGTATTCATTTTACTTTAAAGGATTCCCCTGTTCACTATATTTGAACAATTTTCCAAAATCTCTACATGCATTCGAATATCAGCTTCCAAAATATCATCACACTATATCACATGCGTCATTCAATGATTAATTGAAAAGTTCCATCGAGATTTCATTTATTTGAGAAATGATTGTCGGTAAAGAAGCTTTCAATGTGTTTATTCCAGAAAAGCGCCAAGCTTCTTAACCGCTTGAAGGAGAAATTATCCAATAATTGGACTTTCTATCTGTGAATTATTGAGATGTTTTTACAAACAGCATACCAACCACTTTCAATTATGACTTTGTGAACTAATTTTTAATTCGCATTCCAGTATTGAAAAATTGGAAAATAGTTGTCAGTGACTGCTACAAATAGACACTGTATTAATCCATGGAATAGTAGGTTATTTCACATGAAGCAATGCCACCATCTCACTTAAAATTCTCTTCATGAAAATCCTGTAATTTGCTGTCAACAACTTCAAACAACCAACTTGGCAAATAGTTTCACTATGATACAATGTTTTAGATCGAATCTGATCTCTACAAACCATAGATTTTTCCATGTGCCATCATTGTACATAGGCAAGATATCAAACTTCCATTCTAGTGTACTATTGTTACATCCTATGTTCAAGATATCTACATGAATTTCCGGGCAGCAATGTCAAATTATCATTGCTGCCCGCTAAATTTCAATGGCTTTACATACGAAGGAAAAACTGCATTGCTGCCCGCAAATTTTATTTGACCATGGAACTCTCAAAACACCTGGATATGAAACTATGGTAGCCAACATGCATGTAGTTTACAAGTATGCAAAATGAGCAATTTATGTGAAGCGATACTCACTGTCATAAATTGTGCTTTCTCATGAGAAGGTGATAGTGACTTTGTTTAAATTGCCATCTGCATCGATAACCATTTTTTTATTTGTTGGTGCAGAAAAGGTAGTAGTTGTCATTTCTTCTGTTGTTGTTGTCGTCTCTGATACGATGTTGAATTGAGGAGTAATTGATTCGAATCTGCTGCTTTGTGATAATGCTGATGTAGCAGTTTCACATGATCTACCAAATCCTCGGTTTAAGGCATCGCTGACTTTCGAAAAATCCTCTGCTCTACTCTTGCGAATGTACCGTTGAATACTTTGAGGGTTTTTGTGGCCTGAAACCGATTGTATCTGATCAACTGTAAAACCCTGACTGAAAAGTTCCGATATGGTGGTCACTCTGACAGAGTGATTTGTATATACTTTTGACAAATTTGCTTCTTTTGAGATCGTCTTCATAAAATCTCCTATTCCATTTTTGCCGACAACTTTCTTGCTGCTGTACCACATTTCATTTGGCCTTGGCTTTACCAGTGGTTGGGGAAACAGCACTTCAACTGCTTCAGGAATCAAACCAAGATACAGTTCAAATGCGCGCACTGGACAAGCTGAAGGGTTTTCAGAAGAGTAGACCTTCGTATTCCTGAAGTTTTGGAATTCCTTTTCTGTCAGTGAAGCCTTTGTATTTTTGTATATTGAGTTCATGTTTATCACAATTGCCCTTCTCCCACCTGCTTCATGCTCAATTCTGAAAAAATCCTTTTTTGTTTCTCGCATGACCTCTCTTCCTCTGAAACCAAAGTAGTAGGTTAAGGAGAACCATACCTCCCGTTGAAGTCTTTGTGGAGTCGACCGATCAAAATACGTTCTGAGTAGAATCATGTCTGAATTCTCAATTGCGGGAAATTTTTCTTCGTTCTTAACAGTGAAGCTCATTGCTTTCGATACCATTGCTTTCATGTCTTATTCGCCCGCTTAAACGTAGGATCTGTTATAATATTGACATTTCTGTTGATGTTTGCTGATGAGAGGAATCGCTGTATGGATGCTCTAATACATACTAGCGTCGATGGACTGTAGTAGCTGTTGTCTTCCTTTTTCAACGACGAGTAAAAATAGCGTAAATAGTTATTGAGAATTTCATCTGGAGTTTTCTCAAATTCAGGAGAAAGTTGTTTTTCTCTCAAAAACAGCCGGAATTTTTCTACATATCTTCGTGTTTGAGCCTCTGTTGATTGTGGAATTGCTTCTTCTTCCAACGCCTTCAACTTTTCGTCTATTTCTTGGTCAATGTCTGGAGGAATGTCATTATCATCTTGGTTTAGCATGGTCAGAAATTCATTTGATATTTCGCTAACAAACCTTTCGCCGCTTTGGACAGATAACCACTCTAGCATTTCATCAGAAGCTCCTGAAATCATTTCTCCTGGTATGTTTGTCAAATTCAGCAGTGCCATTCTTACACGTCCACTTCACAGGAGCAATTACTATGAAATGAATGAAATGTTTTGATCAAACAATGTCTTCAACCATATGCATAGAAATACGGTATGATATTGATGCATCTTGAATATCGATCTTGAACATAGATCTTGAACAACATAGATCTTGAACACAGAGATGTAACAATACCGGTATTAGGTATGAATTTGCAGGGCAGCAATGATATGATGACAGCTATGTTTTGAGGGCGTCAATGGCAACTTAGAGGGCCGCGTTAGCGGCCCGACAATTTGCCATTGACAGCCCGAAAAATGTAGATGTCATAATCATTGTATGCCATGTTGCGAAATATTTCTATGGTTTCATTTCCAGGCCATGAATTTTCCGGGCCGTTAATGAATTTCTGGGCATTATCAAAGATATCAGTCTTATATACATGGTATACAATGATAGAATTCCGCGTGCGCTACGCGCCCTTGGAATTCTATCATTGCTGCCCGCAAATTCATACCTAATAACTATACATGATCTACTTCTATGATGTACGCTGATTGAGATTTCAAATGCAGATATCATCATTACGAGATGCATTGCTGCCTTCTTTTTTCCACATTGTACCATAGCTAAATTGCGCACTGCGCACAATAGCAGCATACAAATAAACATTCAGCTCTTATTGGAATCATGATTGATGTGATAAAATAATCAATAATATAAAGTTAGTAACGCATACATTGATAAATTCAAATTCCTTGCGACTTTGGCTGACATCAGTTGCATGCCACAGGTTCTATTCTCCGCTACTGTTTTATAGCAAATTTGTTTTATCTTCACCTCGTAGAGCAAGACTAAGGCCGTCATGATAAAATAACGTCTTTGTCAATTTCTCGAGGTGATCATCGGAAAGCACACCTACATCAATGACTTTTTGTTCATGAAATGTCGAAATTGACATGTGATTTGTAATATCCGTGATGGCAATGATATTGATTTTGAAGTATCCAATGAATCCGCGTGTTCAAAAGGAGAATAACCTTTTTGAAAGAACTACACAGATCAACTAACTGATTTCTTATGATGCTCTGGAGTACCGCAGTAATCAAGTTCAAAATATCTCTTTGGCACTAGCATTAGTACTAGTCTCCATCATATTTTCGACTCATGTGCACATCCCCAAAAGAAATTTCCCGTCCAGATACTAACATTAAGAAGTCTATGCATGTACAGCACATACACATAAATTTTGAAACCAGACAGGTCAGATGATAAAGCTATCTAAAGAAAGATAGCAAGCAATTCGACCTTTACGTATGAAATAGATATCGATGATATTAGTTATTTACGCAACTGGTGCATTGCTTCTTTAAAGGATTTCACGAGTCAGATATCCTTAATGGCCCAACCCGTGATGGTGAGGGACATTTAAATCTACATTTTAGTGAGGGACATTTCAAATTGTATTGCTCATGCTCATGTGTAGGCCTCAAAGCCATTATCTTCGAATAGAATCTGTCCTTTTTAAATCTAACGAGTTAGAATGCCATGATGAAGCAATATATGTACAGGCTGCGTAGAGAACTTCATTTACCGACGCACTATGATGATCAAGGAATGAAACATGAACTCATAGATATAGACCACCTGGACTGTCAACCAAAATGCAAGGTGTACATCAGGGGGCTAATCTCTTGTACATTATGTTATAAAACATCTTTTTAATTGACAAGTGCATGATAAGTAAAATTTATATTTTGGCCAGTAATGACAAATATTCTAGATCAAGAGTATATTTCCTCACTTCTGTGTTTTTGGTAAATCTTCGAACTTATACATGATAACGAGGTGTTATATATTCAGGAGTCCATGAATGAAGTAATCAATACGTCTATGATTATCAAGAATATTTGAATAGAAATTTAGCTTGACCACTGATGTAAATATCTATTCACAAATCTACTTTATACTAAAGCAGGACAAGATCAGTCAAAATTGGCATGGATTAATATGCTCCTTCAAGTGCATTGAAGTAACTATTATATCCCGCGCGGACAATAATCTGCTTTACAGGTCAAATAAAGTGATAGGATATCTACAATACATGCACGGAGACAAATAAACACATTATTTCGCAAAACATCGCTCCAAAAACAATGCGTAAAGTACAAAGGCAAAACAATGTAAACAAACAATATTTACAGACATCGATGATATTAGTTATTTACGCAGCTAGTGCATGATTGCTTCTTAGCAGCATTCCACTAGCTAGACCTTAACTGCTCGAGTCCGTAGGGTGAGGGACATTTAAATCTAACGAGTTCGAATGCCATGATGAAGCAATGTATGCACGAGTGGCGTAGAGAATTTTATTTGGCGACGTGTTATGATGATCAAGGACAGATTGTGACTGATAGTTCCATGATTATCAAGAGTCTTTGAATAGAAACCTAGTTTGATCAATCATGTAAATATCTAGCATAAGATATAATCTGTACTCAGGAAAGATGAGTCATAATTGGCATAGATCTTGCATAGATTATGCTCCCTTCAGTATTTTGGAGTAAATATTACTCGTGTCTCCCGCGCGGGCAATAACCTGCTTTGCAGGTCAAATAAAGCGATAGGAAATCTTCAGTGCATGCACGGAGACAAATAAGCACTATTGAGAGGGATGACTTGACTAAAGAACATAAATAACAAAAAAGAGATATTAGAATAAGAACATGGACATCTCTTTCAGCTTCAGCTCTTGAATTTATCGCTGGTGAAAATGTTTTAAAGTGGTTTTCGGCATGTTTTAAATTTACAATCATGACACAGGCAGAGCAACCGAAAATTTGGTTCATCATGTATTAAGTCATCAATTAGTTTTAAAGTGCACATTTTTCAAGAATGATTTTGAATTTAGGATTTTTTTTGCAGCAAGGTTTTTAGTTTTTCATTATTTCAATATAACATGAATTTGGTGCGTAAAATATCAGAAATCAGTGATAGCATGAAGCAACGAAGCGAAGTGGAAACAGATAAACAAAAGGGAGTATTTGGTGTCAGCAGAACTTTGATACTTTTCTAGAAAATTATTATTTAGTGATGCTGTATACCAATAATACATGACAGAGTTGGAAACAGAACGCCGAGTTTCCGGTCTCGGCTTTGAGCAGAGATTCGAATTCCAGCTCTGGAAACTCTAGAATAATAATGAAAATTACAATGAGGGCATTCATGATGCTTAACGCTTTCATTCATCATCTAGAACAGTTTCCATTGTTTTGAAATCAAACTGGTGGACAATAAGGAGTCGATCTGTGAAATTTATCTTCCTCATGATTCCACACGACTAATTTATCGGCGAGTCTGTCTTCAATTGCACTGGAGGTGCATTAGAATTGTAATGAGGCTGTGCGTGATTCAGTAGGTACTCTATCTTCTATCTTGGAACAGAAAGTACAACAGCTGTCACTAACGAGTATATTAGCATGCGAAGATTATCACACGCTCTACTCAAACCTTAAATGCAGATATCAACGTTTTCAGAGCTTTTTTAAACTACGTGACGAATCTATGCATCGTGTAATTATTTCAACGAAATCAATTAACTTTTCATTAGCAACCTCATCACCTAAAAGTGATTCAGTCAATAATCGTGCTATTATCTGCAGAAGAAACGAAGTCTCACTCACATATCAACTCAGTAAAAGGACAAAGAAAAGGTAAACATTAAGTTGGAGAAGTTGATTTGATCAATTAATGTGCATGACCAAGACTAAAAGACACACATCAACTTTCCAATCAATTTTAGCTGACGCCGGATTGTTTGTCAACTTGTGCACGTCTCAACATTTGTTTCTATTCATCGCATGAACTACTAGTTAATTCGTCTTCATCAATGGTTACTGCGCACGAGAATTCGAAGAACGCAAATCTGTTTCAGTTATCAGTATATATCAGTGTAAATCTTAATGAATTATTACATGCTACATTCGTCAACAATTAGCCTATCTCACGGTTGCTGCATATACATCTGAAATGAGAATAATTATTGCTGCAATCAAATAGGTGCGACATAACCAACAGCATTTAATGATTCATTTGTATTTGAAAATGTCTTGACTAGATAACACATTTTGTTGATAGGGAAGAGTCAAGAATGATTTGAACTCATCTTCTTTATTTGAATACAATCAATTTCAATCACTACCCAGAGATAATCTTCAAGTAAAAAGGAATTTTGTCATTGACTTATAAATAAGATTCAAAATTTTTAGTATAATGATATCATAAAAACGATGATGTGCAAAGGATGACATAGTTTTTGTGACATCATTACGCTAAAAATTTTGAATGTTACATATAAGTCAATGACGAAATTCCTTTTTATCTGAATATGATCACTGGGTGGTGATCGAAATTGATTGCATCCAAGTAAAGAAGATCAAATCATTCTTGACTCTTCTCTATCAACAAAATATGATTTATCTACATGTACTCGGTTTTACAAACCTAACGTTGGATGAGGTAAATCAGGGGGGATGAGTGTCTCTATCATGTACATCATCTGAATAAAGAAAATAGGGATGTAACTTAATTAAACATATTCATTTCTATCATACTCACACCATGTAGAAATCATTCAAACCTACAAGGGCTTAATTACAAGAATTATATATTTTCTATGTAGCTACTTGCATGTCGCAGATGCATGCAAAACACATTCTACATAATCAGCTACTCCTTTCCCTTAGGTAACGAAATAATTTTCACTTGCTGCTGTGAAATAACCTCGTATACAATCGCATTCTACAGATATAACATTCATATTTCATTGGGCATGAGTGTCGTGTCATTTATGACGTGAACCGAATAGCTGAAATAATTTCGATCTTCACTTGATGTTGGTTTCTGGTTTTGCAGCAAACACAATTTTTGGCAGGGTGAAATACAAACAGGAGTACTTTTCTGATGTGACTGACTTTCTCTCTCTCTTCTCTCTCACCTGACTCTTTATCATTGGCTCTTACTGTTCGCGTATTTCCCCTACTGTCTCCTTCATGTACTCTGGGCTATGGGCAGGGAATAGACACATGTTTGTCCATCCACGCTGACTTGTTCTTCCTCGTGTTTGCACAGCTCACTAGCAATTAGTCCCAACACATCAATTGGCGACGAGAATGGCTCAACGATTAACGATCCCACTGCCACGCACCTTCATGGACCATCCTGGTGATCCTACGGTCCGTTGGGCTAATTGGTTAGCACAGCTTAAAAACTTCTTCACCTTAACGGATTTGACACTTTCTTCTTCGAACAAACTGAGCGACCATGCAAAGAACGCCTATCTCTCTGCATTGCTCGGAACTGAGGGTGCTCGTATTTTAATGGCACACCCAGTAGCTGCTACAGCTGAATCTGCGACTTTCGCTGATTTCAGCGCCGCCGTATCCACCCTCTTCGAAAGACCTGTCAATCCAGTGCGCGCTGAATATGAATTTCGCAATCGACGTCAAGGCCCGACCGAGTCGGCCGCGGACTTCCTTACGTCTCTACGAATCCTGTACGTCGACTGTACCAACCTATGCTCAGATGGCGCCGAAGCGAAGAAGCTCGAAGAACACAACCTCGCGATGCAGCTAGCGATCGGCTGTTACTCCCGCAAGACACAGGAGAAACTTCTGCAGCAGCCTGACGTGGATCTCAACGTCTTTTTTCACACGATGTAAGCTGATGAGTCCGCTTCTGAAGCGTCAGCCGCGATACGAACCGAGGCTCTCAATCGCAGCATCGCAATCGTCACGCATCATCGAGACAAGCGTGGCAGTGGCAAGAACTTTAAGCCTACTAAACAAAGCGCTTCAAATTCGTGCATCGGATGTGGTTCGACTGTGCATCAGTTCAAGTCTCCTGAGTGCCCTGCGTACGGCAAGACATGTGATAGCTGCAAAAAAGTGCATCACTTTGCCGCGCTCTGCATGTCACGAAACAAGAGCGACCGCAGCGTCAAATCTCTCTTCCTCAGCGAGCTCCAGATCGGCGCAATTTCATCTCCTGCTTATGAAATTACATTGCTTGTCCAGTGTGACTCAGCGACCGCCCATGTTACATTCATGATAGACTCCGGAGCCGACATCTCCACTCTACATCACGCAGTGGCTTCTGACAACTTCCCTTTGGCATCGATTCGCCCGAACAACGAAGTTGTGCGTAACTTCGACCACAGCCCCATATCTGGCATCAAAGGCTTTCTCGCATGCAGCCTCAGCTACAACGACCGCCGCAACACTCCCGCTGACTTCCTCATAGTGCACAACAGCTATCCTAGCGTCATCGGGCGTGACGTCATGCGGAGCCTGGGACTAAGAATCTGTGACGACCGCGGCAACATCTTGAGTGTTCGCTCTACAAGCGCGTGCGTGCGCGCAGCAGACAAGTCAACAGAATGTGCGCTCGATAACTTCCCTTCTCTGCGAAGCAACGACCTTGGGACCTTCCCAGACTACACGCATACAATTTCTGTGAGCGAGACTTTCAGACCTCACGTGACCAAACTTCGCTCTGTTCCTTTGGCCAAACGTGATGCTGTTATGCGCGAGATTCAGAGTATGATCGACAGTGGGATCTGTTCTCCTATCAGCAAATCCGATTGCGCTCACGGTATGGTCGTCGTGTCTAAGAAAGACGGAGGTGTCAGAATTACAAGTGACCTTTCTCCACTTAACACCTACATTGTTCCTGATCGACATCCTTTGCCTCTCCTCGAGGATCTGCTCCTTCAATTGCGCGGTGCCTCCTTCTTTTCAAAAATCGACCTACGAAAAGGGTATTTTCACATACTCTTGGACGAAAGCTGCCGCCGATACACTGCAACGATAACACCGCTTGGGTTAATGGCCTACAACAGACTACCCATGGGTCTCCGCGACGCCGCGTCAGTGTTTCAAAAGTGCGTTTTTGAAACCCTTAAGAAGTGCAACAACTCTATTGCCTTCATTGACGATGTTCTCGTTTACGGCAAGACTCGTGAAGAGCATGATGTAGCTCTGCAAAACGTTTTTCAAGCCTTGTCCTACAAACAATTCCGCGTCAACGTCGACAAGTGCGAGCTATGCGTCTCCGAAACCACGTTCCTGGGCTTCCGATTGAACAAAGATGGTGTCCGTCCCAACCCCGACAAGATCCGACCCATCAAACAAGCACCACCGCCGAAGAACCTAAAACAACTGCAATCCTTCCTGGGCGCGGTTAACTACCTTTCCAACTTCATCCCCAACCTTGCGAACTTGGCGGAGCCTCTCCGACGTCTCACGCGCAAGAACCAAGCTTTCACTTGGGGTTGCGACCAAGAGAGGGCATTCCAAACTTTAAAGGAGTCGATCTCGGAGGAGCTACAACTCTCAATCTTTGATCCCCATGCCCCAACAATCGTTACGGTCGACGCAAGCGACATTGGACTCGGTGCACAGCTCTCGCAGCAGAAAAATGATATTGAAGTGCCGATTCAATTCGCCTCACATACGCTCTCGGATCGTGAGCGCAACTTCGCGACAAACGAGCGTGAAGCACTCGCGTGTTTGTGGGCCGTAGAGCATTGGCAAAAATTTCTGCTAGGCCGCCATTTCACTCTCCGAACTGACCATGGCGCCCTGTCAACTCTCCTCCAACATCACACTTCCACCCGAAACTCCACCAAATTCATCCGATGGCGTGAACGCTTGTCTCGCTTTGATTTCTCCGTGAGCTACATCAAAGGCAGCTTACCTCAAGCCAATCCAAAGAAAGAAGACGCGATCGTGGATGAGGAATCAGAGAGTACTGCCACAATTGCAAGTTTAATGAGCAGCCCGATATTTCTCGACGAACTGAAGAAGCAAACCCTTCGAGACGACACCCTGAAAGCAGCAATGACATTCGTGAAATCATCCTGGCCTGCGAAAAATGACCTCTCCCCGGACATTTACCCCTTTTACAATGTACGAGACGAACTGAGCATCGAGAGCGACCTATTTATACGGAGTGATTCTCGAATTGTCGTGCCTACTTCCATGCACAGGACTATCCTCAACGTCGCACATGCTGGACATCCTGGCATTGTTCGTGCAAAGCGGTAGCTACGTCGAATTTACTGGTGGCCTGGAATGGACTCGCATGTCGAGAACTTAGTCCGACATTGCACCGCCTGCGGAGACAGCAGTAAGTCCCACAAACCCACCGTCGTGCAACCAACGAAAATTGAACTGCCAACCGAGGCATGGCACAAAGTAGCTATCGACATCACCGGTCCGTTCGCCAATGCGCCAAGTCATCAGCGATTCCTGACAGTGGTCATAGACTATAAGTCCGGATTCCCGGAAGTCCTCCTGTCCGGTGACATAACTTCCGTTCGAATGATCTCTTGGCTTCAAGAATTATTTTCTCGCTACGGCAATCCGTCAATCTTAGTGTCAGACAATGGCAAGCAATTCTGCTCTGGAATTTTTGAAGAGTTTCTACGACAACGAGACATCCTGCATTGGAAAACGCCCGTCTACGATCCTCGACCAAACGGAAAAGTTGAAGTCCTCAACCGCTATTTGAAACACGGTGTACAAACGTTCGCTTCAGGGAAGAAGGAATTCGCCTCAGGAATTCAAGAGCTGCCAATGAGTTATCGATCAACCAGCCCGACTCCTGAAGGCGAGACTCCAGCTGAAGCATTTTTCAAGCGTCGAATCCGCACGGATTACGAGCCTGCCCGTCGAAAGCCTACCAACGAATCAGCACCTACGATTATCTGCGAGAAAGACGATCAATCTCCTCAGGAAAAGCCACGCTACAGAGGTCCGTTTCGCATCAACGACTGGGTGCGCGTTCGACTACCCCATGTCCCGAAAGGCCTCTCACCTTTCTCCGAACCACGGCGCATCACCGAAGTATGCGGACACTACACGTATCTGCTATCTGATGGCAACAGATGGAACGCGAGGAGCTTGGTCCGTCATCGTGAAGACCGCCAAGCAATCGAGATTGGAGTCGAAGGAGCTTTACGGAGAAGATCGAACAGGAAATCCCGTGGTCTTCCGCCTATCCGCTATCCGCACGGAATTCGAGGAGGGAGATGATGATGTGACTGACTTTCTCTCTCTCTTCTCTCTCCCCTGACTCTTTATCATTGGCTCTAACTGTTCGCGTATTTCCCCTACTGTCTCCTTCATGTACTCTGGGCTATGGGCAGGGAATAGACACATGTTTGTCCATCCACGCTGACTTGTTCTTCCTCGTGTTTGCACAGCTCACTAGCAATTAGTCCCAACACATCATTTTCCATCAGACAGTTGCTGATATAACAGCAAACACAAAATTATTTTTTCTAAACTAAAAAATCATCCTCACAACGATACTGTCTGTATTGGTTACAAGGTTCCCCACTGTAAAACCGTGATTTTGCATGACATCTTGTATTAATTTTGTGTTTCATACGTCAAACTGTTACGCTTGTGCTTGTCTACTTCATGAATCATGCAATCAGTCGCAATTTGAGAATAAGTCGTTTATCGCACTGCATGTTGGTTGGATCTTGAGCTCTACATTACTTTCTTTTACAAAATTCCCCCTAGCACTGCTACAAGACATTAATGAAGATTGGAGTTACTCAATGAAAAAAATAATAAATTTATAATCATAAATAAATAAAAGCAAAATAACAGATCTCCCAATCTCATTAAGTTGCTCCCATCAGAAGCCCCTGTTCGCACACTTGAATGTATCAAGTTATGGTCATGGAAAGTTGTCTGGGGTGATTCCAAAGCTGTGCCGTGTGAACAAAATAGCTTTTCGAGAGACTCACAGTGCGTGTGCGTTCTAGGCATGGACAGCTGTCCATGGTTCTAAGCTACCATTATAACATGTGAATGCATTAGCTATGCATGTGATTCTGGAGAGGACCTTAGGTTTGGGTACGTTATACGCACTCATTTACTGCAGAGCTGCTTCTACCGAAATAGCATTTGTAAAAGAGACTGAGTGAAGCAACATCCCGTCTGACGGAGAGCGGCTGCAACTCGTTAGCGAATTTTTCAAACAGAAGATTCTTGACTCGCTTCTTTATTTGTTCGAGGAGGTCAAGCTGTGTTTGTGGGGCAGCTGTCCACAGATGGCAACAATACTCCATCAGCGAACGAATAGTGGACCTGTGAAGATGGCAGACAGTCTGTGGTAGACGATAGCTTCTGGTAGAAGATGTCAATTCGTTGAGCTTCTTGCTTGCTGATAGACTACATGTGCATTTACCATGACAGGTGTTTTGGAATCGCTAATCCAAGGAAGGAGATGGAATCTTGTTCTCTGATCCTATTGTCTGACACCTTGATGCTATGGCAGTCATCATCTCCTTTAAGTCGGGAGTACAGAATACTCTGAGTTTTTGAAGGATTGAAAGAAATAAGCAATTTGGCGCCCCATTAGGAGACCATACGTAGGTCTTCATTAAGAGCGTAGCATAACCGCTGACCTTGCTGAGTGCTCTTAGCTAGTCGCTCATTGGAATTGAAGAGTGTCGTGTCATCTGCATGCATCACCAGTCTGGGAGGTCAATGATGTACAGTAGAAAAAGAAAGGTTACCAAAATTCACCCTTGAGGAACTCCTGCATTGACAAGCTTGGTGGAAGACCATGGCCATCTAATGACGAGATATATAAGTTATGGCCATCTAAGACGACATACTTGTATGTTGGAAATATCCAAGCCAATTGATCTCGTCTCACCTTGTCTGTCAAACGCGATTCACATTTGATTTTTAATTCGCAGTAACTCAACTTTACAACGTCAAGTGGCGAATTTTTAATGATGAGTATCCGAATACGGGTTAGACGTTGAATAGAAGTTGAATTTCTTCGGTCATGGTGAAAAAACGGAGGAAGGTGATGGTAAAGACACATGGGCATTCAAACAGTGAATTTGAGCACTTTGATCAATATTGATAAACATTTGGCTGCCAACATGGATCGCCATTCCGCACAAGCAAAGTGGAAAACAACGTGCAATCTTAATTGAATTTTCAATCGATTAACAAATTTCATGAATGGATGTAAAAATGCCTAATGAAAGGAAAAATAAGTGATTAGGGAAGAACATGTTCATTAAATATCAAGGAAATGATGGAAAACCGTAAACTTGGCAATCATAATTGATGCAAAAAACATAGCTCATGACTCCAACTAACATCATAACTCTCTAACCCTACCTTCTATGATGCCTAAACGTTTAATCTCAATCTTATCGTTCTCTCGGAGTGATTTCAAAGAAAGCATTTCTGAAAGTCAACAACATATGGATTTGGAATATTTTTCTTCTTTATCAGTCAGTGACCACTGCCTGAAACAGCAAATCGTAAACAAATAGATCAGAGAGGTATCTTTTGAATTTTTGTAAATGATACTACAGATTTAACTTTTACATCGAATGAAATCTATGAAACTCCTGCTTCTCTACAGGGCTCCCTTTTTGCTGTTTGTCGCTTCTCTATCAGCAGCTGAAATTAAACGCGGCCGAATAAATGCAATGAAGCCTGAATGATTGCTAAAATCTTCAACTTGAAAATTACTTGCACATTTTGCCAGTTTCGTTCTTATGATAGCTCAATGGTCAAATCCATTATACGGAGTATCGAGTGAATAAATTCTAACATCTCTGTAAGCGGAAAAGTATTCAATGTCTCTTTTGCTAAACACCATACTAACCAGTTTTTGTTACCATAATTAGATTCATGTATCCACATAGATAAATTGCTCTGTCTGCGTGTTTGAGTTAAGAGATGACCTTCCTCAATACTGATAGTCACGGCCAAAACTACATGTAGTTTCGAGGGGCAAGAAGATCAACTTTTCATTGAAAAATTCAAGCCTGAATTCTGACGAGCTAGAACATCAACATCACATTAACGTACACAGTCAGCAAATTTAGATAGTGAAGAGTCGAACGGTGTGAATAATATTTCCACTTGTCGAATTCAACACTAAGAAAAATTGAGTCAAATATACATTCACTGAACAGGCCTGTCTGCAATCTAATATAACTGTTGTGTTCGCTGATACGAGCCACTTCTGCAACGCGCGCTTAGCCAATCATACAAGCCAAAGAGAGACGAATATCTATGCCAATCTCTGTTGCTTGCTACAATTGCATATAATGGCTGGAATTGGAAATTGTCCGCTCTAGACTAACACACGCGCAAATGAATCTATCTGTGCATGCATCACATCACCATTTCAACACTTTACTAACGGGGGTTTGGACGGTGCTCGGGTATGACAGAGTTGAGATAGCCTCAATCCGGATGCGATTGTCAGCTTTCTATGATTTGTCAGCTTTCTCGAGGGACTCAACCTCACAACCGAAAGTTAACAAAGTCGAGTCCAAAGTTTCATCAGTTTCCTAAGAAATCCAAAATTTATGTGTCATAGAAATCGCATTTTAAGACAATTATGTCCGCTACACTTAGCACAATTGAAAACGCACCACCTGTCAAATCCGTCAAATTGATCGCTATACACGATTGATAAAGAATGGAGGACGCATTCTAACCGACATAGATATCTGTGCTACGGCCCGACGGCGGTCAGGGGTCTAATGACATGATTGACAGCTAATGTAAATGAATAGGACAAACTTTTAGTGATTAAGAAAAGTAATTATTAAACATAACATCTATACTTGTACAAGTTAATAGCGGGTATAACCTCCGCGAGCAGTCAATAAGGCACTGATTCGTCGAGGCATTCTGAGGACGAGCCGTCTCAGAAAATTTTGAGGAATTTGTTGCCAAACTGTAACCACTGTCTCTTGTAATTCACGCAGTGTTTGCGGAGGCGGGTCCCGCTGCTGAACTTGGCGCTTCAGAATCCCACACGTGCTCGATCGGGTTCATGTCCGGCGACCTTGATGGCCAGCGAAGAGTCCGTATCCCAAAGTTTTCCTTCAGCTGCGTCACATTGTATGCACGATGCGAAGGTGCGTTATCATCTTGCAGGATTCAGTTGGCCACGTCTCCGAATGTTCGAGCCGCAAATGGCAGAAGATGCGTTTGCAGCAGTTCAGCATAACGCTCACCAGTCACGTTCGTGTTGAGCACTACCAGCTCGGTCTTGCCCGTCAGGGTGATGCCTGCCCACACGTGAACGGATGGCCCCTGTTGCTGATGAGTTCTGTTGCTGATGAGTAGGCTGTTGCTGATGAGTAGGCTGGACGTGTTGCTGCAGCATCTCTTGGCGTGGCACACGCCAAACACGAATGCGGACATCATTGCGGAACAGACGAAACCGACTTTCATCAGTGAAGATGATACGTCTCCATTGTGGTAGTCTCCAGTGAACTCGTTGCATCGCCCACCGCTCTCTTCGTGCCACATGCGCAGGTGTTAATCTGGGGCATTTGCGCATCTTCCTTGAGCGAAGTCCTTGCTCTCGAAGCCGATTTCTTATGGTGCCCGAGCTAAGGATGTTGCCTCTGCGACTTCTTTCGCCCCACATCAGTCGTAGCAGAGTTGCGGGGAGTGTGGGATTGCCTCGCACGATTCTGAGCAATCGCCGGTCAGCTCTGGCAGTTGTGTGACGAACTGCACCAACGCCAGCATGTGCCACGGTACCATTTGCTCTCGCTTTCTTGAGAAGTCGGGCAATCGTCGTATGCGAACGACCGAAATGTCGTCCGACTGCCCGAAGGGACATTCCAGCGTCAAGCATGCCAATAGCACGCCATCTTTCGGCATCAGACATTTGACGCACCATCTTAAGATTTTTCACAAAACCGTCATTTCCCATAATAAGTCGTTAATTTTATACTTCATGATCGAAGTTCAATTTGAACACATGCTTGCTAAGTAATTCGGTAATAATAATGCTTGCTTCAGTAATTCAGTTTGAACAATTACGCAATCCCACCACCAGACCGCCGTCGTGCAGATATCTATGTCAATTAGCGTGCGTCCTTCATTCCATATTCAATCGAAGCGATGTACTTCGAATTAGCTGGATTTGACAGGTGGTGCGTTTTCAATTGTGCTAAGTGTATATCGACCTGAAATCCTCTCCTTATGACGAGATTTCTCAGCTGTCAAATCGATCGATTGAATAAGTCAAGATGAAGATATTCAACAATATGAACATTCTTTACCTGAAGTAACAAAAAGTAGCGATTTCTGAGCACGTGCGTGTTGATGCCATGATAATAGAAACGCAACAATGAGTGACAAATTTGGTAGAAAATCAAATCAAAGCGTCTAAATATAACAAACAATTTCAACAATATTACCAAATATCAAAAAGTCAACGGAAACAAAATTGTAACCCTTATTAAAATTAAAAATATGACAGAAGTACCTTTATTTCTGTTGAATATTCTTCCTACAAAAAATGAGAAGCCATTTTTATGACGATGACAACACATTGTTTTTAGTCTCTGAGAAAATTGAATTTTAGCCAATTCGAAAGTAGGATTTTTTATAGTACAGCAAAATAGATTTTGCAACACCTTACATCATCAGTCTACGCCAGGGATTCTGAAATACAATTTTCTTTTTAGTATACTTTTTAGTATACTTTATTGTCAGAGATACTTTGAGTCTTAATGAACTCCCTGAAGAAATATAATAAAAGCAATTTATTACGCAAGCTCCATTCTCGTATATGCCTGATTGCTCCATTTTATTTGATTATTCAAAATTTCCTTCAGGTGTATATCCAATTGTTCATACACTGCAACTATTTCGAAGATGAATTCCACAAGCATCACTCCATAATGAACAACTCTCCTCACTGTAAGTGAGATTATTCAAGAACCTGCTGCAGGCAGACTGCCCGTACAGATAGACTTCCCACACATTGCTGGGCATTTCGTGGGTAGGCCCTATTATTTCATCTTTTTTGATCGAATAATTGGATGAAAATGAAAATAAGCAATCACAGATGTATTCATTGTTCAAAAGGTCAACTTTGACTTAAAGGAGTTCCTTTGACGCTTACAAAGTTAATGATAACGTGTTAATGAATGAAATTTGGTGACATTTACTTTATTTGCATTGTGCTGTCCTGGAAATAGGTTCATTTACTACAAGCATATGAGGGACATCTTCCGGTATTTCAGTTCATCTTCAATTTGTCTTATGCGATTATGATATTATTTAAATAATAGATAGCAAAGTTTAACGGCGATTGATTTGAATAACTGAAAAACAAAAAAAAAATGCCAACATGCAACTAAAGAATGAAATGAAACCATTTTCATAGATCAATGCTTCACCTGATCAATAATTGATCGAGTAGACTACAGAATATTAGCATCAGCTTGATGAAAAAAAGACAAAAAATCACCAATGCTTGTCAGATTTCTAGATACTCAGCTCACCTCAGGAGATGGTTGGCGTTGAACATGAAGCGAATCGTGTTGACGAAAGAATAACAATTGACAACGAGGCGCTTTCTTCTTAGATCGTCCACGAGTTTCAATTTTCTACAAAAATTGTGCGAAATGAATACGTAATTTTGTCATGCTATCTCTTCAGACTTTACTCGACAGCACTTTGAATACTAATGACCTTTCCATGAATATGACCTGCAGAAAATCCTAATATCAACAAAAGCGACTTACACCCACTCTATTACACAACCTTGTTTTTCATCTAATTTTCCCCCATTCATCTAGTTAAAATTGCCTGCTTTTACAGGGAAATAATAGGCAATAAATTTGAACAGTATCACAGCGTAGCTAGAAGATTTCAACAGCTGCTGCATATTTTCAAAAACAGACTATTTCAAGGCTGTACATTTTAGTTTTTCAGTGTTTCATTAGAATAAGTGCATGCTGTGCATTATTGAAGACGCATAATCGGAAAAACTAGAAAAGTGTTTCTATATTGTACATGTTGTTCAAATGAGACCCAATGTCTGAAAAATCTTAAAACAGAATACACTAAGACCTACAATAGATGCCTCAACCCGCTATAATTTCAAGGACCTTGATAGAGTATCAATGCATTTGAACAAGGCCATTTTTTCAGTTCACTTAGTTCCTCGTTCATTTTGCGCTTGTCTTCATTCACTCGGTTAGCCGCCCTTTATTTCTTTTGCACCATTCAGCTCTCTGCCCAGATGACTAAATGAGTCGGCTCTCTCAGTTATTTTTCCATTCACTTTGCAAGACTGCATGTTTATGGTGTTAATGGTGATGCGTTTGTCGAATTATACACATAAGATGTATGTGCCTATCGACTGTATTATGCGTCTGTTAAGAGCCAATAGTTCACACTATTAGTAATTATTATTCATTAAACTGAACTTTATCATTCAGTCAAATTCAAAACTATTTGTTTTCTTTTAATCTAACTTACTGCTGCAATTTACATTTGCTGAAGTGTGTGATGGTTTAACGTCGATACTTCCCCTTACTGGGTGCTTGGACGGTGCTGACATAGTCAGACTTGAATCTGGAGCGTTGTGATCTTTCAATCCGGATGCCCTTCCTGACGATTTCCAATGACACTTTCGGGGCTCGACCTCTGGACTGAAAAATCGTAAGGCCAAGCACTAAACCACTGTGCCACGGAGACCACCTTTGGTGAAGTGCTACTACAATATAGTTGTAGTAGGCAATCTGTTTCACATGAGCATTTATGATTTTTAGGACTGTTTGATATTTGAAACGATGTTCAAATCAACTATTCTCCATCCATCACTATGATATTTTCAAGTTTTGTCTGATGGCAACCTATTGAATTAATAGTAAATTGACTGCGAAAGGGGTGGTCCCACTTGAATATCGTCTCCTTATGCTCTCCGTATAATTATTCCAGTCACTTACAAGTGATCATATTATTCCTTTCAAACATATTGCTCCAGACATAAATCCTTTCCCTGGATCTCTTCGAATGCCAGAATGGTCGTCGAACATGAGACAAAGTTCTTTTTTAGTCACAATGATATGCACATCTAACCGAGGATTCTGTTGAAAATGGTGTTCCTTTAAGTTATTTTTTTCATTTGTTATTTATTCTCCAGTACTGAGGCATCTTGGAAATAAACGATCATCATTTCTATTATTGCTATTGATAACACGATGTCCCAGTCACTAGAGGACATTTATTGAAATTAATCTATTAATCTAATTAATTTATTGAAATCTAATCGAGGATTCTGTTGAAAATGGTGTTCCTTGAAGTTATTTTTTTCATTTGTTATTTATTCTCCAGTACTGAGGCATCTTGGAAATAAACGATCATCATTTCTATTATTGCTATTGATAACACGATGTCCCAGTCACTAGAGGACATTTATTGAAATTCTATTGATAACTATCTAAGCATAACGGAGACGATATTTTTCAAGTGAATCTCATTTAAAACATCACCCGAGTATCAAATCTGAGAACACATTTCTTCTTAGGAAATGTAGGAATTTGAGAAACATCAGTTCATTTTAACGATAAATACTAAAAAAAACCCGTTCACTCAATTCACTGTTACAGCAAGGAGTGGCTCGAATTCTCGTTCACACACTCACTCACTGATGCCAGCACATTAAGGTTATTTACATAGAGTAGATATTCAGTATTAATTAAATACCCAATGTGTATACAGTTTCGATTTTATGAAATGAACTCGAGATGAGACCCAGTAACACATGTGAGATATGCTAATTTTCACACTTTTGGAGAAACTTACAATGATTTAACTGATCATGATAGCAATACAAAACGAATAATAATATTTTACAAATCCCCCGTGTCACGTCAGCCTTGGAGAGGTAATATATAGTTTGTTAAATTAGCAATTCGATGGGCTATTATTACCTCAACGCTCAGCCTTAGCAACAAGCAATGAAAGAGCAAAACGTCATCATCAAAGACAAATCAAATAATAATTAACTTCAAATGAGTCCACATAACTATTCAGATTCAAGAAATGAAACATAAATTTAGTGAATCACAAAATCATGCCGATGAAAATTGAATTGAAAGCGTGAAATTTGAGCCAAGAAGCACAATAGGATCTCTACTTTTCCATAAAGACTTGCATCATAATGCGGCTCATAAAATTTCTCTGATAATCAGCTCAATTTCCGCTGAATTAAGATACCTGCTAGTAAATGTTCATTCCTTTTGATATCTAATAAGATTCATACTACTTACATAGTTGTTTCGCGTCGCTAGTATATAAACACAGGAATATTTTGCAAAAATTTAGCTTCTTAAAAAGTGATCAACTATTTTTTTAGACCGGAACAAGATCTCCGTAAAAAAACAATCTTTTGATACAAAAATGTTCACTGTATGCTGACATTTTTTGAGTCAACACAGTACCTACTATATGCTTACTCTATGGTTATTTATCAGCGAAATAATCTGTGTTGCAAATCTAATAAGCGCTGAATTTTTCAAACGTATCAGCGGTCAACATGGAATCTTAAAAAGTAATGTATTAAGCTTTGATCTGCGGTTCCGGATTCAGACCTTAAGATCCAAGTGAAGATTTTCTCTCTTTGTGTCAGTCTATCACACTGCGCACACACTTTCGTTCTCACACTTACCTTGGGCGCGGGGACGTGGGATTGCGTTGCTTTCCTCTTATCTTGCTCGCGCGGACGTCTCGGTGGAGAGGCGGAAGCTGCAACATGAAGTGGGATTGGAGTAGAACATCAGACAAGACCGCCAGTGTGCGTGTCACGGACGTTTCCTCCTCTGTTCGGCGTTGTGTTACGTCAGAGAATGACTTCATTTCATTCAGTTGGTTGTCTCACGACAAATAATTCATATTTCTGTGGTTTCGGTACTCGTTAAAATATCTTTAAAATCTGACATTTTTGCTGATTTTCCGAGGCCGTGAGCGACTCTCCCTTCAGAAATATTTCAAAGGGATTCGTTTTTGATAAAGCTCAGGATATTTAGGGGGCGACGTATAAGATTTAATACTTCGAACTTTACGAAACGTCCTAAACTGTGCCCTCCCACCATTAAAAAGTTCGATCAATCTAGTCGTGCACTCCAATGAATACTGTATATCCATTTAAACGTGCCTACCGCAACCCTCCCTTGTGTGATAGATTTCGTCGACATTATGATGGCTTTCAACTTGCAAAGTGAATTCACTCAACCAATTCCTGATTGTTGCATTATAAGTCATAAATGTTTATTCTAAAGTACAACAGAAAACCCAAAGCAATGGCCGCATGGGCATCTACAAGCAAACGTTGATAACACATGCAACACAAAATATGCATACGCAAAGTTTACCATCATACACAAAATAAAAAGTAAATCGCGTATTCGTGTGGTGGTGCCCATTGCAAGAGTACATTGAGAATCTGAATAGGAACACATGATATTGCTTTGACAGTTGCCGCAATCGGTCGAAATTTTAAAGTTTGAGCCTTCTTGTGTGTTTTAATCAAATAATAAAATGCTGGTTGTTCAAAATGTTTCGTCAAGATCTTTTCGTTCAAAATGGTTTATTTCTTCATTGACAGACACTGATTCAAAATCGCAATGATTCTCTTTTTGATCGCATCACAGCCTTTTGGTGACCTTCTTATCCGCAGTCGTGTCCTAGATGCAGCTTCCTCTGGCGTCAATATATGCACTTCTAGTTGCTCTATTAGCAATTCTCATTAACTTTATCAGTGGAAAGGTTTATCATACGTAGTTGTTGAAGTTTTTAAATGCTTCGTCTTTGCTGTATACATACATGATTGGATGGATTTGAATATTCTATTTGTTTCATGGTAAAGATGCATCAGACGAGCGTCATCATCAGGGTTAGATGGTGAAATATGAATATCAACTGATTCAGGTTGTTAAGGAAAGTTGCATCTGCTGTTGCAGGCATTTTTATGAGATATTGTTGACAATGAAATAAGATAAAGATATCAATTTT
Source organism: Prostheceraeus crozeri (assembly GCA_907163375.1). Classification (NCBI taxonomy): domain Eukaryota; kingdom Metazoa; phylum Platyhelminthes; order Polycladida; family Euryleptidae; genus Prostheceraeus; species Prostheceraeus crozeri. The sequence goes on from CAJQUW010009657.1 coordinate 287,265, forward strand.
CTTGATTTCATATTTCATCTTGACAGTCCCTACTCAGGTTAAAAAAAACAAGAATTTCAATAAAAATACGTCGTGCGAAAAAACGCAAACAATAGCTACCCACCTAACCAATCTCCGCATAATGTATTTTTAAGGGCATCTACGCTCCCAAATTGTGAATGTGGAATCGTAGACTTTGTCCGTTAATCGCACAAAGACCAAAATTTTTTCTATTCTCGAAATATGACTGATTGAAGGAAAACTTGATGTTTATGTTAACGTGCAATAAATGACTATACATAACAGCAGTTATTTATTGCTTTTATTTTTTGCATCATTATATAAATATTACAAATGTTGAGCATTACAACAATAACAGCTAAACAACAGCCTATTCTACACAGGTTTGCGACATTTACTACAATAATTCTTGCATCAGATTAGGGGTCATTACACTCAACACTTTTATGTCTATGTTAAGATCGTCTTTACTTTCTTTTTCCTGTTTGAATGTCTGGAGTGTCGTAGCTGTAATTTGCCTTGTCCTTTGCTATTTTTGCGCTTCCAATTAAAAAATGCATTGATTAATCTGCTTGCATTATGTATAGATATTGCAACTGGGATGGTTGATTTTTCAATGCATAAAGAAATATGAAATAGCGCACGTCCCTACACACACAAATCCGGAAGCCTTATCATTATGATGGCTAAAATGCAGCAATCCATGATCAATGACCACAAATTTTTCTAATTAACATTAAAGTCAAAAAACCTATCTAAACGGCCGTGATAGGAGGCGCGAAATTTCGCTCTTATACATCTTTGTATCCCATTTTGCGAGCATTTTCTACCGTCAAGGCTCCAGTGACAACCAAAATATCAGTGTCACAAAACACGTACAGTCATTATCATAGTTGCAGCATCCGCTACAAAAAACTTCCTTATTTTCTACAACCAAATCTCAACCAAGTTGATACAAATACCCAATGAAATTGATCGGATTGCGATTGGCCTACAATGCTTTTGGCTTTTTGACATTGATTTTTACCCTCTTTTCAGCTGACCAGACGAAGAAAGCAATCAATCCTTAAATATCACACGAAGTATTAGAATCATATCGGTGCGCTACTGTCAGCATTATATATGGACTCGTACATTCAGACGAAGCTAGTAAGATGTTCACTTTCATTAATGGATCAATCATTTTATGATTTTTTAGCTAAAATTCATGAGAGTTTTATTAGATAACAGTCAAAAGTAATGGTGTGCAATTTTGTTGCAGATTCTCTGAACCATGAAGTCCAGATTCTCTGGACCATGAAGTCCAGATTCTCTGGACCATGGAAACATGACATCAGAATATTAAGCCTCCTACTTCCAAATTTCTTGAACTATCGTTCCGAACCCGAAAAAGAAGGAATATCGGAGGGAATTTTCTGACTTTTTATAGAAAAAAATCCGTACGAACTTCCGAGAGAGGGCCCAAATACCATATCAAAGCGTGAGGAATTGAAAAATATACTGAGGAAAGCGGATGAAAATTTTAATGAACGTACAGTTCTTGAATAGCCAGCAGGTCCAATTTACCTTCACGAACAGGAGAATGGTAACGTACAGCAGCCACTGGACTATGACGACGTTCCTTCAGAGGATTTGAATAATGAAGATACGGCGCCTCACGACCTTTCTGTCGACGATTCCCCAATTGGCCAGGTTGAAGGACATTAAAGTCAACCTAAAAGAGTAGAATCAAATGTTGATGTGACAAATACTTCAACAAGGTTAGTCTCATGACTCGTTACTATCATTCATCGCGAGCAAAATTTGAAATGTGATGTGTTAAAGTGAATATATCCTTTGGATGTCAAATTTGATAGAATACGCACGGCCTTATTAGTATTTGTACAGATACTGTATACAGCTTGCATCGCACCACAGAACATGAAATTTTAATATTGATTAAACTCACATGCTGGCTAGAATATCATCGAAAAAAATAAAAACCGTAATCATCAAATGTTTAATGATTTCACAGTCGATCAATTGTCACCGATTTCATTGAGAATTCTGAAGAAATGAAATTAGGACAATGGAGCACCACTTGGGGATCAAGTGGTGTATTTTTCTTTTGCCAATTCTTCCATTTTTAGCGGAAAATATTTCCTCATTCTTAAAATCCTTTGTTTCCAATATTGGTTTATCAATGGTTATTACATCATATAGCAGACAATAAGCAATTTGATATGTTGAAAGCTGCAGAAATTGAAAGTAGGAGCTCCAACTAAGAAGATATCCTTCATTGATAGTCCTTGACAGCACCCCGAAAGTCTCCCAAATTTTGTACCGATTCATACGCTTTTCAAAAGGAAAATCAGTTGAGAAGTCGAAGCCACTGTCAGGGGTCACAAACAAGAATCGAATTTTGAGAAATGATCTGATGCTGTGATCATTGAACCGTGATATCTGTCACGGAGCAAATGCACAATGAGGTCATAGTCAAGGAATGCAAAAGTATGGCGCAGAAAACAAGGATGCGGAGTCGGAGCCGGTACTTTTCGCCGGAGCTAGAGTCATGGAAAAAGTTAGCATCTCCGACTCCGGGTTGCAAAGTCCACTTCAGGAAAAGTGTTCAAACTTCTAAAAGCCGTTTTAGTAATAACTTTGATATTCTTTCAGTCATTCCTCCCAGTCATCTACAGCTCCGGTTTTTTATTTGCGTTTTAACTTATCATGTTTATGTTAGTCAAGTTAGATATTCCCAGTCGTCAACGCAGACATGGTGGAGCTAGGATTATCCGCGAGTGATACACAGGACCGTGCTTCTTAGAGAAGTTTCATACCGTCCAACGCTCAACAGAAGAGGACAAGAATATGTTAAAAGGAGAAAGCAGAAGTTAGTATGTTAGCCGCATGTCGACCATGAAACATTTTGACTTTTGACTCCTAACTTCGGTGCAGTCTTTTTATGTTGTAGTAATTTGTCATAAGCACAGAATTAGACAGGTCGTCTTAATCTTCTGTTTGACCCATAGAAATTGACAACAATAAAACCTCTAGAATGGAAATTAAGCTTCATGCAATGCACAATAACGGCACATAAATCGCGCGCATTTTCACTTAGATGCACCTGCCAACGTCTGTATAATTGGGTTAGAATCAGTCACATGAGTAAATCGAAGCTTTTAATTGGTTCTTCATGCCCCAACTTAGTTCCCCCGGATGTGCCGCGACCTTGAGTCAATTTCCATTCTAGCGAACTTCAGATAAACAGTATATTTCTATGGTTTGACCAGAAAGGAAACATTGGAACATGTAACGTTAATGAAATGTCACAATCTGCTGATATAATGCCATAGCAATCGAACAATGAGCAGCTAGTTCAACATTAAACACGCCAAATTGTGCGAACTTTCAATGACTGTTATCAACCGGATCACACAGCAAAGAGACACAGACAATGTCGAGTTCCTCGGAGAAGTTTTTCGTGCGCCTGCTAACTGTTTTAATAATGATCGGAGGGTCCAACATTATTGAGAAAACTTTGGCGCAATGATCTGAATTCTTCGAATCTGAAGGAATGATGGCGATCGGAGCATTTTGAAAGAATTCACAGCAATCCGCAAGCGGCGCACGACTATTTTTTTTACCTATTTCTACAAGGTATTAGAATTTCTTTTTGCCCACTTAGTAAGTTCCTGCATGTGCCATCGTTTTGAATCAGCTTGTACTTCTAGCAAAGTGATACGCTTAAACAATCTAATTCTGTGGTCATAAGCCTTGTTTCTTACTTTCCATCTGTTTTCATGTTTATAACTGGTAATATACTACGTTCCTGCATGCATCATCATTTTGATTTAGTCTACAGTTCTTGTAACCTGAAAACTCAAAACAATCTAATTCTGTGACTTGGCCTTTTTTCATGGTTGATTATTGGCAATGCTACTGAAAACTTCGGATCAGTAGTCTGCATTGAACACAATTGCCTTATTATTCAACCGTGGTTAAGTCACCATCTGACACTGGAAACGGGTAGAGCGCTGTGAATTCATAATTTTTTATTTTTCAATTCATAGCCAGAGTTTGGAATGCTTTGAAACTGGCGTAATTAAAAGTTGAACAATGGGAGCAACTCATTTTCCACATTCCGTGAGAGTCAGCGGTTTTCAATTTCACCTCCACCTCCTTTCTTCTCACCTTCGTGTAGACATGCCATCTGAATGTAAATCATTCTCTCCAATCAACGAAGATGAAATCGGGTGAAGCGTTATGTCATCAATAATGCAGAAATGGAACAGGACAGCCAAGTCCATAAAGATGGAGAAAATGGCACATTCAAGGCTTTAAAATGATTTGACCAACAGAGGACTCATGTTCATGATACTTAGAAAAGTAATTGCAACACCGTGCAGTGTCTGCAATGATTGTCAAAAATTAATTGAATTCCAATTAATTGATTGCTCAGGAATTCCAATTTCAATTAATTGCTGGCATAATACTGGCATAATAAATTTTCTTCCTCTAAGCTATCGTCGTCTGATACTTGGTGTCAAATTGTTTACTTCTCTTGTTGAAGATTCAGAGCATCCACTACATCACTTAGCTCCTCAAGTATTACAGTATTCTGGAAAGTTTCGTATGCCAGTAAGCACCTTAGCAATGAGAAGGAACTGCTTTATTGGCACAATGATTAGGCTATTGAATAGTGGTTTTTTGTAATCTAGGTTTTTTTTGCGTACTTCCGTCAGCTTTGAAATGTGTCTTATTATTATTGTGTCTTAATATTTTTTTGCTTTGTTATGTTGTATTACGAAATTTTATGTGTTGTACCTTGACTTTTAGCCTCACGATTTCCATTATTGAGGTATTCTGAAATATACGCTTATTATTATTATTATAATATTTCAATTATCAATTGATTGATTGCAACAATCTACTACATCAATTGACTGATTCAAATTCCTGTTGAATGTGATTGATGTGATTTTCCGGAATAAGGATTACAATGCATGCAGGTTTACATCATTCAGATTTTTTTGTCTCTCTCATTTAGACTGATGGACTGATCCGACACGCATCAAATCATCGTTTAATATCTGGACACTTTTTTTGACATCTGAATAGTCCACTACTACTACGGACGCCTATATAACATTGGCAACAGGCCGCGACGCACGTGCACTCCTCCATCATCTAGAAGCTCATTAACTTCAACAACTATTACGAAAAATAAAAAGGTCATCAGCAGCGAGGTGTCCAATTTCTGCTTACTTACTGTCTTCTCTAACCAATTATCCATAGGGACTTTCAAAAATTAATTGATGTCAAATAATTGATTATTTAGTAATAGAAATCTCAATTAATTGATTGAAAGGAGCAATTAAACTGCAATCAATTTTTAATAATACCTGAGTGTCTGTTTAACAAAGTGAAAACATCCGACTCCACAACAAAGAGAGACGATGTTATTCATCAGAAAGGTTGGAAGTTTTTTTATACACTACAATAGATTTGGAACACAATACACATAAAATACGTTTCCTGACAGGCACAAATGTCATGATTTCTATCACAGACAAAAATCCTTACTGATGGTTTTGCTTAGAGGATTCAATGTCAGTTGTCACTAAAACATCTTCATATTAGAAATATGAAACACAAGAAAAACATTGAAATTCATTTCCGACAGTGGCCAGCAGAACACTAAGGGTATTGTCTCACAAATGCGAGAAAATTCATAGAAAATTTGTGCTTCAGCATGCTTCTGATGCTTAGATGATAACATTGCTTGATCTGTCAGGTAGTCCAGCGGCGGCCTGGCATGAAAAGTGATCTTGCAACTTGGTGTATGTCTTATGCGGATCCTTCCCGTCAGCAGATGTTATCATGCTGACGGTTGAAACAATGATCACTGCAGATGACATGTTGTGAAAATGTGAAGACAGTATTGAAAGATGTAGCATGTAAGACAACCTGGAGAACACGAAAGTCAAGGTAAAAAGAAACATCAAAATGCAATTGAATCCGATAAATAACTCTGTGGTTGCTGTGAAAGATGCGATGGAATGATTTCGATTTCTCGTGATGTCACGAGAAATGCTCCCAACTGCGAGTCCATGATTCCGCGTGTCTATGAATTACAGAAGGATTGTCAGACCGCACGCTATTGCTAATATGCCGTATCTTAGCTGTACTCAAGAAGCACGCTCTCTTAAGATGGTCATGAGCATAAGATGACCTGCAACAAATGAAGAAGCTTTTACATTGGGAGTAGCAGACGGATAAGTCATAAAACTCGAAAAAGAACGCAAAAAACATGAATGTAATTGTAAACAGCAGCGAGGTGTCCGATTTCTGCTTCCTTATTGTCTTATCCAACCAATAATTCATAGGGACTTTCAAAAATTAATTGATTGTTTAGTAGCAGGAATTTCAATTAATTGATTGGAAGGAGCAATCAAATTTTAATAATCCCTGAGTGTCTGTTTAACAAAAGTGAAAACATCCGACTTCACAACAAAGAGAGACGATATTATTCATCAGAGAGGTTGGAATTTTTTTTAGACAGTGCACTAGAATTTGAACACAATACACATAAAATACGTTTCATGACAGGCACATATGTCATGATTTCTATCACATGACAGAAAATGTTTAAATTTCTAAATGTCTTAAAAAAATTTTAAGACATGCAGAAAATGTCAACTCGTCACTGTGATTGAGAATAAAAATTCAATTTACGCTACCGTGATGTTAGATCCGGTATCAATAGTGTGAATTTAAGTAAGTGCATGAATTACATTTTTATTTTCTGCTTGCGTTAAATTTATGCTCTCTCTCCCCGACTTCCTTTCGTGCCTTGATGATGATGCATTGGTAACTATGAAACATCGAAGTAGTACCCGCATTGATAAATGACAGTCAGTCTTCGCACATTTAATTCCCACAAGAAATATTAAGCATAAGCTGATCACAACAATGGATTCATCGATAAATGAATATAAGAAATACTCATAGAAATACTGACCAGAGAATTGATGGATCCGAAGACAGATGATGGCTTCAACTGGTCGGCATTCTCCCTGGGCGGTGATGGAGATTGTTCACGACGCCTCAGGCCACTGTCCACCTTCGCCTGAGGACCGCGACGTCTCAAGGGCGGGCGGGTAGCTGGTTGTGAACTTGACTTATCCGGGACAGATGCTGGACGTCCCGATCGCCATTCCTTCTCAACTTGACGCTAATGAAAGACAAAAAGCAGAGCTTGCGTTTCTTCTTCACTTAATTGATCAATATGAAAAAAAGAACATGCATTACGATTGAGCGGACGACAGGGCGAAGATCAACTGAGCTGACTGAGATATCGTATTAAAATCTTGAAACCACAAATGAGTGAGGGAATGTATTCAACTTATTAAAATGAATAATCACATAATGAATTCTGTCACTACTCTTAGAATGACAATGCTCTGAGGATGGTTGAAATTCATCATTAGTTGAGATTCATACACACACCGTGCGGGCTCATCGCGTGATTCCCTTCTTTCGCTGCTTACAAAATTGACAGAAGATTATTCGTGACATCATCACGAAAGCTGTAACGTATTTTCAGACTGAAATGAAAGCCCTGATGTGAGAAGCATCACGCAAGCACCCCTCTGCTGCACGCAATCCCGCTGTAGGGCGTTGTTGAGACAAAGAACACTCTGCGAGGCGTCATCATTGTTGAGATGACTCAATTAGAGACTTCCAATATGAAGACGATTCGCTGGAGGTACGACATTCGTTCGAGATCTGACACCGTTTGATAGAAAATTTCGGTAATAAATTGATCAACAAAAGAATCAAATAATCATTAAAGAAAGCGACAGGTTGCCTCAAGAAATCAAATCGACTTGTCTTAATGATGCTGCTGACTTTATGATCATTTCAAGCACCTGATATCAGGATCTCCATCCCTCTCCCTTTTCCTTTGATTTTACGGAGTTCGGATGAAAAGGATAACAAGTCTACACTTGGATTTCAGTTAAGTTTGAAGTTGCTTGAGGCATTTCTTCACCAGGAGTGCTGTACGGTCGGACCATCGTTTTCTTAGAATCCTACCAGCTGCCAGACGATGAAGTCCGACTGCATGATATGACCATTTTTATTCCTCTGATGATTTATAGAAAGGATCAAAGCTTTAAATTCAATTGTCTTCCATTTAGATCAATGTCAGATAGATGATTTTGCTCTGAACCAGCGCATTAAAGTGCGAAAAGGAGTCTGGTCCAGTTCTCCAGCCAGATAACTGTAGGAGCGTCTTTTGGTGAACTGTGCTTTTTCTATATTTTAGTTATTTCCCGATGAACTTCAGATTTTGCTTATTATGCAGGTTTCCCTATTAACCATATGCCAGTGCATTTTATGCCAACATAGCCTCACATAAAATTGAAGCTATTACCAAGTGGCAGAAAATTGTGATAGTTGAAATTTGTATTAGATTAAATTCCGTATAAGATTAATTAATAAAATCCAGCACTTCGGGGATGGCCAACGGTGTTGGTACGAAAAGCGCTTCAGTTGAAATAAAAGTTATGACATCTGATGAATTATGACGTCTTCATAATAAGCAATCTCAGCTTTGAAGACATCTGAAACTTAACTGGAGAAACATGAAATTCATTGATTTTGAAAATCATCTGAATTATCGATTTTGAAATAACTGAAATAGTCATCGAAAATGTGTAGAAAAGAAGTTTCATATTCATGAAATTGTCACTTGGTAAACTCACCTACACTCAAAAGACGAGGGATTCCGTAGAGTTCTCAAATGACATTGTAATTTTATTCTACTTTAAATCATGATTGTATTGCTAACACGCATTTCAGTAAATTGAGGCAATAAAAATGAAGCAGGCACCAAACTTTCGAATTGTTCGTATTTTTATATAAGCAAATGTAGGGTGATTTTCCCCTTGTCATATTCATCAGGACAGCAAATGATGAAGTATGTTTTATGAGTAATGAATAAAATTTTATAACAATATAGAGTTTGGGAGCAAAAATCTTGCTCTTCGTGATATGTCATTCTAACTATATGATACTATAGCAATGATTGAAATTTACCGCAAGCCTACGTCAACAGGCTTGCTCCTAAACCATGCAGCATTATGCCCATCATAGTAGATAGCTACCTCCTAAAGAAAACAGAAAACAGAGGATCTTCCGGCTGGAACCTAAATCAATTGGAATGCAAGAAAATTACAGATATATTGAATATTATATTTAATCACATACATGCAATCAAAAGTCGATCAAACATTTTTTAAATAGTAAGTTCATAACACGATCAAATAGGTCAAAAGAACAGGATTATTCAAAAATAAATGAATCCCATTCATATACAAAACTTCGATTGCCTTAAGAATAAAGTTATATCGAATTAACAAGAAAGTATGCATAGATCACAAAATCATTAATCTAAAAAAGCAAAAAAATCTAAATATCCAAGATTTCAAAATGTGAAAACAAAACTTGAATAATTGCAGGAACTACATGCGTCTAGTTCGGATGACGATATATCTGCATCTGAGTTACTGATTCTTTACAATAGGGTGTACTGCACTGATGACGGCAAATGGGCCAGAAACGCTTGTAGTTCCCGCCATGATTTAAGTCAGATTTCGTTCTCACCTCTTGAAATATAAAATCATTGTGTCGCTTCATCAAAACAGGTAGTTGGTTCTTAGTTATCAGTCAAGTCAAAACGGACACTTGGTCTCACATTGTCTACAAATTTCAATGCCAGGTTGATCCCTGCTATTATGTTCAAAAGAAGACATACGCTGTATCATCGTAAGACTGAACATTTAAAAGGCAGTAGCATAAAGCAAGTATATTAGGTAGAGTGGTAACTCTGCATTTATTAAATCCCTAATGTATATACAGCTTCGATTTCATTAAATGAAGTCGAGGTGAATGCAGTTGGAATTGTTTCCGAATGTGAGACATGCATATTTATGCAGTTTTGAAGAAATTAACATGAAATTGACTTATCATGATAGTATAATGCAGAAGGAAATGATATTATTTCACACATCCTCCATGTCATGACAGCCTTGGAGAGCTAATGTTTGTTAAATTAGCTAGGTTGCTATTGCTTTTATGCTCAACCTAATGAGTATTTTCTTAAGCGTCATCATATCATAGAAGCAACCTGCCAATGGTAGAGCAAAATAACATGATCAAGTACAATGATTTCAACTAACTTTAAAATATGCAAATGGGTCCACACAACTGATCATAGATTCAAGAAATGAAACATGAATTTATTGAATCATAAAATCATGCCGATGAAAATTGAATTAAAAACATGAAATTTTAGCCAAGAAAACACGAATAAGATCTCGACTTTTTCATGAAGTTATAATGCCGTTCATTAGATTTTCTTGATCATCAGGATAATTTCCGCTTAGTTGCGATGCTTGTTAGTAAATATTCATTCCTTTTGATATCCGACTTGTTTCATACTACTTATAAAGAAGCGTCATTTCGGTAGTATATAAATTGGCAAAAATTTAGCTTTTTTAAAACTGCTCAAATAATTTTTTGGACCGGAGGAACGTAATCTCCGCAAAAAACTGAATCTTCTCATGTAAAAGTTTTCACTGTATACAGATATTTTGAGTCGACACTCTACCTACATATACTTACTCTATGGGCAGTAGTACCTTTGCTAACCAGATTGAAAATTGTAGAAATCGCTTATTCGACTACGAGGATTGTTTCTCAATTATCCATAAAGGAAATCTAATTTTGATCTAAGAGCCAATGAAACTATAAAGATAAAACAAACTAACCCGACACTAAACCGTATGTTAGGCCTTAACGCCACAAGCGATTTCTTCAAGATATTCAACTAATTCATTGTAAGGTACTGTATTGCAGTGTCTTGTCTAGGTGGCACTTGTTGTCTCCTCTCTTTGGAGTTGGCGAACTTTTGACTGCGTTTCACGGATACAATTTTGCTCTTTCGCTTCTATGTCAAAAATAGCTTCTTTTACCACCCGGCCTTCAAATAGCTTCCGTTACCATCCCAGTACTTTTCATACGGCTGAATTGCAATCAAAATGGCAAGTTTGAATTGGCTGCAACAGAGATATTGACAAGCTCATTTGACTTATCTTTTATTGGCATTGATGGCGAGAGATAGAGAATATTCAATTGAGGCCAATTGTAAGTTTGGATCAGATCTGACTGTAATCGACTTTGAATTAGCCGACACGTTGATACATCACCCATATAACAGTCACGGATATTGCTAATCCAATATTAACCACAGCAACGTCATCTTTGTTGTTAATGAGTTGTCGACTCGTTGTGGACCACACACTTCAGTTGACAATGTCGGATCAGCATCACAGACTTGGTCACGTCCTAGCGCTTCACTGTGAAACGAACAGAGGCTTGGAGCGTGCCGTTTCTACCTTATCAAGCACGTTGTCGCATGCCTGTACACGCTGCTGTTGAAACCCTCCACTCATGCGACGCATGGGAGATTGTCAACCGTCTCATCACGTTCGCACACCTGTCGACAGACTTGAAGAGCGAATTTGGGATGTACGAATCGTCGACTTGTCACATTCCACTTACGAAAATTCGCTCTCAATTCATGACAGACACAATGTCTTCGATTAGACATTTCGAAACAATGATCTTACTCTAGGATTTTATTAAGGTCAAGGTTTTTGTAACACAAAGAAGTCGATAATTGAATAAAGGATATACTGTCTCATTGAGACAGTATGCTTTGCGAAGAATAAACCGTGGTGGTTAAATGTTGGCCAGCCTCCTCCCCCCGACATGACGATGACATTATCAAATCAATAGTTTGAACCTGTGATCGGCAATGACATCATTTTATATCATTTTATTTTTTTACAATGAAAATATGCCATTTTTAGTGAAATATACGTAGGCCTGCACCGTAAATAGATCTAGTCATACGAATTTTTCGATTTGCACTGCTGCCATGCTACTTTTACTGCTCTTAGAAATGAAATTAAAATTAGATTGCATGCAGCACCGATATGCTCCAAATAATGGAAGACCGAAGAAAGCATTTTAGTCATACAAAGCTTCTTGTATATCAAAACTTCACAAGTTTTGATTTAAGCTTTATACACTCGAATTACAAATATGCCTGCAATATGCACTTGGTTTGGCCAACAGAATCTAAAGTACGAAGAAAGTCTAAAAATATTTAGATTACAGTCAAGACTTCAAAAACATCAAGACAATTAATGAGTTCAGTGTTCAATCATTGTCAGTATGTGCAGTAGACAGACTGACTGACAGACAATAGCCTCTGCTTTTCGCTACATGAATCAACCAGTGGGGAAGGACATTGGTAAAACAAACGAAAGAGACTAAATTTGCTTCAATACAAAATGCAAAGAATCTATGATTAGAAAATATAATTGAAACAAAAATTTTTGATGATACATACCATTTTGTATCCTTTTTCAAAATAAAATGATATAATTTTGCCTCAAGAATAAAATCACATCACTTCATCATTGTTGATCTTTGGTTTGAACACATGATGCACTGCAGAAGCGGCTTCGGTAAAAACTCTCGATCGTGGATTTTCATTTGATGGTTAAAGATAATGAAATGAACACTTCAATTCTGATGAAAATTCTCATATTTTCTGTCGATCATTTGTTTTGTGTGCTACTGTGCTGGAAAAAACCGACCGTCGTCCGGGCACCTTCGAACAATAAATAATTATTAGATGGCCGAATTTTTAAAAAGCCAATTGTCAAACAAATACTACTTCCTGTATTTCAACAATCTCAAAAGCAATGGCTACACTATGACAAAACACTGGATGCACCACAATTGGTACGAAGCTTGTCCGCGTGCTACCCTTCTTGCCTCTCGGTAGTTGTTTCGTCGGTTTTCGTCGTTCTTCGGAGGCGAAGAATCCATGGAATCAATACTAGATAGCAAAATGTTCACTCAACGTCATCCTAAGTAGGAGCTATTTAGAGAATGACCCCAGGGATGTTTCCTGATGGCTAATTTTACTTGATTTGGGATGTTCAATGAAATTGACACACTTCACACTGAAATTCGTGCTAAATAGCAATAGAAACTCCCTGGTCTAAACAGAAGTTGTAGGTTGATCTAAAAGAAAAGAGTAGTTGTTGATCTAAGTACTGTAATAAAAATAAGTACTTAAGAAAAAATGGGTCGGTTTTTAGGCCTTTAAGAACTAGCTTTCAGAAACAATTAATTTGGAAACTGGTCGTCGGTCGATCGCCTCGGAAAAATAAATAGTTGGCCGGTATTTTCGCCTGCACAGTATCATTCTTTGAAAAACTTACTTATTTACTTGGTAGAGTGCATTTCATCAAAATGTTGATTTTAATTGAATTTTGTAGATTCATTATTGCATTGGTTGGATTTCAAGCTAACAAAATTTCTTGTAGAATCAAGTCCATGCAATTAATTGGCTATCAGAGTTCACTACTGTTATTGGTCATCATCGATCTTAGTTAATCACCTCTGAATGTGAAAACTGTATAAATTTGATGCATGCACTCGTGAAGCAGCGTTATGCTCTCGTAACATACGTGAGTGCAATTTCGTAAAAATTATTTCCTACTACCTACATGCACAATACTCGTAGTAACCGAAAATAGAAAATAGCCGCAATTATCAGTACTATTCTCCATTAGCTTTCAAATATTTTCATATGTTGAGTTCCACATTAAAACCACATCAAGCTTCAAGGCCAATGTAATCATGGTCGCTCATGAAAATTCGATGAAATAGCGTTTTGCGAAGCGTAAAACTGGTGAATGCTGACAGCAAGTGTAACAACTAAAGAAATCTAACTAAGTATTCAACTAAAGAAATCGCTAGAGAATTCGACAGAGAAAGACTAAAAAAGCCGGCTCTTGTAAAAAGTTAGCAAATTGTATAATAGGATTGTGGAAGCAGAGCATTGAAATCATACGCTGTTTTTCAAGAACTTCATCATTTCTTTCTTGTTTGGTATCATTTTATTCAGCTTCTGACAGTGACAACATCTATCAGAGACGTGTTTGCCTTATCTTAAAAGAGCCCAGTTACATAAATAAATTGTCCTATCTTTGCTAGTCACCTAGACGCAAGTAATCTATCTCTGTGGGCTCGGTCCCTGCTGGGAAAATGGCCGGATAATAATCATACGCGGATATCCAGGTCAATCCATTGGACATCAATCAGATAAGTACTTAAAATGGTAATTGAAAGAACACGACTACGAAGGGGTACTGAGTAAAGATGAGCGTCGCGTCGGGTTCCAAAAATTCGGATACCCGAGTCGAACAAAATTTCAACCCGAACCCGATGTCGGGTCGGGTATGGATGTCTGACTTGAATCCGACCCGAACCCGAACCCGACAAAGAGTGCCAGAACCCGACCCGATTATATTCGAAAAATCAGAAACTTTTCTATATATAAAGCTAATGCTTGATCCTAATGTGACACCGGGCGGCAGTCTAACTTCTTAGCAGTATTATTTCAGCATTTTTTTTAAATACGTAGTAGTCAGTATATTATTTTCTCTAGGCTGATAAAGTATTCAAACAAATACTAAATAAGTAGCTTAATTACCCACGAAATTAATATATAACCTACAACACACGACAAAATTCGGAATCTTTACAAAATAATTGACTGCTTCGCGATATATTATAGGTGTAGCAGCATACTCCTTCAAAACTCTGATAGAGACACTTTGACTCTCAATGTTAATGAAGATGTCAAGGTCCGAGCAGCTGAACTGCATCACTACATGTAACAACATTCTGCAGATAGATGCTAAAATTTCAATTATATAATATTTGATGTATAGTTAAGCTTCCGTTCCTATTTCAAGCTTATCTCAAATTAAATTTCATTTCTTTCCGTCCATCCTGCGAGCCACGATCTACATGTCATTATGAGAATGAGGCCTTTAGAGACCACAAGAACAGATTCAATTAATTTGATAATGATCTTACGTTGTTTTAGAAGCAAAATATGTAGCGCAAAGTATTTTATTAGATCAATAATTCACAATGAAAATAATGTGATAAGTCACAATTTCTTGAAAAACATTAAACTACAGGTACACATGAAACAGTACTAACTTCACGGAAATTTTTTTTAAAGTTCTAAACATTTTTCAAATTTGCATGCTCCAACCTGAAAAAACCCGAGTTCCGGTTATTTCGGGGTTTTTCGGGTTTTATATAAAAGAGATAATCCTACCCGACTTCTTAATTTCTCTACCCGAACCCGACCGGCATTCGGGTTCGGCTTTCGGGTCGGGTTCGGGTTCGAGTTCGGGTAGGGACTCGGGTTGGATCGCTCATCTTTAGTACTGAGTTGGAGTATGGATAACTGACATGCATATAACCCGAGCACACAATATGTATTGCGTGAAACTAAAGCTCCGTTGTATATATTTTATTTGTATCAATTTGTAAGACAACGATCGTCATCTTAAAATTCTGTTTCAGTTCATAGAAACCGCTTTGCAATTTGTGCACATTGTGATAACAGGTTGCTCGCGAAATGAAAAAGCTGACTCTGCAAACAGTAACTGCAATCTGCAAATTATGATATCTCAATTATAAATTATCTGTAATTTATAAATTACAACATCTGAACCTCATAAAGTAGGTTCCTGGAAAGTGACTAAAACAACTCACTCAACCGGACATCAAAATACGGTTAATTCTAACAAACATCGTCAACAGTTGATGAGTAAATCGAATGGATTCGTGACAGAGAAGAATAAACTCAACTCAAAGGACAGCAGCCGCGATTGCAAGAAGTTCCGAGGTGCAGAACTTCTCACATTTCCACTAACTGTCCTCCCCTCTAGCAAGAACTAAGTTCTTGACAGAAGATTTGTACGCAGTGCGCACGCAAGTCGTCACCTCTCATATTAATGATGTACCTCTATGTAAATTCTCACGTCTCTCACACTTTTTACAGCATATTCACTTCATCTAACATGAAATTGTTTTTCAACTCATTTGCTCTCCTGTCTTTGAGAAATTCTTCCGTGACCTCACATGATGGCAAGGTCCTAAATTGTCAGGTAATGCTCACCATGACAACTACAGAGGGTCTTATATATTTCTGCGACAAAGAAGACATTTTCTGAACAACTCGCTTGCATCGACTTGTGTTGAGAAGGATGTTAGATGCTGAAACACTGGGCATGCGAATCAGCATGAATCATGAATTAGTTTGATGAAAATTTATGAAGATGAAAAATAGAAAATCAAATTATCACTATTTATTAGGGCTGTGCGCGGTACACCGGTTATTTTTCGAGAACCAGATTTCGGCCCGGTGCACCGAAACGTTTGAATTTTGATCAAATTGACATTTTGCTGCGCAGTTTTACTCATTATTTTTTTTATGAAGTTTTACTTAAAATTAATTAATTCTATCTGCAAATCTTAGTCGCAATCGTAACAGATATAGAAGAATGATATTTAAGCATACAATATACTAATCCAACTAGAAAAGCACTATTCAATTCTATTTATCAATTCAATTCATTTTAAACATCAAATTTCCAAGTTATGAAATTGAAACATTTTGAAAATCAAGGCTATATCATTAAATTACTTGTGCACTTCCTGATGATGAGAAAAAAATGTGAAAAAGTGACGAAAATAGATTATTCAAGTTAATGAGAAATCAGTTTATGACCACAAAATATCATTTCTCGCGACTTAAGAATCTCGGAATTTCGTATTTAATGTCATAGTCCATCTCATAGTCCAGAGGATCAAGATAGATCCAGCGTTCTGTCCGAAAGATTTTTTCGTGCCATCTGGTAGCATTGCATAATTACAGGGACTGTCTGAAACCGAGTAATGTCTGTTTGTTGAACCTCCTGCATGGTTATTTGCAGATTGCGGTGACATTGCTTCGATTCATTATATTTTTCCTGTTTTCAGGTATTGTACGGTACCTTTTATGATTTTGACAAAGGATAAATGATAAGCTCTTCCTTTGCTATACTGCACGTAGATGTGTTTTTTTATAGAAACACTTCGTCCGCCAATGACTTAGTAATTCAGTCTATGCTACTTTTTGCCATTTTCTGGTTGCGGCTAAGAGTGATGAGAGTCACCTGCAAGTATTGCCAAAGCAAAATTAAAAGAAGCCTAGTAAGTCGGTTGAATTTTTCTAGTACTTTAAGAAGTTTACATTGAATTCTGAGCATTTATAACAATATATAGATAGATACCCTATACCTTCAAAATCTTGAAGTCTTTATTAAATATCAGTCTAGAGAGAAAAAGGAATTATATCTCGGCTACACTTCAGTGTTTCAGTGCAACTTATAAAATTTTCGGTCCACCGGTACAAGCAGGTGCGGCCAACGCACAGCCCTACTTTTAAATTATTGACATTAAATTATCAACTTTTTAGAAATTAAGAAGATGCTACGCAGTTCATGATTCGAATTATTCATCATTAACTTAAAAAGTAGCGTGCTTTTGGAGCACATTGCGCGCGATCAGGCGTGGAATAATACATTTGATGACTTTTGTGAAAAATGCCTAACAACTTGCATCGTACTTCTAGTTTTGTCCTATTAAGCATTTTATTTATCGTTAAGAATGCGAATAAAATTACTATTCACGGTAGTCCTCATAAGTTGAAAGATAACATCGAAATTTGATTCTGTTCTGTCGACTAACTAAGCACTAACAATGATATGATTGTAATGACAAACTCAACAAAATGTTGCGGTGATGCTTATGTCTGTCAATTTTCTGCATAAAAAGCAGTGGCTGAAGTTCACATTTCCTCAATATGATCAATTTGATCATCAATATGGAAGAACGGCAACGGGAAATACTCATGTATATCGTTTTCTCTTCACCGTGTAGAACTGTGTATGTATGTGTCTAACCCTAGCCACTTCGTGGCGAGAAACACACACACGCAGTATTATGCCAAGTTGAATCTCCTCAAATATTTAGTCCCACTCGTGAAGGCTAGGATGCTATTGGTAAACAAGGTCGCTAAATGCGTACCTTGTTGCCAACGCTTTCAGAGATCTTTCATTAGATCTGACGCGTTATAACGGTGCCGTTGACTTGTAATGCATGTGCCACAACGTTTTACAGTAATACAGCTTCTATAAACATTTTGGTTAAGTACAACCTCTATAATAAAGTGCATGTCAAAAGAATCTATCAATTCGCTATCACAATTTAAGACTTATGTCGAGATTACAAAGATGACATGCACAAATACATGAACATGAGATGTAATTGGTCAAATGACTTGACCAAGAAAATATGTCAGCTTATGCTTAATTTTCATTTTGAATCAATTGCTATTTAATTAATTTCTTCACAAAATGCTATCAATCTCATGATAGAGAAGATCGAAAGTGCAAAAATTCAGATTTTAATAAATTCCAAACATATTGTGTCAAAACTGAGAACTGCGATCTGAAAGGATGTATCAATGTTAACAGACGAAATCTTTACCAGCTTACAAATTGCCACGTTGAAAATGTATTGATTCGATCACTGTTAATTTGAAGTTTCGCAAAAAAAGTTTAGAACTCTGCTGTCGTTGGAACCACCGCATGATTTTGACATCGATAAGAGAAAAAAGATGAATTTAGTCAGCGCTTGTTAGAGAAAATTACATAGTATTCGACTGAAAGTCTCTGGAATCTTCAAGATATTGTTATTGATTCACAAAATGCATCACTACAGATTTAACTGATACCAGCGCTTGTTAGGAATCGCTCATTTATCTCTCCTGGTCTAGACATGATATAACACGTGGACTTGTGTAGAACGTTACATATTCAGTGAACTGATCGACATCAGCCATATGAGAAATTATCTGAAGATTGAGATAAAACATGTATCAACTGTAAGAATATTTATACAATGCAGTTGACGTCATATCATTAATTGCAGGGAAACTGACAAAGCAACGAATTTTGTCGGGTTGTTGGTCAGAAGGATGGAATACATGTTATTGGAAAATAAGCAAATTTTTAGAAAATGAAGTAGATTAAACTGAAAAATCTGAAACAAATTTTTCACAATAAACTTCATTCTCCTCATTTAAGAGCTGTTAATGTCAATAACAAAACAACTTAAATACTTTGGTTTCAACACCCCTTTAGTTATCACGATCAGCAAATAATAGTATTACAGTATTTGGAAATCAATTTCAGACAAAGAAATCAATTTCGAAACCTTTTTAAAAAATTTAATAACATGGTGAAAATCATAGTAATGAATGAAATAGTGATAACAATTCACCCATTTTATTGCGGGTATGATGATAGCGACATCAATTTAATTATTTTATTTAAAGTACGGCATCAATATGTAAAAATACAATTATTTCCTTTAGTCTTATTTAATCTTTTAAATCTCTGATTAAGGAGCACATGCATGATTCATTTATCTCCAAAGTGTAACTGTCTGCAGATAGCAAGCCTGCGCGTAACGTAGCCAATCACACGCCTACTTGTCTGATGAACGTCATGAAATCTATTAATAACCGTAGATGAACCAACCATTTATTGTACTTCTTGGATTTGAGTCTGATCTGAGTCGAAAACGTTTTGTCATTTATTACAGTTATTTATCGATCAGCTAGCATTATTGTACTGTGATTGTATAAAGATGAACTGTTACGCTTGCTATTAGATATAGGGACCTGCATCCCTGCTCTACTCTCCACATGAAACGCTTCGGAGAATCATTCTTCAATTCCTTTGAACTTCAATTGTTGTTCTAAATGTGACTTCATCAACATAGCCTACCAGTCCAGTGCTTTAAAATGGTAAATTCGTCTCATTGGTCGAATAATTATCGATTTTTTAATGTTCCTGAGCTTCATGTGCCTCTGGATCCAAGCATCAAGAAGATTCGAAAGAGCATTCAACTATAAGGAGATGCATAGCTCGTCAAACAGTATATAAGAATGAACATTTTGATTTTCATGAAATAAATGTAAAAATAGGTCAAAGATGATGAATAAAACCATCTATTTAATGTCAATACAGGGCTGGCCAAAAGTAACGCAAAATATAAATGAGCTGTAATTTTCTTATTATGCAACATTTTTCATAAGATAGAGCATCAGGGGCACTAGAATGCTTGAAGATTTTTAGCATAATAGCAGAAAGTGATAAAATCATATCTATTCAAAAAATACATACACGTACAAGTGCATCACAATAAATGTTCAAAATGACCTCCATTATTTTTGGCGACAAGTTGAAGCAGCAGAACAAGATGCGACACTGCAGCAGAGAACTCGGTGGCTGTCAGCTGGAAATCTCCGATCGAATCCTGTCTTTCAATTCTTCAAGAGCACTGTGATACTTCCATGGACATCTCTTTTTGATAGAGAAATTAAAACTAGCAAGAACTGAACAAAATCAAACTCTTCACTTAATCATTTTTCTGGATCTCGGGATCACCAACAAACTTGCTGAATATCATACATAGATATTGAATTCAATGTGTGCTTGAGCCGCATATAATAAGCACTTGATTCCGATTTTGCGAACTGTGATACTTACTCTCCCGAGTGAGCGTGATGGATTTGCCCGCCAGACTTGATACATTGTTCAACTTTTCTATGCTAATAACCGAAGTCCAAGTGACATTTTGATAGCTTTCAACACCAAACACAAGATTGTTCGAAGTTAATTTTCTGTCAGTGCGTAACATATGAGACACATGATATACATCACTGTCTCGCGTGTATCATGTGAGCAAACCGGAAATCATCAAGGAATTGAAAGACAGGATTTGATCGGAGATTTCCACTACTTCAACTTGTCGCCGAAAATAATGGAGGTCATTTTGAACATTTATTGTGATGCACTTGTACGTGTATGTATTTTTTGAATAGATATGATTTTATCACTTTCTGCTATTATGCTAAAAATCTTCAAGCGTTCTAGTGCCCCTGATGCTCTATCTTATGAAAAATGTTGCATAATAAGAAAATTACAGCTCATTTATATTTTGCGTTACTTTTGGCCAGCCATGTATTTCGTCATCCGGCCTTCTCAAGATATTATTATCCCTGAAGGAAACCAATGGATGATGATATGGAATAAACTTTTGAAACATAAAATTCAATAAATTTACCAATACTGTCACGATCAAAATGTCACAACAGTTATATCGAATCAACAAGCATTCTATTTCACATGCATCAAGACAGCTTTTACAGACAGAGTCAATGGGTTGTTCAATGATACAAAATATGGCGAAGCTTTAACGTCAATAGTCCTACACTAGGAGCTTGGATATTGTTGAACTAGCCAGACTTTGGTTGGAGCGTTGTGATACTATTAGTCAGAAAGGCATCCATGCCGACTTTCTATCACACTCTCAGGGTTCGATCTCTAGACGAAAGGATCACTAAGTCGAACACTTAACCATGTACCGCAGATGAAGGGTGGTATAACATAGACAACCATTGATAGATGGTGCATGGAATTGGCTTAGTAAGATATACTTAATGCGCGCGGTTGATAAGCGCAAGAAACATATTTGGGTAAAATTCGACGAGCACATTATAATAAATATGACGGCTTGCAAAGTGAACGGAAATGAATTGAGCGAACTGGTTTTTTATGGATCTTAACGATTAACTCAGCGGGCTAGTGCAAAAATTAAAATGAACAAGAAACTAAATGAAGGAATTCGCATCGTTCAGATGCAATGAAATCGACCGAAAATAGCCCCGATAAGTTCATCCTGATGAAATTCTATTGAATTTGTCCATCTTGTTGAGTTTGACGACTTATACCTCGTGTTGGTTTATATTTTATGTGATCATTCTCTGATCACCAATCAATCTCGTCAGCAGATTACCTCCAGCTTGAATGCTTATTCATGAATCACGGAAAACTAATCGTTTTGTAAATGAAATTCGGATAGCTACTGTATGGGAAGTAGCTATCCTTATATCGTATGCATCGTCACACTGGCCTCTATCTCATCGCTGGCCTATACACTGGACGTTAATCAATTTCCCCTCTCACCTGCCAACCCAAGGGGCTCAACCTTCTTCTCAACAAGACATGATATTGAGTTGATACACGCTACAATCTCCGCAATCTCACACGGGCCGTCAATTAGCTATTCGCAGCACGTGAAGGGACAGGATGAAGGACAGAGGTGGACACTGGCCGAGGGGTAAGCCAATTTCCCAAATGGACTCGCGTGCGTCTCACAATTGACGAAACGGCGATCCATCAAGTCAACCGAGCTTGGGCGACGACGGCCGAAGGAAAGCAGAAGAGGAGGAGAGCGGATGACACGCAACGGTGCGGCGAAAGGATTTGATGAATGATGGGAGGTCACATGCCAGGAAGTGGAGGCATTTCTCAAGCGACGCAATTCTGCAAGACGTTCTACCAATTCTCCTCACCATCACAAGAAATAAAGAACAGAAACTTCATAACATCTGGGGTCAGCATCAAGCATTATCAGGACTCAGGACAATCTGGGAGCAGATTCAAGCGTTATCAGGACAAACCGAGTGCAGCATCGGACGTCATCATGACGATATAAGTGGGATGTCGAACGTCATCCGGACCAGCCGGGATCAATTTTCGGACGTCATCAGGACGACGATCTATAAGGGGGATGCCGAACGTCATCAGGACCATCCGCAAGCAACTCCGATTATCATCTGGAACATTTGAGGGGGAATGACGAACGTCATCAAGAATCATAACTTCGGGAGCGATATTGAGCAAGAGTCAGGACCATCTGGCTGCGATGTAAAACGTCTTCAGAACTCAGGACCATTTGAGAGAGGTATCAGACGTCATCAAAAGAGACTCGTCATTTATCGATTAGCATATTAGTTAGCGTGGTGTTTGGAAATAGAAGCAAAAACGCAAAATCTTCATTATCTTTCAGCGACTTTCCCTCCTCTTCTGTCGCTTGCGTGCGACATGTTACTGATCAGGAAGACATCTCATCTGTGTCCAACCTTTGTGAAGACCGGGTTGCGTGAGAGACAAACGTGTTGTCAAGGGAGGCCATGAAAGGAGTCATTGTGATGCGTGCGTCTCCAGCAGCAGATCTACAGCTTCAACGAAAGTTCCCAAATAGGTGGAGCAGAGTCTTTGAACTGCCGACTGCACTACTTCTTTTGTATTTCCCATTGGGATGGGAATAATCTGAAGCATGAGGATGAAGTCAAGGATGCGTGATAAAGAAAAGATAATGAAGAATAGGAAGGTTTTACCAAAGCAAGAGAAAAAGATGACTTACATGGCAAAAATAATTATCTGAAAGCGCAGAGCAAAATAAGTCGTGTTGCCACTCACACCTGACTTGTTCTCTTCAACCTTCAACACTTACACTTTAGATATCCAAATCGTAATATGCTGAAAGGCAGGGACCGACTGGATCTAAATCGTGTCATTTTGCGAATCAGTAGTCCGAAGTGTCCAAAGTTAATATCACCTCACATGCAACAAAGGCGCTGCGCATCATACATAATTAAACAACAATCACAGTCAACATTGTGATCACTTGCATTTCAGTCTATTTATCATTTCGCAAAACCTTACAAAATGTCATGTAAAATTTGCTACTGAAGGACTAACCCCCATCCCAACCTAGGAAATTAAAACAGTAATTCATTCACTTAAATAAATTGAAAAAACAACGTATTTAAGCACTATGCTTTGAAACGTGTCCAAACAATGACATTTGATATAAGATTTACTTCTACAAACTGATATATTATGGTTTTATGATATTTGCCCAACCTTCTTGTGTTTTTTAGCATTTAGTTTATATAGATTTGATAGTAATTTCCTGTAAATTCATAAGCAATGATGTTCAGTGTACAATATAAACACAAGCGCAAGTAACAATTACCACAAACTGTATTTTACTAAAGAAAACCTAGTTTGTAAGATCAATTGAATTTGGGGCAAATGTAAGTGTTAACGCAATGCATTTTTTAAAGCAATATTTAAAAATTGCTTTTAAAATTGCGCTTTCAATTATGGCTTTAAAACCGTGCTTTATACATAGTTTCAAGTTATTGTTATCAAAGATGGTTTTGTGTTCCTTCAACATCAGGTTTTAAGAAACATAATAAATTTGGCTTTCGACATGCAAAAATTAATAATATGCCTTATATGATTCAAAATATATTTCATCACGTTCTAAAATCGAGCTTTTGAAGATGAGTCTTATACCTTGTTATCAATGAGGCTGCAAAACATTTCTGCATTTTTTTACATCGCTACGTCATGATTTTAAACTATAATTGACATCCCCATCATTGATGAGCAAGATATAAATGTTTGATAGGCTCATTGATGTCTTGCTACAGTCACAGTAGATTAATACAAGTGAATCAGCGATCCTGAGAGACGAATGCGAAGAAAGACGAACTGTTTTCAAAAAAATTGAGTAGCTGTCAGTAAATACAAGCAGCATGATATAAACATGCAAATTAGTTAACTTGCTGATAACATGATAGCGACATAACAAGCATTCTGTTTCACATATCAAAACAGCTTTTACAGACAGAGTCAATTGGTTGTTCAATGGAAAAATGGCTGCAGCTTTAACGTCACTATTCCCACACTGGGAGCTTGGATATTGCTGACCTAGCCAGACTTTAGTTGGAGCGCTGTGATACCTCCTGCCGACTTCCAATCATACTCTAAGGGTTCGATCTCTAGACGATACTCAACCCCCCTGTGCCACTGAAACCACTCCATCAATCAAGGATTCAATGAAAAAGAAACGTGGGAAAATGCTGGAATAATAAAAATGATTTAAGCAAAAGAATAAAAAAAATGACGCTTATTTGTCTTAAAGCACTTAAAAACATGGCTTTCAAACCGTAGGATGTACCCACCTTAATGATGACTCAACAAGAACATGCAGATTTTCCCAAACATGACATCGACTAATAACATTTCTGAAGTATATTATAGAGTAGCACGTTAAGAATTCGCGAATGATGTTTGGTAACTCATTTTCATAATGCGAAGAAAGCACAATTAAGAAGTGAAAAACTGAAAGAAAAAGGAACAGACACCATGAGAAAGCTGAGTTGTGCCTTATCGGGATCAATTTCATGATTCACTTCATGAATCAACGTCTTTAGTTTTGGTCACCATCTATTTATGGCCGCAGAAGCTATATTTCTTGCTAAGCTGTCATACGTTTATGATGACGGGTTGATCTTGCATTGGAAAAGCTTATTTTGAGCATAATTGAGACAATGAACACTGGTTCTTTTGATAATATAGGCATATTTCTTATTAAATTCTATATAAAATCTATATTGAATGTCGCAATATACCTTCCTTTGTACTTGGAGGAACCGGCAGTGATTTCAAAATAAATTAAATGAAGAAATTTAATCAGCGTTCACTGACATTCAATCTGCATGCATAATTTGAAACACTTTTTAAAGAATGTTATCTGCAATATTATTAAGAATTTATTGATCAAATGCCAATTTTCAAAGCCGACCACTGCCAGATCTCGCAAATGTCCACATCACTTGTTATTCATTCATAATCAAGACGATGATAGTATTCCAGATGAAACTTCAATACAATAAAATCATATTTCTCATGCATCAATTCCTTTGTACCGATTAATTAATTGTACAACGTAATTTTGACGATCATATTGCATCTATCAGACAATTGTGGGAATAATGCATCTTTCTGAGGATATATCTAAGTGGCGTGGCACTCAGTTATCTCTAATAATATCAGGAATAAAACCTGTAAAAAGGCATCTGCATGAATAAACACCCAGCATGTAAATTTGGTGAGTTTTCGAGGGTCTTCGAACCCGACATTCAAGGGCATTTTTAACCAATAACCTTTATCTATACAAATCAGTATTCCAATTAATATATTTGAATTATGGAATGATAATTTGCTGTGTGCACATTTTATTTGATCATATTGATCATCTTTTTTCAGTTTCATTATTATCATTTATCAAGGAACACGTCTATTATCTAACCTAAAGCCTAAATTATCAGAAATGAAATAAAAAATACCAGTAGACATGAGGTCCGTCCATTTATACTCAATAGACACGACCCAAGTCAAGATCTTCAGCAAGTCATCATCAATACGCCAACTTCTCAATTTTTGTGCATCACTGCGTGAGACCTGAATATTCTAACAAAATATATAGTGTATACATGAGCGATGAAAGGACTCACTTTAGCTTCTTTACTTGCTTGTTTAAGCGCTTCGTCCACCATGATTCTGGTAACAGCGTCATTAACGGCATTTCTGAAATAGAAATTTGCGTTAATTTAAGACAAATAATTCGAAAATCGCGCTACAAGTTCATAAAATAACAAAACTTGTATCGCAAAAGTATAATGGGTTAGACCAGTGGAGAAAGAAGACAAAGACTTGGAGTACTTAAGCCTGCTTCACTTTTGGATAGTGCGGCTAATCATGAAATAGTCCAGTCGTGGTTTTGATAATTTGTCTGATCGTCGCCAAGGTCCTTCATAAGAAAATATTCATGCATTAACTCGTAGCTTGTGATGAACCAGGACAGAATGAACTACAAACAGAATACATTGAAGCATAATTTGTTCTAGTACCCCATGTATGAGTGTCCCATATGCACAGTCTTCGCCCATAGAGATCGGATTGCTATCACTGCTACCTATAGAGAGAACAAGACATATCCACAACATGTATTTCCAACAGCAACAAGATGAATTCAAATCGCAGACATCCTGGATGATTTCAGTTATGGAAATCCAACAGACCAGACATACACATTGAAATCAATGCTACGTTGTGGACATGTGTTGTCATGAAAACGGTGCATAAACGATGGCGGCTTCCAGTGGTTGACAATGGTTAGGTACCGGAACCTTGTCAATATACCTTGCAAAGATTCACGTTTATCATCATTTATCATCAAGAATAAAAGCATTCTGATAAAATAGTGTACAAGATATCATCCAGATAGGCGCTTGTTGTTTGATGCTTTATGTGAATAAATCGTTTCTACACTTAGTGATGATTGGCCTGCTCTTTGGATGTCACAGACACCTTTGATCAGTTGGTGGCAGGTTCACGTTTATAATATTCTGTATTGTGGTAATGGGTGATTTCATATCGTGATATAAAATTCAACAAAGCATTCGCATTTCAAACGTATCTGAAATTTGTCTTCACTTAAAGTTAACGAAAATAAAAATGAAAATGAAGTGAGTCAAGTGCATACCCTTGATTAAGTAACAGCATGAAATAACTGTGAACTTATCACTTAATTACGTTAAGAACACGATAGAATTTGACATCAAAATTATTCAGTGCAATGTGTTTATCGCTGCTTCATGACACAATCCTTACCTATGAGATATTGCTAAAATAGGAATAGTAACCACTTTCAGAGGACATAAATTCAAAAGTTCTGTGGACACGCTTGCGTTTTCATGTTAAATTGTTCCGTAAAATCCTGATCGGGCTT
Organism: Prostheceraeus crozeri; assembly: GCA_907163375.1. Taxonomy (NCBI): domain Eukaryota; kingdom Metazoa; phylum Platyhelminthes; order Polycladida; family Euryleptidae; genus Prostheceraeus; species Prostheceraeus crozeri. The sequence goes on from CAJQUW010009657.1 coordinate 314,808, forward strand.
TTTGATAGCTGTAGCTTCGATTTCTTTCATGAATATGTCAAGATATTATTTAATTTTTAACTATCTTATCTTGGATGTATCAAATATCAATTTTTCAATAATGCTCACACTGTAACTTAGTGAGATATGACTTTACTTTTCAAATCCGAAAAATTAAGAGTGATAAATTGTACTTCACGTCCGAAATCACATATGAATTATTCTTTGACACTTACCGAACTATGAAATTTTTTTTTATAGCAATTGCAGTAGGTGCTATTACTAAATAATCAGTATTTCAAATAAATCGTATTCATCAAGTTTTTACAATTGATGTCATCTGCAACGAATTAGCAGCATTACCATCGATTTTAATAATCTCTGAGCTCTCCGAGTAATGCTATTGTTATACTATTTCATGTTAACTTGAATTAAAAGTTGATTAGACACAGTACACGACATTTTATTATGAACACTTGTTTTTGAATCTCTGAAGATGCAGTGCGCGGTTCCATCTATGTAATTTCCATCTATACGTTTCAAGCTTACAGTATGCATATAATATTTAAATGCTGCTATACTAATTGATAGATAGAGATACAATTAACCCAAAAATCATAAAAAACAGCTCTATTTAAAAAAATGCATCGAGAGATATAATCTTACATGATCCTTAGAGCATCGATAAAATCGATGAAATTTCCAAAAAATCGCCTTAAGCCTAACCGTTAGCCGTTTCTTTAGGATAGACCCTGCTTGCAAACGTAGTGAGAAAGAAATACGTGTGCACTGCATGGTATTTTTAGCATATCCAGTCAACATTTCCATTCTCATCGACCTGTCAACCAATAAAGGTTGCTTTACACTGGCAGTTCATGTGCTGTACAGCAGATGATGAAATTGACTTCTTTATGACGTTTAACGATAGTTTTCCGTCACAGTACACAACATCACTGCTGCAGTGGCATTTCAGCTAAAGTTCAGCGATTAGACCAACATTTACTTCATTGCAGCATGCTGTGTTGGAATGGTTTTCTGCATTGACAATTTACCAGAGCTAAAAGAGCATTATGATCATGTGGTTCGACAATATAGTTGCTGACTTGCAGTTCGCTTTGTAAATTATCGGCTGCACGTTCGGTTCTGTTTCATCGCTACGTTTCGATCATGTGACGATAGTGTCAGAAGTCTGCTGCATTTACTGCATGTCATAGGTTGATCGTGTAAGCGTTATTAAATCGGAACTTTATTTCCTTACTGGGTGATTTTTTGGCGATTTTATCGATACTTTAGAGGCACGTAGGAGTCCATATGCCAATGCAATTTTCTAAAATATAATTGATTTTTTGTCATTCTTATGCTTTTTGAATATCGTATATGTCAATTTAAATATTAGATGCATACTCAAAGCTTGAAACATATAAATGGAAATTTCATTGAAAAAAATGTCCATAATAAAATGCCGCGTACTAGATTCTAGCGAAATGCCACTTCCGGAAATTCCTAGATACTTCTCAGGAAATTCTTTAAACTATTTACTTTAAACACAGCAAACTGCAACTGACTTAATTACCAAACCCGATAAACAAAATACATGCTCAGCAGACATATTCAAAGCGATAGTTTCATGGAGCGGCTTTGAAATTAAATGGAGCTATTTTTCAAATCACAGGGGCATAGCGATGATAGTAACGGCTTTATTATAGCGATTATAATGCCAAAAAATGACAAAGAATACTATATATCCATATACAATGTTCGTACATGTACAATTAGTTTTGCAGTTTTGAGAAGCATGCCAACTGAATGTCACTGGCCTACAGGGAAAGTAGGCATGAATTTTGGTATCAATGAATAAATCATCATTAGCATCTGATGATTATTACTTATCATTATCATTTGATGAAGCAGCAGCAGGTCCACGACACATGCTACGCAACATTGTGATCAACATAATTTTTGCAGATTGCTGTTTCATTTTACATATCTCTGAACAAATTATCAGTTGAATAAGGCTATAACGATGCTAGTGCTTTATGGAAGTAATTGGAAAGTATCCGATCTTGCTATCTTAGACAGTACAGGCATCAGCACTATGGCTTGCAACGGGTGCGCAAATTTTCTAATCTGAATAAGAGGAGATCTCTAAGAGATACACAATATATTTGACAAATATATGGACTATTATGTCGATCAATTTCAATGATTCATTATGGAAATAATGCCTCTGGACTTGATGTCTTTCAATTTTTCACATTTGAAAAATCATGACTGATGACATAGGGCATGTGAGCAATAGACCCCATCCACTTCCATTTTTTCATATTTTCGGGTGAAACTCGTGATCCAAAAAAAACCATCCCGGATCAGCGGATTTTTCCAGAACAATCTCATGCATGATTAGATAATTCATCAGCGCAGTTCGTTCTGTTTCTTTTTCCAAGATTGACTTTATGCTGATCTTACTACGTACACAGTAGATCATGACGTTCACATCTACAGATGATCAATCCTTGTCAGTTTATAAAAGTGACAAACAAGCGCATAATATTTAGAGTGGCATGGGTGAACAAGTTGATGGACTCAAGGACTATGAAATATTCAAAGACGGAAAACTTCATTGTAATAATATAATAATAATGAAAATTCAACAACACTACTACCACACTGGGGGCTTGGGCGGTGCTGATATAGTCAGACTTTTCTAGAGGGTTGTGGTACTTTTTGTCCGGATACTCTTTCTGCCGACTTCCAGTGACACTTTTGGGGCTCGACCTCTGGAACAAATGATCACTAGGCCACTTAACCACTGTTCCACGGAGACTTCACCATCTCCGCATGTTTAACTTTAGAAAGCAACTCATTTGTACGCCATGAAGATTTTCAGAATTTACATCATGACACTCATGTCAGAACAAATATTATGAAACTGAGTTATTTATTATTTTAACTGTCTTTGGATGGACTGCACTAAAGGTTAAAGAAAGTGAACACTAAACTTTTTGGCAGCCGCTGACGCAGCGCTTGTTCTGTAAGGACTCGTCAATACGGTCCCAAAAGGCCTTAATCAGCTAACAATATCTAGAACGGCTGAACAATCTGGTAGGCCGCACGTTGATCTCATGTCGATACTTGTAGCCATTTTATAAATACTTTAAATAAGCAGAGCAATCATTAGCGAACAAATGGTTTTTAGTCTAGTTTTGTGGGAAAGTGTACAATGGAGCCTCATTTTTGCGTATTCGGCTCATAATTGAGTACAATGCTTAGATTTGGCAGTATAGAGCAGAAAGAAGCAATGCCAGGCATCCTGTGTCTGTATCGGGATCATTTGTGTGGCACATCTAAGATGAGCGAATCAAGTGGCTCGATCGGGGCGAGTGGTTCGGGGCAGGATGAGTGCATCACGTGGGTCGGGGCAGGATGAGTGCATCACGTGGATCGGGGTAGGATGAGTGCATCGAGAGGTTCGGGGCAGGATGAGTGCATCACGTGGCTCGGGTTACTATTAGTGGTGGAAAACCCAGGCTCACTATTTGCTAAAATGCAGCAGTCTTGTGGTTGAGTGTTCACTCTGTGCCCGTCCAAGAGATTTGAATTCAAATCACGTAGGAAAAACCAGACACCTATGATTAAATTTATTGAGGCATTAGGTTTGATGCCCAAATGGAGTCCCTGTTACTGCTTTCGAGGTTGACACAAGCCATGCCGTCAATGTGTCCAGCGGCCATCAGACGCGATGGTTATGGAAAAGGAATTGAGCATCGCTCATTGCACTTGAAGTTTCGGCCATACCGTGCTATGAAGTGCACTTTAGCAGACAAACAGTTCAACAACAGAGACATGTCTTAGAAGCATGTTGGCTGTCCTTCATTTGATAGAAATTGATAAAAGTAGTGATGAATTAGACAATAATCAAACGATACAACAAAGCAGTTAAGTTGGTTGCACTCACTATCATGATCTGTGAAGGGAATGAAAATATTGCTCTTCGACAAAGTCTCTCAAAACTACATCCTTATTGAGTGTGGATGCTCTATCTGACAGGAGGATGAACACCGATAAGATCAGATAAGATCAAGGTGGTCTCCGCGACACAGTGGTTAAGTGCTTGACCTAGCAATCTCTCGGTCCAGAAATCGAGCCCCAAAAGTGTCACCGGAAGTCGCATGAAGGACATTCGGACTAAAAAGATCATAGCGCTCCAGATTAGTTTGACTACGTCAGCACCGTCCAAGCCCCCAGTCGGGAGTAGTGACAGTGAACCTTCATTTCATAAGATGATATCAAGGTCTCCCCTAGGACCCTCACTACAGACGAAAAATCCAAACTACTCATTGGCGTAATTTTGGCATCTTCATCTAAGACATGAACTGTCTTCGATCTGACTGTTTATAGAACTCACCGGTCGCCGCTGAGATCATTTAAAACGGAATAGAAGAACTCCACTTCTCTAGCACGCTCAATGGAAGCAATATTCTGCTCCAAATTTTCTTGCATGTTATTGATTCGATCCAACTGACGATCAGCAAGCTCCAGAACTTCATTCCGCGGCGGTGCCTCAGATAGAACACTGATTCGCGGCCTCAAAATCGCAACTTCAGCGGGTTCTGATGCCGCGATTGCCTCCGCTCGATGTCGAAGGTCCTAATAAAGTGAACAAGGTGATGATTAAAGAGAAAAAATAGCATTTTCAACATTTTACCTCAAATTCCATTCGAATACCAGCCAATTCCGTATCCAACCGCATTTCAAAATCACGCAATCTGAAAATAATAAGACAAGAAATGCACGTTTTTTATTATGTAATTGCTATTACGTAATGCCGTAAGTGAAACAGCATGTCACGCAATCGTATCATTTTACCATCATACAGAAAGATAATTAGATATTTTCAAGCTTTCATATGAGGATTATGAAACATCATTATAGTTATATGACATGTGAAGAACCTTAGAATTGTGGCTACTCAATCGTCACTTTTTTAAGGGTCTCCAATTCCAAATATCAAACTTCATATTTTGAAATTGATATCATATCTCCAAATAATCCAATAACAGAAAATTGATACCAGTTTACACATGAGCGTTTAATTTAGCGTTTCACTCACTTCGGACATCGCAGTTGAATGTTATATTCCTTGATTTGAGTCTCGGAGGAACTAAAATGTGTATGAACCTCCTGATAATTTTTAATTGATTGATTTAAAAGCATCATAATATTTTGATTTGCTTTTGTGAGTATTCGAAACAAGGCTGACTTGTTTAAGATAACTGAAGATAATGTAATAATAACGAATACATAATATGCTAGTTATTTTTAACTACAGTACTCGTACATGGTTGAATGTGCATCCCATTGAAATTAAATGGTCATAGAGCGGCGATAAGGATGCAAAAGTCATCATCACGGTAGCTCAGATTATGTCAGACAGTTGGCAAATTTTGATACCATGGCAGCCGCACAATCGAGCTAAGCAAATCCCCGGCGTCGATATAACAATGGTCGAGGGGATGAAATTTCAAGTGGACATATTGTTGACAGTCGTGTCAGCTTGGATTCTCGATTTTTTCCGTTCCATAATATAAAAACAAACGAGTGGACTAAATATACATCTATTTTCTTTTCAGTTGTACGCGATGCAACAATGTTTAAACAGACAGATTTGCAGGAATTGTTCCGGGAGAAAAGACAGATGTTAATTGCAAACAAAAAGTGTAAGAAAATCTTATGTTATGACTTTGTAATTTGGTATTGTGAATGTTATATATAATAGGGTTGATCTTTTCCCGACTATAACAAAGGAAGGAGATATCAGTTTATGCTATGTATATTTGATAGATGTTATGATGATTTTTCTTTATCATTATTGGAGACAATAACTTTTATCGTAATGTAATGCGACTGCTCTGCTACTAAGTATAATTGAATGAGTCTCTAATGCTCAAAGTACATTTGGCTAGCTTCATCATGCAATTTGAATAGCTGTATTTCCTCTATCATAAACCTGGAGGAAAGTATTAGAAGAAAAGCGGTGTACCTAAGTAAAGGTCAGCAGTCACATCACATTATGATGAAAATCACTGTTTCAAATTAGGTATGGCTACCGAATTATAACAATTTCTCATACACAATCACCAAATCTTACATCTCATTACAATCCATTTAAGCAATATACAGGAGTGCCCCCATTTTCCTCCCTCAGCAATAGAATTTCTATAGGGATTCTCATGAGATCCAATTATCCACAAGAATAATCAATTTGTAGACATTTAAATGCGTCATTTGCTCCATCGATGCACTGAGAAAAAGAACATTTAAACGCCAACACATAATGGCGTCCGATCATCACGCCACTTCTATTGCCTATGGCTAGCTATATTTCTATCACACTTTCAGAATTGATTGAGTAATTTGAATTTTCCATTTAAACTTCATATTATACACTGATTCAAATGTGTTGGAGGAAGCTCAGTCAGAACAAGAAGTATACGTCATATAGTTCTGTCATCACTTTGCAATTCTACTTAGCTCATAACTGGTAGCAAATCTAATTTCACGGTTGTCATTTACATAACAGGAGAAATTTGGCCGCTCACGTCACAATCTTACTACTTCAGGTAACCATTTAAAGATGATTTCATAAACATATTCAATAAGAACATTCAAGAAACCAGCAAAAATGCAAAGCAATATAGAAAACTGACAAAAAGAATCTCAATATTTCAATAAATTGATTTTAAAATTGCAGCACTAATGATTTTGAATACTGTGAATAGTCACTATCTTATCATTAATCTTTGAAAAGGAGGTTCGATAAAAGATGAGGAAGTTTCATATCGAATGAAATTGTGACAATATCAGAAAACATCATTTCGTCAATTCATGATATCAAAAATTAAATGCAGCGTGAATCAGATGTGTCTCCAAGAGAGACAAAGAAAAAAGACACAAAGTAATGTACAATCTACACTACAAGTTGAAAAAGAGTTACCAAGAAAGTTGGTGTATTTTTTATCATTGTGTTTGAGAAACAAATGAATAAACTCCTGAAAATCTGATCACCTATATATGGATCACTTTATTAATGATTTTCTATCTGCATGCTTATTACTGCATGTATTTGAGGAAAATATACAGGAATCATCAGAAACCCAATTTTGGAAACTAGTTCTCTTTTTTCGTGCTTTTAATCTGTAGTCGCAAATTATTTGACTTTTGCTATTTTCCATGATTCGTTTGCATGAACAGGGTCTGCATGTCGGAATTTTATAATTCGTTTGATTCTTTCGGTTTTTCTACAACACCTATACTGGAGCAACATCCTTCGATTTTCTATGTTTAAACGCGTTGTATTACAATATTACTTATCTACTTAAATCGTTCTAACACCTATCTGTTGTGAAACCACGATTAGTATTTCGAAAACAATCACAAAACGACTTGTTACAGAGAAATAATTAGACTCGTCGTGTCATGTACTAATTCTATATGCATGTTGCTTTCTACCTAGAGAAACAGCGGCAACAGCAAGGTAGATGAATGAAACGTCTAGTGCCAGACAATAAATGAAAGTGGCGAGTGAAGAAAACTGCTTCTTTATCATAAAAATGAACTTTTCCTAATTGAAAATTTTAAGAAAATAACAAAGCAAATCAGATTCGGTAATTGGTCTAGACTTCAAGCCAAGTCCGTAGCCACGGGGGGGATGGGGTGGCCAGGCCCCCTGCTATTTAGGGTGGCTAAGCCCCCTCTGCTAAAATAGTTCTCTATATGATCAATATATACTCATTGACATAATTAATGAAACAAACTATCATTAGCTTGAATTGAAATTTGTTTCATTTTTTTCTCAGGTATGATGCAATATCTCGCTTTCTATGTATTACCATTCAACACATTAGAGAATGTATGAAGATCTATGGTTGTCAAATTTCAAGTTTTGATATCGATACAACTGTCACAATTGCTTTTACAAATTGAACATAAACGTGAACTGAAATCCAGCTTTTGTAAAATAAAATGGCACACGATCAGTTTACCAGAGGTATGGCTATTGGAATGATTCGTTGTGGTAGAAGTTGTGCGAGTGTTGCCGAAGAGCTGCAACTATCGAGAGTCGTTGTTTGGAGGTGGTGGTGTCGATGGAAAGCAGAAGGAGATGTTAAAAAAAGAAGGGATCTGGTCGACCAAAAAAGTCTGCAGGAAGGACAGACGCACGTCTAGTTTTAGCTGCAAAGAGGAATAGATTTATGTCAGTCCCAAAGCTAGTCGTACACTGGAAGAGTGCCTCAAATATAGACTTTAGCGTTCGAACGGCTTACCGAAGATTGCGAGAAGCTGGAATTCAATCGCGACGACCAGCTGTCCTAATTCCATTGAGTTTTGAGCACCGCAGAAGGCGAGTTGCCTTGTGTGATGCCCATCGCTCATGGAATGACCATCACTGGCAGAAAGTCTTGTGGACCGATGAATCGAGATTCACTCTGGATTTCAATGACGGTCGTGTCAGAGTGTATCGTCTTCCAGGTGAACGCTTTGCCCCATGCTGTATTAAAGAACACGACAGATATGGTGGTGGAAGTGTCATGCTGTGGGGTGGCATTTGGCATGGCGGACGAACGACAGCAGTCATCATCAAAGGCACGTTGACTGGAGAGAGGTATCTCAATGAAATTGTGCTTCCTGTTGTTGCCCCAGTGGTCAGGGTGGAGGATCTCGTCTTCCAAGACGACAACGCAAGACCACATTGCTCCTCGGCTGTCATTGCCACTGTCAGGAGATTGAACATTCAAATCCTTGACTGGCCTGCACTCTCACCTGACTTGTCACCCATTGAACAAGTCTGGGACGAGCTTGGGCGGCGAGTGAGAGACCGCTATTCACTTCCACCAGTGTCCCTGAAGATTCTCTCTGCAAGACTGACAGAGCAGTGGCTTCTCCTTGAAACATCCTTCATTCAGAAACTTTGTGAATCCATGCCATCTCGGATTACTGAATGTATTGGAGCTAGAGGGGGCTCACGCGCTATTAAAGTTGAATCTGCTACATGCGTTGTTCTTCTGTGCTAGCGACTTGGTGGAGATTGTGACTAAATTATCAAGGTATCATACATACATGTATATATACCAGTCAAAAATTAAAGAAGTTAAAGAAGTAAATGTTTCAAAAATTTTGTCAATGAGTATACAATCAATAAAACGAATCAACCAAATCGTCGGAAGTGAGAACAAATTGGAGGGGGTATTGATTGAACGGAATTCTTTGTCGGCACAGATCAATTGTTGGAGACAAACAACTATCTAGCAAGTGTTGAACGTTTACATCGCAGTGCGTCTCATCTTTGTTGTTTACGTCGCAAATGTCCTGATTTTAACTAGACATTCTGAAAGAAAAATCAAAGTACATTCTATCTAAATTCTTCAGGTATATCATTATCAATCACGCCAAAAAATGCCAGGAAGAATGAACAGAAATGTCATATTCATAATGCTTTTTCTAATAATTATGCAACTTGTAATCTCATGTATAAGCATATGCGATAGTTGATCATTGTAAGAAAAAGTTAACACAATATATACAGGAGTTTTCATTATCATGCATTATAGTGTTTAATTACATTATCAATTAACTTAAATAACAACAATCATTTAAACTTCAAATGCAGATATTATTAATTCAAGATTGTAGTCTTCTCATGATTGATGATGTTCACATCAACTTTCTCTCCTTTGGGGCCATGCCCCCCCCCCACTGTAGATCATATCTGGCTACGGGCCTGCTTCAAGCCGATCTTACCTCAATGAGTACGAGGTAAATCCAGGCTCAGTTAACTGATAATCAGAATTCAGGTAAACTAGAATAAAGCTTACGAGTTGCATTCATCTCAAATCAGGTCGTGAGCACTTTGGTAAACTGATGAGCGTAAAATATTATTCAAATTAATTGACCGATCAAACAGTCAACAATACCTCAGCCAATAACAACACTTGTCAATTTTTGTTTGGATTCGCAAAAATTATTCGCAAAAAGTGCGCATTTGTTGAAGTAAGTGACTTTACGCATAGTTCTAATATTCAGACGTTCGGAGAAGACCCGATATCTATACCCTCCTGTCTATCATCTAATCACGAAAGCAGTCGATTAAACGTGTACAGTTATCGTGATAAAAATCGAGATAAATTTGCGATAGAAGCATTTGATATTAGAGAAAGAGTTCGGCTTGCTTAAATCTTCGTCGAAATGTACAAATCCATCACTTTACTCGACGTTACTTGCTTATCAAGATTGTCTGATTGAATTGATAGCGTTTTCAATTCGATATTAGCCATTACCATTTTCTCTTCCACTAATCTCGTTTCAGAATAATCAAATATATCTTTTAATTTACACTAGCTTGTAATCCGATCGCAAGTTGAGTGGCCAAAAAAATGAGGTTTTATGTCATTGTAAGCACAATCTGAAAAAGAATTTAAGTGTTATGCAACAAGGCTTTTAGTTTTCACTTTGATTCAATTCATTATACTGCTTAAATGGAATTTTGATATTTTATCGAATATATTTTGTGCTGATACTTCACATGCATGCATTTGAAACTACATAAATATTTCAGTGATTATATTCGATTAATGATGAAGTTTGTAACCGGAGAGTTCCGAAGGAGAGAATAAATATCTATGATTTACGCGATGATATTTGACGGATCATTTCCATTTCTCTGATGAGACATTTCTTCACTGTCACCCTATGCTTCCTCACACCTCTTTGTACGGTCAGAAAGTCAGCGATACTTATAATTCGCTAAATTAATGCACCTGCACACCATCGCAGTTATGAGCAGTTCTCGAGACAGCAAAGAATAATGCTGGACGTCCATGCCGTGCTCGAAATTTCAATGAGAATGAGGTTACGCACTTACATGTGTGTTTGCTTGTGTGACAGACGATACGAAATAAATGTGTGGACATGCAATGGTGAGGGAGTTTATGAGAGGCGGTGAAATAATGTGAAGAATTGTCTATGATACACTTGTGAATGTATACAATGCATCGTCGGCATATTGAATTGTATATTATCAACCATCGTTGACCAATTAATTGTTAAATTGACTATAAAACGATAATTTTGAATTAGATTTTCATACTGCAACTTCAGTGCTGATGAAAAATTATCATATTGCGTCGTCATTAAGCATTAAGTGTATCATCGTCAAGAACAGAAAATATGAAGGTGTGGTTCAACAGTCGTTATCTATCTAATTCATTATTATTGACTATATTGACTATATCCGAATACTGCATTGACGAATATAAAGAAAACAATTGTATTTCTTCTATATTTACCTTTTGTAACTTATAACATTATCATTCTTAAGCTAAATTATTATATAAAAATTAATGACAGTTTATTACAGAATTAAATGATCAAAATTGCCGAAAATTAAATGAAATTCTGATATCACACAAACAATGACGTGGATATCAAAGTCATTAGTTGAGAAAATCAATATCAAAGCACTATGTGATCTACAGAATTAGATCGGTCGTTTCTTCTTCTGCTTGACTAGAAAGGAAACATCGGAACATGCAACGTTAATGAAATGGCACAATCTGACGACGTAATACCATAGCAATCGAACAGTGAGCAGCCAGTTCAACATTGAAAGCGCCAAATTGTGCGCAGTTTCAGTGACTTATCAACCGGACACACAGCGAAGAGACACAGTCGATGTCAAGTACTACAGTGAAGTTTGTAAATGTTTTTTTCGTGTGCCTGCTAACTTTTCTAATAATAATCAGAGGGCCCAACATCATCGAGAAGACTTTTGCTCAATGATCTGAATTTTTCAAATCTGAATGAATCGTGGCGATCGGAGTATTTTGAAGGAAATCACAGGAATCCGCAAGCGACGCACGACTATTCTTCCTATCTCTGCATGGTATCAAAAATATCTTTTTGCCCACTTAATAAGTTCCTTCATTTTCCATCGTTTTGAATCAGTTAGCACTTCTGGCAAAGTGATGGCGTTAAACAATTTAATTCTGTGATGTGATCACGTAAGTAAATTTGGCATTCTTTTTGACATTAGTAGTTTGTGTTTTCTTATCACGTCGCAAATATGGATATTTAGCAATGAAATTTATAACGAATGTTTCTATTCACCCCATCTCAGAAAAAAAATCACAAAATACGCATGGGATAAATCATGGGAGGAAGATAACTTTTGGGACCACTTCGCCAAACACAAAAAATATTCAATCTGCTATGGACCGCAACAATTTTGACTTCAGTAAAAAGTGCAATAAGTGGAAAAAATGATTTTTTTCATGTCTAAGAATTGATTCTCCAAAATGCTTAATTAACTCCTTAGGTCAGTAGCAGCTGATACAAAGAGTAGCTATAAAAATTAACTCAACTTTTAAGGATTCACCGGTATTTCAGCTTTCAGTGAATAGCATCACAAGATTTTTCTTTGAAAAGTGAGAATCTTTCAGTATTCATTGTTGGAGGTACCTCATCAGCCCTGATGACAATCATGTCCCTCCAAAACTTGAATCACAAGATGTGCTATACAAACACCACACAAATGTCAGAAATATGATAGCATCAGATAAATAACCATTTCCATTCATAGTATAGGAGTATAACAAATTCTAAAACTAATTTGAGATAAAAGATAATGCGCATGCGCATTTTGAAATCGAAATATATTGAATACAGACATCATTCAGAAGCCACAAATAACTCTGATATGGGGGTCATGATTGCGTCCTGACTTTTTTCACATCGTACATGCACATAGAAGACAATATTACGCCTTGGAGACACATTGCAATGATACACAGTACCTGAAGTATGGCAGTCTCATGCTGAAGACAATATTAGGTGCCGCTACATTCTAAAGATTTGCGAATCCTGTCACTACTTTTAAAAAATCATGTCGACAAAATTGCTCTGAATTAGGGATTACAAAAGTTAATAAAGTCAAAATTTGTGATATTATTTAATCGGGACAAGCTCGAAGCAGTTGATAAAATATCTTGGTTAATCATCTACTGGAAATTGTGAAATCAAAATGATGTCGAGTCAAAAAATGTCGGATCTAAAAAAAGAATTCCGACAAGAGACTTTCTTGCACCAACTCTGTTGATAACATATATTTCCTTCTCTGGCATTATTATGTCCTTGTGTACTAAATAAAGCCGATTCTTTACCTTTAATTCCTATGTTTTTGTGAATTTCCTATGAAAAAAAGTGTTTGAAGCAATCAATGGATTTTTACCAATCGAGTGTGTTAAAGCAAAGGATATACGTTGAAGTTCTCAATTCGGTGTTTATGATGAGTTTTGGCCTCCGTGTATTTCTGAGTTATCAAATTTGACGTCAAGGATGAAAACTGGACCTGGTCTAAATTGCTTTCGGACTATCCACAATATTGTTGAAGTGATGAGTCATCCAAAATTGTACCGAATCGAGAACTTTATTGCATGGGTACTTTGTATTTCCTCTGTTATACCACAACTGATTGGCAAAAATTGCCTTACATAAAGTTACATAAACACATAGGATTTCAGTTTAACTTTCAGTCGTATGAATACGGTGAATATGCAAGGAAGAATAACGCACATACATGTTGTTTCTCGAACGATCTGCAGAGGATCGTGGCGCATGGAGAAAACAATCCGTTGTAATCGAAACAGCACATTGTCCAATCCTAACACCAAATGGAGCCAATGACGCAAAGCGAAACCGGACAGTAAATAAGTCACCTCATTCCGATGTCTTTGAGATACATTACATTACATGGACTGTCAAGAGTAAATCAAAATGACCTCACTCATTTTTGAAATTTTCGCCTTTTACTAGTTGTAGTGCATACGATTCTGCAGTTTTAGTATCCTCCATCCGCCATCAATCTAAACCATACAGAAACTAGTGAAATGGAACCCATGCTACGGCAAAAGTCAAGTAGGACTTCGGACTACACATACATCACGTTTTAACTCACTGGTAAATGACATGAAGCGCCTCCAGTATCAGTTTCAAAATGTTGATCTCATCACCAAATGAAGGACAGAGACAAGTATGGGAAGTGATTATGAAACTCAGTCACGTCTTCAGAAAAAGAAAATGTACAAAAATTGACGGTCAGAAGCTCTGATTGAAAGAGTAACATAGCAGCATGACACGTGACTAGAATTTGAAATATCGCTGAGAAAAGGTGAAGATGATCTGAATAAATCCTATCTCCTCATCACATTTGACAATTAATGCCAATTTTGGCACGCAACTCTCTTAAGTTTCGTGAAAACTGGTAACTTTCTGATACGATGGTAATTAATAGAAAAACTTCGGTTTTAAAATGTTAATTAAAACAGCAAGGAGAATACGTTATCAGATAAGATACATGCATGAAGCAAAGAAGTTGCCGAAGTTATAATAGTTCCTAAATCTGCTGCTCCACTTCTGAGACAATTCCCTTTCTTCCTGCATCTCTCAACTGCTGGTGATCCATTGTTAATAATCCGAACAATGTTGGTGAAAATGACACATAAAGAATAAAGACACGCCACATCATTAAACTTCGATTTGCTGGAGTCAATGAATACAATGCAAGTCGGAGATGAAGATTGCTATGTCAATGGCCATCTTTAAAGGTGGAAGCTCCCGTGGGAATTGAAAAACGCAAGATCGTCAGATAGGACTATTTTTGAAAAAAAACTTTGGGAAAAATGAAATGTCTGGACCAGTCCTATAAAATCTCGGGGCGGCTACATCACTGGAATTATCAATTGACAATTGTGAATTACGATATAAATTCTATGGTGAAGTACCTGAAATAATAAAGAAATGCTGCTTTTTGAAATCATGTAAAAGCAGCATTTGTTGATTATTACAGGCGAAATAAGTTAGACGACATGTCATTAAGAGCTAAAAGTAGTATTTAATGAATATCCGCGGAAATTTTACTTAATTTACTAATTGCGTGTGAGATGTGAACTAGGTATTAACATTTTCAGTAGAAGCGTTTCACTTGTGTTTATCGCATAAGCTTCCTGAAAGTGTAAGAAAATATTCCTGTAATGATGCCGCGAGACAAAAATGACATGATTGACTTTTTTAAGAAAAGCTATTTCAAAATACTGTTATGAGGAGCAGTCATTAACGGTCGAAAATTGTCATTAGCGGGAATATCAATTAAAATCCATCTTTCGGATTTTTGCCACTGTGACTACGAGCGATCTTTTGGTCCAGAACTCGAGCCCCGACAGTGTCATTGGAAGTTGGCAGGAAAGGCATCCAGACTAAAAGTACTACAACGCTATAGAAAAGTCTGACTATGTCAGCGCTGTCGAAGTCCCCAGTATGGGAAGTAGTGACATTAAAGCTTCATTTTTTTCTTGCATCTATCTTTGATGAAAGGGCGAAGATAATTTGACTTTTGATTCAGAACCACTTTTGACAGCCAGTTGAGGAAGCAATAGCGAAGACTATCCAAAAGTTATGCAATCCTCTTCAATGACGTCAGGTTTCGAAAGGTCGTTGCGTTCTTGGTTGGCAAATAGGTTCAACTTGATTTAGAAACGCATTTCCATGATTTCAAGACAGATTAAAGTATGAAAGTAGAAGTGAAAACTGCGTGTTTGGTCGCAGAACGTAGGTGAGAATGGAACACGCGAATGGGTCTATTGGGAGCAACAGCGTTGGGATTACCAACGGACAGGTCGTGGAGAAGAGTTTTCCTTGGCGCCTAAAACTCGCTTTGTGAAGGCACGCAATGAAGAAAATGGGAAGATAACAAAAGAATTCTGAGGAAGATCTCACCAAGAAATGTTTGGTAAACACCCTGCTCACATTCCCTCGACAAAATAAACGATCGAGTCACCATACGATGTCATCGTGTGCACGAAATCTTCACCAACTTCGCATTGAAGATATTAATTCACCTGAGTGACTTATCTAAACAATTCTCAGTTGAAACGATGCACGCACTATGACAAGCAAATTCATTCCGGAGTCGCGAATTTAACATTTCTGGTTGTTACAAACGCTTCACAGTTCAGATACAGCATATTGAAATCTGAGTGATAAAAACAATAAAATGTTGATTTAAAGAGGAAGAGCATTGGCGTCACTTTGTTAGAATACTGAACTATCCTTATGCTCGATGAATGAAAGAATAAAGATGTATTTAGGGTCATCAGAAAGTCACAGATTCAAGACCAAGATTCAATTAAGGGCGACAGCTCTTTGAAAGCAATGTGTGGCTTCAAGTTCTAAACAAACTGAGAGCAATAGTGGTTGAATAAGGAAAAATGTCTCACGGATTTGAGACAAACGCTTACTCTACTCATTCGGCAAATCGTTATTCAAAAACAAATTTGCATGTTGACATGATAATGATGATGACATCAAAGAAGAGCTGCGGTGCAAACTCTAGAGGCCGCGTGCTGATATATAAACCTTGGATAAAGTGTTGGACTTCTTGATTTCTTCAAGAATGAGTCTTCTGTTTCTTCGAAAGCACTGTTGATTTTAGGGAAAGAAACGTTGGTTGTTGCGTGGAGATGATTTTTTGTACCCCCTCTCCATGAGGATGACAATGAGATCTCTTTCGAAAGACATAGTTTAGACTAATATCCAGTTTGTTGACCAATTCTCAAACCTTAGAGTGCATACCTATTCAGAACCTTGAGACGAAAACGAATGAAATAGGAGGAGCAGAAAAGCAGTGAGAAAAAATGTCTGCCAACTGTCATTATATATTTTCAGGATTTGAAAAAGCCAGGTAAAAGGTGTTGAAAGGTTCTTGATTATGGCTATGGCACATAAATAGCCGAAATATATCGATCTGATTTATAAATTTTAACACATTTTACTTGGCTTTTCCAATTCATGAAAATTAATATGAAAAGTAGTGCAAAAGCCTTTGCTGCTATTTGCTCTGTTGGTGCAATTACTTTTTCCATTATCAGAGCGTTCATAATTAATTACAGCGTCCACCGACACTATATCGATCTTTATTGACTATGACTATCTGAATTTGTATTTCCACTACAACAAATACATCACATGTGCTCTCGTCTTCGATGAATGTGGAAAATAAATAGTCAGGGACTCAAACCATCCTACGACACAACAATTAGTTACATAATTAGAATGATAGCAAGAAATATTTTAAGTAAATCTGTCATCAGTAGAGATATTTAGCATTCCAACCATCACACATTAATGAGTGACTTTTTGGGAGAAATATTTCAATTAAAAGTGCAAAAATCCATTTCTCGCTTGGAAAACTGGCAGAGTACATCGAATACGCACGTAGATATTCACGAGATGCTGATGGCAACAAAAATGTGGGAGCAAATTTGCAACACATTATTTCATAAATTTTGTCACACGCGCTATAGTTTCACAACAAAACAGCATCGCCACCCAGAGTATATCATTTCCGATTCAACAATGATTTTTGAAGCTACAAAATGCCAAGTTTCATGATTTGATAAACAGATGCAACACAATCCCACTTAATGAAAAATTAGCTCCATACAAGTAAAACACGCCCAGCAATTAGACAAACATCCAACATACCGCAAGCAATATTGCACAGCCACGCATATGTTCGAATATCAAATTGACAACCAAAAGAGGATAAATTGAGACCTGGGTGTAACCGTGCTCCGTTTCCTATCATTCAAATGAGCTGAGCATCATTGACAAGCGATTTCCTGATCCAAGTGTTTAGCGAGAGCTCGCAATGGAATTGAGCTTTGCCCTGCCAATATTCCGGCCTGTACACGCACAGGGGTAGTGAGAGCTCGCAGATTCCGAGTGTTTTCACCCAAATTGGAGGTGACACACAGCCGGCATATCCTCAAGGGACAAACACATCCAGTAGATTGGGAGGAAAATGCTTTTCGGAGTCATTGCATCTCTCATCATGATTTACAAACCCGATATGCACGCACAGTCAAACATTGTGACAAGTAAAAACACAGGGAACACGCCCAACTGGTGGCGCAGTCTCGAAAGGAATTTTCTCTATTCAACCGCCACGCCATGCCAGCAGGAATAAAAACTTCCCACAATCCGATGCTTCCGTGATTTCATCGCGGTGATTAAGATTTTCTCAGGATTCAACAGTCCGTTCATTCTGTCGCGACGCAATAGCTGACAATCTCAAATTCTTCGGTCCGATTCTTGTCCTTTTCTTCAGCAAAGAACTCCTCGCAAGACACAAAATTCAGTCAATCATTAACGCCCGCTTTGCGCAAGGATATAAATTCCATAACATAAAATATATTACGATTGTGAGGATGTGACAACTAATAAGACGAAGCTGCTTTCTATGTTAAGAATTTGACATATTCAATTTACCGGTCTAGTGTCTTCACTCTTCAATAATTTTCTAACTCGAAAGACAGAGCTCCGACCTATGACACAAGTATCATGGAGTATGTATTACCGCAAGATGAGTATGAAATCTCCCCATTTCACATTCACACATCTGACTCTACTAGCACCCATAGAACTCCCGCCTGACCAACAACTTCCACTAACACCTGCATTATCACAGCTCCCGTCTGACCAATGACTTCCTCTAACACCTACTGTAGTGCATGAAATAACGGGATCTGACTGTTATCAACCATTTTGAGGGAACCCGTTGAAAACGATAAGTTTTTCACGATAAGCTCTTTATCACTTTATTAAAGAGCTTATCGTGAAAAACTTATCGTTTTCAACGGGTTCCCTCAAAATGGTTGATAACCTACTGTAGTGCAATAGCAAAGCTCACGCCTGACCAATGAATGACTTCCACTAACACTTGCATTAGCAAAGCTGCCGCCAGACCAATGACTTCCGGAAGTCATTAGTGGAATTCCACTAACACCTACCGTAGTACATTAGCAGAGCTCACGCCCGACCAAAGACTTCCTCTAACAACTACTACAGTCCGTTTCATAAAAAGTGGATCATCCTAAAATTTGACTAAATAAAACATAAGTATGTTTTATTACTTTTTTACTGTTTTATACTTTTATTACTTTTTTATTACAACAATTATGCAAATAGTTGTTCACTATTTGCAACAAAAACATAAGTATGATACAGAAAGCATTTTTCATGTTATTTCATGTCCCTAATATATTTAAATGTCCTTATATAATCTGATAAGCTATGATACAGTAACGGTTCTTAAGAAGCTAATATTTTGTGGCCCTACCCTTATTGTCAATGACATTACCAATTCGTCTAGGCATTGATTCGATGATATCGTTGATTTTTGACTGATCTAACTTTCTCCACTCTCTTTTTAACAGTGACATAAGTTGTGATACGCCATCTGTAGGTAGCAGTGAACGACGAACGTTACGTTTTAGAATACTCCATACATTTTCTATGGGATTCAGATCAGGAGAACGAGCTGGCCAAGATAATGTCCTAAGCCCTAATTGAGACTTGCATAAGTTGACTCTACTACTCCTGTGACACGTAGCATTATCATCCATAAATAACCAAGTCGATGGATCACCAAGTTGATCTTTCATTTGGCCAATGTTCATTCGTAAAACATTCACATAGCGTTCAGAATTCACGGTTCCTTGCTGTATGTGAAGTAGTTCTAGCAAGGCTGACACTTTGCCTTTTGTGAATGCGATCTCGTTATTGTTCATTTGTGCTTTGTATTGTTTTCAACCGGTAAGAGATAGATTTCTAGCTGAAAGCAATCAGGAGTGCTGCCAACGCCACCGCAACGAAGTCAGGAAGCTATGGAACATGAAGTCCAGTTAATCACATGTAGCAGTTATATTATTGTTGATGAATAATGGTGCTATACTGGCTCTGATTGACCGATTTTCTTTATTTTTGTTTTGCTTGATAGCTTTTGGCTTGTAGAACAACATATTACATAACAAAGGAAACAAATGTAATTTTATAAGAGTGAGGTATGATTTTGTGTAACATTGCTAAATGAAGATCAAATTATCTACTACTTTTTTTTATCTATAACAGGAAAACAACTCAATATTCATGCTTGAAATTTCCAACAATGATATTAGTAAGCACAAGTGACATATCTTCCAAATTTCAGAGAAATTCGTTCAAGTTTGGCGGAGTTAGACAAAGTTGAAGTTAAGGCGATGTTTAAGGGTGATCCATTTTTTATGAAACAATCTGTACATTAGCAGTGCTCCTGCCTGACCAATGACTTCCACTAACACCTACATTAGCAAAGGTCTCGCCTGACCAATGACTTCCACTAACATACACATGCGAGTGTCTCACAGAACTACAAACGTGACACTGAATTGGATTACTGAGTACTAGACTAGTGATTCATGTGACAGTTGCACGTAGTATTGTTCCGCACGTCGTTGAAATGAGCACCATACAGAGAAAATTCAGTCAGTGTTAGGCGTGATAGTCACCGAACGATGGTCAATGAGCAGTCCAGTCGCTTGTCCTACAAGAAACATCCGGTGCAGAATAAAGGAAACAAAGACGAAGGGTCTGATTTCTGCATTTCTAAAGACGATGGCATGATCATTATTGAATAACACAAGAACGGAAGTTTACAATTTCCCCACGTAACTGAACTTGACTTGGACAGAAATTCCACTGTCGACATTTTCCGTTGAGATTCTGATAAATCCATCAATCACCCTGATGAAGAAGTATTGAAAATGAATGACACAGCTGTCTGCAGTCGAACATTGTCAATATGTCATTCTTCACTATACCCAGAGGAATAAAACTGCCAATTAAAATGTCCATCAGAAGAAAGAGAAAACAATATGAAGTCTTATTTCACCGCTTCGCGGCGCCAACTCCACACTTTCATAATTCCGCCACGTAGCTCACCAAATTATGGCGCTTCACCGAGGTTGCTGCCACCAAACGCTTTCCTAATTTCAGCATCAATTGATTAATATATTGAATTACATGAAGTCATTTGTAGATAGCTGCTACACACGACAATAACGAGATTCTAAATTAAATTTTGCGCGATCCAAAGGATTGCGGTTTTTTAGTTTTCATCAGCGCAAATTGTAGAATCTCTGCAAATCAAATGCAGGAAGCTCGTCACACAGGGTACATTTTGTTCCCACTAGAAACCTGTTTGTACGCCGCTTGAAATGTTAAGGATTGCAATGGTCAGGGAAGTGGTCTGGGGAAGCTGATTCCAATGCTGTGCCGTGCGAACAAAAAAGCTTTTCGAGGGACTCACAATTAGGTGCGTTCTAAGCTGACATGACAGCATGTGCTGAATGCAATTGTTGTACTCGTAATTTTGCTTATGCTTGTTGTAATTGGACACGCAAAGAATCTATAAAGAGAAAATATGTAACATCAACCGAGCAGAAATGAATCGTCATTGCTTGAAATTGAACATTTTAGTCATATTCATCATCACTGCATTTACCGATCAAACAAATAACCACGTGATACCAAAAATGAATTTGGGTGGATTTCTGCCCGCTACTTTCGAGAAGGCTTCCCAAGATGCTGACCGCTAAACTGTCGACACAACTGACGTTGATGAGCAGACTTCATCATGTTATTGAATGTATTGATGACCGACCTAGCACGCCATTACATTTGGTTGAAGACCATTTCCCAAGTTAAGGGATTAGCTAATAATTAATAATGCTAATTAACTTAAATTTGACTTCAAAATGACCTACCAGTGGACAATTTTTTGTGAAAAGCTTGAAAAAAAGATGACATTGAAAGTCACAAAAAGCGCAAGCGGGCGGTTTAGCTTTAAGAGGACCACGGCAACAATGCGACAGGGCGACATGCGCTCCGAATCGGCGCTGCCATGTTGTATCAAGAATCTCCGGCATGCCGAGAAAGCCAATGATGGAAACGGGTTTCCCTTTGAATTCAATTCAAGAAGTCCTCAACGGAGTTGTCTTCAGATGCCTTTCAGAACCATCCAAAATTGTCAATATTCAAGTTTCGGAGAATCAAAGTCTCCAGAAAAGCCAAACTTTCCAGCGAGATAGACAAACCCAATCTTCTTTAAACATTCATTTCATTTTGGGATCGCTCAATTGAGATGACCTGGAGAACCGTCAACGGCAGGTGATGATGCGCTAAGGATAGATTCGCAGACTTCGCGAACCATTGAGAAAAATCTGACCCTCACGAGAGCTGTAATGATACGGCCACTTAAAACATTTCCATCGATTCGATTATAGAAAACTATAAAGACGAACTCAAAATGGCTGCTAGAATATCTTTTATAGACGAGTGTAAGATGAAGAGGTTTAGAAAATTGGAAAAACTTTTCAAACGGACTGTAGGGTTTCAAAGATGTGCTGAGAAACCCTAGATAAGCGAGAACGTGCATCACCTAAAGTCTACCTTTTCAGAATTCGGCAAGTTTGCAAAGAATTCATATATCAGCAATTTTGCAGATGAATATGGCGATTCACAACTTCTCGCATCTGTAACCACCGCGAGCATTCAAAGGCTCATTCGAAGGTGCTCTATATAAAGTTAAATGATGTCATAGGTCCATCGGTGAAGCAGAACAATATACTTCAGCATTTTTTAAGAAATCAGTCGGATAATTCGTCAGATTCTGTCACATTAGTACAATGCGGGTGTCACCGAGACTTGTTCGTAATCCTCACTAATTTGTAGAAACATAACCTGCAAATCGTGCTATTTACCTACATCAACAAAATAATGATTAAAAAATATCATGCAGGAATACATTTCTCATGCATTGTGTAATACATAATTCACTTTCAATGCAATATGCAAATGGCTCCCATCTCAATACATTTTGGCTGCTGAAATATATAAGCAAAATTTTCTTATTTTGCGTTAGATGCGTCTTTTTTTAAAAGAGCGTTAGATTTTGAAATTGCTGTGAGGCGCCGAAGATTTCTAAAGTCCGCACAATTTCTGCGCAACGGCTCAGACTTGAATATGCTGGAAAGAGTTAAACTATCTGTAATTGTGATATCAACATTCTCAGATTGCTTCTACTTGAATATCGTCAAATCGGTGAATATTTGTAAATTTAATTATTTTCATATCGATAGTTTCCCTAAATTATTGTGATTTTCACTTCATTTCGGAATGCTTGTTAAGGATTCTTCAGAATTATAATTTATTCAAAGAACATGCCAACAAGATAAGAATCTGAATTAACAACTAACAGCTAGTTTCCATAAATCAATACTTCGACTCGCAAAATCAAGGAAGATTTTTTAAAATTTAACTAGAACAGGATACATTAACCTGTGAGTGAATCATGCAAACCTGATTACTGTGCTAGTAATGAGACCAGATCATATTCTCTGTCGCTGAATTTCAAGCAGACTTTCAACTTGATGACTTTCTCTTCCATCGAATCGTCAACTGCGACTTTCGACATGAGTGACACGCCCGGCCTGAAGTCTCAGAGGAAGATAAGATCAGCTGCTCGGCACGCGATGGGTCAGACGGATGACTGACACACACAACGGTCAATGCGCTTTCCTAGCGTGTCAGCGATTATTGCTCACTCTCTGCCCTCGTCACGCATGCAGCAGCGGGTCATCGATGCAATGCAGGCAGAGAACAGGGTTTGACAGCGGCGCCAGTGGTGTGCGTGTGTGTGTGAGATTGGGGGGAGGGAGGGAGGAGTTTCTAGAATTTAGGAATCATAAGACTAAAATGTTACTTTCCTAGAAAGATTCTACAGTACATGTAAAGGTCAATCATGCTTATGTGAAGAGTTGATTTCTTGCGTCATTCGCTGAGTCGGGACTGTCGACAGACTGCATTACCTGACAGAAAAAGTCCAAATTGAAAGATGGAACTCATCACAGGCGACAGGGTCTCCCTTGAAGGACAGACGTTCTCCTTGAGGCGTATAAAGGAGATGTTTCCTGACAAGCACACACTGGTCTCGCAGCCACGCAAGTGTCGCAAGGCAATAATGGCGGTTTATTTTTGAAGTTGACGCCGAAGACTCAGTGATATCAATGAGCAATCATCAGATAGCGTGCTGATAGCACTAATTTCATATGCTCTCCTCTCTTAATGTCTTCAAGACGATCGTGGATAGCGGCCCTGCGCGGTTCCATCAGACGTCTTCTCACCCAAATTCCCAAGCCATATGATTACCATAAGCTTGTCAAGGCTTTCAAGCCTAATATCCGGCATCATGGCAAAACAGAGAGGAAAGTTGGGAAGCAAGACCACCTCCATTCTCTTACGACACGCAAATTAGCTCACGCCATACAAAATGAACCATGATCAGAAACTTTGACTAACTAGTGCCTAGTGGAGAGAGAGAGAATATATTATGCTAAGGCAGAGAATACGTGACGTTCAGTCAGTGGTCTAACTATTGACATGAAGACCTAAGAGTCAACTGTCAACCGCCACGTGTCTTCAGTGTTAGATTTGACGGGGGACAGGGGGGAGAAGAGCGGAAGTTCACCTGTACTGCGCTGTCTCATCCCCGGTAATGAAGAAATGCTTTTCTTCCCTGATAGGGAAAAATATTTTTCCGGTAGATAGACATTATATTGCCTCAACCAGATTGATTGGAAATCAATTTATCATTTTTGTGCAAGGAGTCACATCAACACTTGTAGGTCTAGCTTCCTAACGATTCTTAATAAACGGAATTATCAGTAATGAAACCTCTTTGTTATAAAGATGATGAATGAGTTCGAGCAGCAGGAATCCATAATCATATTGATATTATAAAAGTCTGCTTAATTTACAGGTCTGGGAATATAATTTACTTTTCACTCTTTGAATATTGATACAGTCCGCACCATGGGAGCAAGTAATAATTAAATCAGATGGACATCCATGGTTTAATTCTGATATTGCTTACGCTAGACATCAGAAACATAAATGGTTGAACAGAACCCCATGATATCTGGGAAGAGAGATAAAAATTCTCATGTATGGAAACAAAAACTTATGTGACAAAAAAACTGAAAGCAAAATAAACAGAGATGCAGCAACCAAATACGTTCATGAAAAGTGTTATTCACAAAATGTGCATGATTTTTGCAGAACCTTTGGTCAATTTTTGAGAGGAAAAAATCAGTAAGACAATACAAAAATTATACTGAATGATAAAGGCGATGGCAGGATTATAATTAAGGATGAGGAAGTTGCGAATGAATTGGGCAGTCATTTTCAAAGCATGTGTACTATTAGCTCAAATCATCAAGGATCTGAAATCCAATTGTCGGATCATATCAGAACTAAGCTTATCAAAGATAATGATCCGGTGGAAGAATTTAACTTTGCAAATATATCCCAATTTTCTGTTGAGACAATAATTCAGACTAAAGTCAAATGTGGAAAATCTATTGGCATAGATAGGATTCCGGCTCGCGCTGCTTACGTTTCTGCTCCTATAATTTGCATGGTATTGTCCATCTTTTCAATGCATGTATTTTGTCTGGTGAATTTCCTATGACACTGAAACGAGGTCCTTGGTCACCTGTTTGTAAAGGCGGTCAGAGGAATGATGTAAATAGATATCGACCAATAACAGTGCTGAAACAATTTTCAAAAGTTTTTGAATCTATTTTGACACTGCAGTTGTCTCGCTTTATTATTCCCAAATTATCGCCTAATCAATTTGCATATAAGCTGAGCCATAATGCTGAGAGTGCCTTTGTGTTTATGACCGAATCGTGGAAAGTTGGCATTGATCTAAAGAAATTAGTAGCAGTTATTGCACTAGACCTTAGTGAAGCTTTTGACAGTATACGACATGAACTGTTATTGCAAAAGCTTGAAGCCTATTGATTGCGTAGCTCATCATTATGCTTTATGAAATCTTACCTGAGTGATAAAAATAATTATATAAGACTCAATGGACAAAAGTTTTATCAAAGTTATTACATAATAAAAGGTATTCCTCAGGGATCTCAGTTAGGCCCTTTATTGTGGAATATTTACATAAATGATCTCATCATTCTGTTAGTATCATTGGGTGTGAAGATTTCAGTCTATGCCGATGACATCACAATATGGATCAACGGAGCTGACATATCCGATGTTCAGAGTCTATTAACTGAAACTTTAAATGTGACTAGTCAGTGGCTAGATAAGAAAAAGTAAAAAAGTGGCTTGGAAGTTAAAAGGCATTGATTGATTAAGAATATTTGTTGATAGGAAGATCAGATGGTGCTTAATTCAGACTTACATAAAACCGCATTTCGACTGTGCTTCACCGCTTCTACTATTCGCATCCACAACTGAACTGCACGACGTAAGCTTTAGATGATGTACGAGAGATGCCAGCGTCATAGCATGATGGAATATTCATCCTGTTGAGTCGTTGCAAATATCTTTAAATGCATGCAGTTTACTATAGAGTTGGTATTTGACTTTTCACCGACTAGTGAAATCTATTGACAAATCTTGGACATTGTACAAAAGTGATCAAGACACAATGGAACTAGTGAAGACATGCATGGAATCATCGTGTATTGCTCCAATTCCTCTTATGCATATTTTCCGTCCAGCACATGAGCGATCTCACAGAAGCGTTTTCAAGCAACCAAAGTTTAGCGCAGTTAAGTTTGGCAAGAATCCTATCCATTATTGCGGAGGTAGTTTTTGGAATAGAATTCCTCCGAAAGCTCGAGCCTGTCATCAGAAATCAGCAATTGCCTTAGAAGCTATTCGGAATTACATACGGAGGTCAAGTGGAACAGCTATGTGAAAGTTTTCAGAAACTTTTGATTTTCATTTACTCCTGATTTCTTCTTAATTTTGCTTATATTTTTTTCTTTTCGAATGCTATCATGTTACATTGTAGTCACATACATGAATTTGCCGTGAATAAAGTACTCTCTGCATGTCTCTTTCTCTCTCCGATTTTCTGAATTCAGTATAGGCCGAATTGTAGTAAATTACAGAGACAACCTCTGCGGAGTAATTATTTATATGCGTAGACCTGCCATAAATTTTTGATTCACACAGGTGCTGTGCACGGACCTTAATTGAAGTATTATTTAGCTAAATACGGTAGTACATTGTACTTGAATAGGAGAAGTCCCTAACAAGCATCAAATACAGCTTCCTTAACCCATTTCTACCTCGGCTATTTTCAAAAATAATTCGTGGGCGTTCTAGGTGCCAGGACGAGAGTATCACATGAATCGAATTGATCTCCTATTCTTTTGATCACACATTTCCCGGCTTTGGTTACGACGTTGACCCAAAAACTTCCGATTGAAATTTGAGTTTTAATCGAACATTTGGAAAATGGTAATTTAATTACCATCTGATTCTCTTCTTCAGCTATTAAGCTCAAATCTAACACTGCGTGTCATCATAATTCGCTTAAATCTTGAGATGAATGCTCTCATCCTTGTAAAATCATAACCTTTTAGCATCTGCATGTCCGCTCGATGGTAATTAAAAACATATTTCATTCACACTGCAGACTGGAAGTTATGTCGTAGCTCGCGTCACAGGATACCACTATTTTTATGATCTGAAGAATATCTACCACCTAAAGACGATCATCATGGCCTCCAATAACAAAGCACCGTGCAAGCATAACTAGTAATTACATCAGCAGCTTCATGTTAGACATACGCGAAACCGATCGGATCAGGTTTGAGAATCAGATCTATGTGAGCTGAACAGTAAATTATATGATTTTCCACATGCATTTCGAAGCAGAAATCCACATACCAACCATGCCGCATATTGATATGTCAATTATGAAAAGCAGGTCTGCGGTCTTGGTGTTGCGATGTTGTCTATCATTTTGCTGTTTTAGGGGTCCATGGAAAGAACATGCACGTAAATATTTCACGATTCCATATCTATGCATCATCCAGTGCTCCTAGTTTTGACGAAAAATAAAATCTTCTAGTACATTTTCTATTTAGATGAAATGCACAGAATCTCCGACAGAATGAATACTAGTTTTCAGGACAGAGTGGCATAAATTTAGAATTTTTGAGCTTGAATTAAATGACTAATGATATATCATAATAATCATGATGTGTTATTGTTGTAAGTATTTTCGTAACCGGTATTGAAAACGTTCGAAAAAATTTATGATAATCTGAAATTTTTTTGAAGCTGTCAGACATGTCAATCAAATTTGTAAATCAAAGGATATCTGAACTTTTTAGTTTATCTTTCTAATATCATTTGGTGATTTTTACTCCTTGAACACAGGAGTTGTACACTCCTTATGCTGACTATTTTCATTGCGAATAGGATTGTTCTGGTCCATACACCACAAATTTAAGATTTTTCCAATTCCCTTCTAATAATATTTCTTCAGAAATAAATGACACAGAACAATATAAACACAAATATATTCATTATTTATTATTCCAGGGCTACAAAAGCTATCTTCTAGAATTCAACATCATCATCATAATCATAATCATGGTCAAACATACTTTTGTCGCATTCAGTCAGCTATCCACAAAAGACATTCAAACCAATAAATATATTTTAAATATGCCAATCACATGCATTTCGAAGTTCTATGAGTGATAGTCTCATAAAATGCATACATGATTTATCCATTATAAAGGAAATCAACAGCATTAAAAATGAAATATTTAAAAACAAAAATGCTGAAATAAAGTAACTTAATGTATAAGACTGAAATAGTACAAGCAATTGAACAAAGACAAATCAATGTAAAATTTTAAGCTTTACATGCAACTGCATGTAATCTCAAAATTGTGAAAAATGACTGAAAATGGTGATCAGGAATGCAATTTTTAACTACATAAAACCACAGTGCACCAAAAATTTGTATCACACAGTGATAGCATAATTTAGAATTATCTATTATGCTAAATCGATAAATGAATTTTGTGATTATTCAGTCGCTTCACATTTCTTGATATGACCTAATTTCACAAACTAACCAAAGCAATGATACTATTCTATGAAATTCATTCAAGTTTCTGAAACCTAGAAAAGTTCTGAACACTAATCCTCACTTAATCCCGTTTAGGAAACATAAATTTGCACCTGACGTAGGCTTCGGCCGAAAATTTGTACTGTTTTAATACATCTAATTTTCGGGTAATCGCAAAAAAAATTTAACAATATGAAAATTTAAGGCCTATTTCGTATTGACATGCAGATATAAGAAATCATCAAGAATGCAATGCAAATGCTATATCACCTGATTATATGTTGAATATGTTTAAAGGTGAATATAATGAAAATACAGATACCAGATTTATAGATGATAATTGGATAACTCAGCGGGAACTTTATTCTTGACGAAGTAGGATTTATGACCCTTCTTTTTTACTACAACCATCCGAAAGGATTTGCTGATTCATTCAAACCTACTGCAACTATTATCTACATATCTAAGTGAGGCCAATTTTGCAGTCAAAATACCGTGTACAGAAGAAATGAATGATCTTCGATCATTAAGGAAGACAGAAAAATGTCTTAGTCGACATTCCCATATGAAAAGGAAACGTTAAAGATGGTTACGCGCAGCCGGAATTGTTTCGAATACAAAGCAGTCATCTAGTCTGCTATGCGGTGCATTTTCTGATAATCAGGTAAGCCACGATATCCCCTGCAACCTGCAACCTCAAATAAAACGTGTTTCAAACCCGCACAGGAGCTAGCTTGGGAAAATGTCTTTCTTCTATTAGGCAAACAACACTCCTCACGAAACGTGAGATATAAGAATTAGAATTTTCCTCGTGAAAGATGACAAAGAAATCAGCTACAAGAAGCTCGCAAAATGATGAATAATTAAATTTCAATTCATTATAAGAAATAAAATTTGATTTACATCCTCTCCGTAGACTTGAAATATGCGTTGATATTAATTAACATGTCATACATTAATTTCGTACTAAAATTTCGTGTATTTAGCAGATATGATGTCTGTAGAATGCCTTGCCAAGTCATATCATACTTTTTCATTCCTAAGATGCAAATCAGAACAAATATAATAGTGGCTCAAGACAAATTTTACTACTGGCAAGCTATTGAGATTCGGGAAAGCCAAGTGTCTGATGATAGGTCTGAAATAACTTTATTTTTTTACATCACGCGATATATTTCATCTTTAAGACCAGGGTTATCTTCAGGTTGTGATATACAACGATTTCAAATTTTAACAAATATGTACCAATATCGATGATTTATGAGTTGAAATGCCTAAAGAAAAGTGCATCGAAAAATTTTTGCGTAGAAATATTGGCGCACCGAATATATGATGTGCCGATTCACACAGATAAGCCTTCGAATTCATCTGAGGCTTCTGCTTCTTGATATGGATGGCTTCTCGCAGTTTGAAGTTCGTTTCATCCGAATCAAAATCAATGTCATCAATTTTACAATTATTGTTGTTTGAGTTTAGGGTCACAACACTGGTCCATTTTTACAAATCGGTATATTTGCATCACCGGCTATAAAATGAAAACGCGAAAAGCAATCTTCAACATATTCTTTACTCGAACAAACATTGTTGAAGGTAACGAATGTACTAGGTGTACGGGCACGGTATGATAAAAATAGTCACGATCATCAATTACGAAGATTTTCTTTCTGATGAATCCTTCAGCAAATAAAGTACTAGATACATGTTTTTTTACGTGGCGACGACTGGCAAGCCAATAGTGACAAACACTCTCTTCGCTTCCACTGAAGTCGATGGAATGCTGAGAAGACAGTCGTAAACAATTCATCAACGGGTTTCATTATCAGTCGGATATGTCAATTATGATTTTGAGGAGGAATACGTCTTTGACTGAGTAAATAGATTTATTAATCAACGTTTCACGATTAGCTTCAACTGGATAAAAGTGAATAAAAAAATAAACTAAATAAAAAAAGTTGATTAATGAATCTATTTACTTAGTCGAGGACTTATCCTCATCAAAATTGTAATCGCAAGGAAGTTGAAGATAAAATCCGAACTTACCATTGTGTTTTGTTTGATGAAATTTCACTTGACATGACTGGACTGACATAAGTGCATGCTGTCAACTTCCGATGGATTTTTGGTCAACGATTCTGAAATCGTTCAATCCAGATTTTCTTCCATTCTCTTCATCACTTCTGATTACATAATCGCCTTCTATGTTTTTTTCAGAAGATTGGTGATCGATTTCCGTCCATGAAATTTGTGGATCATCTTCTTTGGTGCAATTCAATCTCTTCAGTAAATCGAAACAGCATGTCTTCACAACAGTTATTTTTTTCGTGTATGGATTAAGGGCTGCGAAAGTATTATGAAACATCTGATTGATTTTTATGTAGAGATCTTCAAGTATTCTCGTTTCGATAGCCTTTTCATTTACATAGCAATGTGTTTTCAGCAAAATTAAGCAGTAGAAACACAGCAGAAAAACAAACCTTGAAGTCATTTTGGTGATGAAAAGCCCTTATTTATCGAATTCCAAAATAAATAAATCGGTGTTCCGGAAAATAGAAAATACCGGTTAAATCGGTGACGATGATACCGGTATTTCGACCCCTATTAGAGTTGCCTTCTTCCTTGCGTTAAAAAATCTAATTTTTCTATGTACTATTCTTTAAGTGTTTCATCTCATAGACCATCGATATTACTACATATTTATTAAAATTTGAAATCGTTGTTTGAAATCCCTGAAGATAACCTTGGTCTTAAAGATGAAATATATCGCAAGATGTAAAAAAAGAAAGTTATTTCAGACCTATCATCAGATACTTGGCTTTCCCAAATCATAATAGTTTTCCAAATGTCGAGCCAAGGCATATTTTCACTA
Source organism: Prostheceraeus crozeri (assembly GCA_907163375.1). Classification (NCBI taxonomy): domain Eukaryota; kingdom Metazoa; phylum Platyhelminthes; order Polycladida; family Euryleptidae; genus Prostheceraeus; species Prostheceraeus crozeri. Next base: position 346,544 of record CAJQUW010009657.1, read on the forward strand.
TTTCACTACTATTTTTGATAATCTGTTATGTTACATTACCTGCCTATGATTAGCAACTCCACAATTCTATAACCTTGTTGTTACATATTCTGGACCTGCTGCGATTATGAAGCCTCTTGAGACTCTTCTTCGATACTTGATCTGCAAAATTTTCTTCCAATGTTTAATTGAAATGAATTGACAACGTTAATTGATAGACAATTGTAGTCATCAGTTCGAATTGACGATGAATTTCTAGCTTGAAAAATGTAGAATTCTAGGAAAGAAATTTTCATTCCCAGAATCGTTGTAGAATTCCAGAAAAAAATGAACTTGTAAAACATTCGCACATTTTATGTCTGGCTATGAGCATGCCGTCAGCTTAAACACAATCTATAATTAATAAGCATTTATAAATAACAACGCTGATTTGGTTGACAAATTTTGCTATTGGCGAACTTTTGGAATAAGGACATTTAATAAAAGGGAAAATGGGAAAAAGCTGTCACTGTCGTTATTTTTTCTCTGAAGTATTATTTTTTCTACCGTTTTCACTATATTACACGACTCATAAATCACCGGATCATGCCGGATCCGTGATCATATTCAGTTGTTTCGGAAGGACCCCTTGTTTCATATGATCGGACAGCGTGAAGAAGAAAGAAACGAACATAAATCTTGTAAGCGAGTTCTGTACTTGTTGTTGGACAGTTTGTTTGGTGAAGATCATGCAAATTAGCTTGGCTTGTTGACATGATATCATTGTACAAGATCCATGTCAAAATATTTGATTCCAAATAACTCTTCATCGCTAGTTCATGTCATTCCACTACTAGAATGCGAGCCATCCATCTTTGTTTCGATGAACGCATTAAAGGAAATTATTATGAAATCACATTGATCAGATAGGCTATTTACTATGATGTCAAGAAATTGAACGAACTTTTACGCTTCATGGTTTTTAAAGAGAGGGAAATTGCACTTAGATTATTTCTACTTTCATGATTTTTTGTAATTAACGTGATACTTCGGATTAGCAGAAATTAAGGAATAAGATTACCAACCATTTTCTTGTCACTGGTTCGAGAATTAAACATTGGTCATACTCGCATTTAAATTCTCTGCGGCATCGCATGCAAAATAAAATTTAATCAAAGACCAAGATAGGCTCAGTTAACTTAAATTTGTGAAGGAAATCATCAACTCCGGAAAACGTGCTGTCGGCCATGAAAGTCGTCTGTTAGTAAAACAATTGCACAGAATATTAGAGATGAGAGATCGAAGTGAAATGATTAAACAATGGTGATACGCGTCTCTAAAACTTGCATCTAACATGCTTCGCTTAGACAAAGACTTTCATAACGAACTGCCCATTTTTAAGTTTACTTTCACATAAATTGCAAATGAGATTTTAATATGAACTTCCTATGTAGATAATCACAATGAAGCAATAGACACCCATAAAAAGTATCGGTGCATGATACGGAGCGGAATAGCAAGATATCTATAGCAATGTAATCGTAGAAATAGTCATAAATGCGCTACAGCAGCGTATTTCTAAAGTGTTCCAGAATGATTGCATATATAGCTTGTTGTTGCTTCTGCTCATACTTAACCTTACGTTGCAGAAGCAACTATGAAGACGAGGTAGATTTTGTAGACGTAACCTATTTCGTTATTGACATTTCTTACCGAATGGTAATGCCACTCAATTTAATTTCTCACTTTACACTTAAAATAAGTGCTACGGCAGAGAAATTCAATCTTGATCAACACAAAATGATGATCTTCATATATTTGTGATAAAAAGTGAGCTGAAACTATATTTGAGCGTGACTCTATTTGAGCGATATACAAAGCTGATTGGTTATCCGCTTGATCCGCATCAAAAAGCTGATCTCCAATGGTTTAGCGAAGTTCTATATTTTATTTCGCAAAATTATTTTCTGTTATGACTGATCCTTCCTGGTTTGTCCGTGAGAACGCTACTCATAAAGACATTTAACAAAATGATTTTCTAAAATATTGGTGTTTCTGATGTTCTTTTAGTGCTACACGACATTAGAAATGTACCAGCAAAAGAAAGATTACATTATTCAGATGCGTGGTGACTTTTATTGAGCAGTAGTGTAGTATGATCTGGGATCTTCGAACGTCAATTTTTGAAAGCGTGGCCTGTTATACGGTAGTCAAAATAAGTGCGACATACTAGTTACTGTCGGGGCTCCTCAGCCATACGGTAACACAATCGATGTAGGGAACGGGCTATTGCAATAATTCTAGATGATGATGTTATAGGACGAGGGAGTCTCTTGTCGCAATCACGGTGATTTTGAAAAAGCAATAATATTTGCTAATTCGGCTTTTGTTGGAAATGATCTTATATAACTTAATGCTCTACTATAAATTCTAGGACTCTCCAAAAAAATTCCTTCCTGATGCTGCATTTTGGTCGGCAAATCAATAATTGCAGAGTGCTCATAGAGGTATCATTTAAGCAACTGTGACCTACGAGCATTTACCATTTTCTCTGTTCCTTGTGATCATCAGCAACTTTGATGCAGAAATTAAGTTATCTTTACTAAGACCATCCATAAATACGAGTAAGCATGTAAATCGATGCTCGTGCAACAAAATGAAAGAAATATGTCACTAAATTCCTCATCAATGGTAGCTGTAACTTTGCCACTGTTTCAATCGACTAGCACTATAAATAAGAACTAAAATTGCTTTACTCGAGCTCAGTCATCTTGTTGACATCAGTGAGAACATTATACAGTAAATGATAGAATTATCCTATGTAAGATATGCAGAGGTAAATTTACATTGGCGTTCAGCAATGACATACGCATTTCATTATTGTAAGAGGAAATTCGAATGAATTCATCAGAGCACGACCTGCTGTCAGAAAATGCAGTTCAAGAACAGAAGCACGCAATCTCGCCAACAGACAACCTGAGATACTCACAGGTGAAGGCACACGTGCCAACATCGACATAAATGCAAATGTCAAAGGAGATAAAGAGGAAATTCGACCAACTTGGACGACAATAACACAACTGATCTCTATGGCACTCAAATCTTAAACATCTTAATGAGAACAGGAACATGTATGTACAAGATTGAAAATAATTCTCTTTTCTGATGTGTACTGCTGAGACGTGGCTAACTGATTTAGTCGAGTCGCTGAGATTATCACATCTTCAGTTTGTACAGTTCCAGTTCGCCGTGTAGTCGCCAGAGATATTCACAATTTATCAAAGGAGCTGCAGGCATTTTATCGTTCACTTTCACTCAGTTCGCTCAAATGTTCAGTTCTTCAATCGATTGATTCACTGGGTTGCAACGTGTTTTCAGTTTCTGATTGTTATCATGGAAATGACACTGGTCATACTGTCTCTGATTTGACTGTGGCATGTGAATCATTGGACGGTTCTCGCTCCCCACCAGGACAGCTATCGCCTCCGCAGCTACTCCCACCGTCACGGTCCGATGTTTGGGCATTCATATCGGGCTGACCAGTTGGCAGGGAAAGACAGTCGTCTAAGACGTTACCTCCATTGCTGACAGCATCGCCAGAATGACTTCCGCCACAGTTGTCGAGTTCTGAGGCCGCTCCATTGCTTCCAGGTCCACTACCGACACTGCCTGCGGGCGGAGAACTGAGGATTGCTGTGATCTCTGAGGTTACGAAGGACCATGGACTGCTGGCGCCTGGGATGACACATTCAAGACCACTAGGACAACAAATCCGTTGTTCATGTCTCTTATCGATCAAATGCTGCCTACCACAGTGGAAACAGAATACATGGTGTCGGTTAGCGGGACATTGGACGACATGTGTCGCTTCAAGGCGTTCTTTACAACGGAAACACAGTGCTGGATTTCCATTGTTGCCCGTTGTCACTTTCTTTTCTACCGATTCATCGACTACAGGCTGTGGTGGAGCAGGAGTCTGATGACTAGCCATCAAACGCCATTTGCGCTTTCTGCTGCCCACCGGATGATAGGCGGTGGCACTTGATTTTTCGGAATGAAAAACAGAGCTGGCAGACTTCTCCGACAGGAAAGCAGAACTGCCAGTCTTCTCTGCTGAGGCAGCGGGCGAAGTCGGGCCCTTCGCCCTTAAGTCTAGAGCACAATGACGTTGTAAAGGAGGTGGAGGTGGCGGTGGCGGTAGTTTTAATTCGCGGTTCGGTCTAGGAGACATTTCATCATTGATTTGAGGCGTCTGGCGCAGCAGCAGCACGGCGTCGGTGAGCCAGGCTTCCAGAGGCTCCCAGCGGTCGACACCTGGTCGCACTTGATACTCCAACTTCAGCTCACTGACACCAGTGTCAGAGTTACCATTGGCGTCAACGGCACCGCATTCCTGACGCATACGGAAGAGAATGGCACCGAAATTGTTGTAACATCGACCTGAGGCGAGCGGATACTCGACAAGGAAAGCCAATTCGTGATCAGAGACGAGGTCTGCTCCCAGCAGCGCACCACGGAGAGCAGGATGTGAGCGACATCGAACGATGAATGGACAGCATGTGTTGATAGCTAGCGCGACGTCGCGCGGCGCCGCCTTGATTGATCGTGGAGATGGCCGCGGTGGACTGTCATTGGCGGCCCGCACAGCTGCTATGAGGGCTGCCGAGGTCGGCGGCGAGCCACCATTGAGAATAAGAGGAGGAGGGGGAGGTGGGGCAGAGACACGATGAAGAACCGCCTGCAGTTCAGAATAGTGGAGTTTCATAGCTCGCACCTGTTCGATCACCACCTCAACCCGCTCCGCTCCTTCGTAATTCACACAGCCGCGGCAAACCAGTTCTGAAAAATCAGGCAGCATAGCCCAAGGGAATCGGGGCAAGTCACAGAGATAACAATGCTGGCGTGGAATAGACGCCGAGGAGTTGGAGATGGTTGGCAAACGCGGCATGGCCGCCTCAAAAACAATTTTCTCGTGAACCTTACGAAAAGTCAGCTACTAACAACAAAACGGTAAAAGTCCTTTCGACAGTTGATGATGACAGAGTCGCGAGGCAGAGAGGCTTGGACTCGGACGGTTACAATGCATGCAGGGACGGTTTGAAGCTGAATTTGATGCGTGCCGATTGCGCGCGCGTTCTTATTCAGCCAGCCAGAACTCAGCAGCAGTGAGCACGTGTATGAGGAGCTGTGTGAGTGAGGGGGACGAGAAACATTGCAAACGGCACGCAAACTGACGTGACTTATAGGCGGCGCGATTGCACTGGAAACTCTTTATTCGGCTCACGTCGCGTGCGTGACCAATTCGACGTTGAGACTGCCGACGCCAGCTACCACGGCCTCTACACGAGGAAGAAGTCAGCAAGACGGCGTTCTGTACAGACACGTTGAAGGAGAGAACTTCACTTCCTTCTGTAGCAGAGTTGAAAATTTCAACAATAAACGATTCCAAATGTTACTCTGCAAGACGAAATTGGTGGAATTTATATTATTAGTAACTATCACAAATGTCTATAGAATTCTTATCATCTATCATTCAAGTGAACATCTCAATCAGATCCCATGAATAACAAATCGGAAAAGAAAGTTTGAATTCATTGACTCTCATATTCAGCATCAACGGCAAAACTTACGCGTTTACTAAATGGTTTCTGTTGATCAACATTCATTTGTTAATTAAAATTTGAATTCACTATTCACAGTAGATGAAAAATGATTTATTTCTTATTTCTATAGTGAATGAAAGGTCCTTCTTTCATTGCCTTACGCACAAAATCAAAATATCAAATTCTCTATGCTTGCATGTCAGCATCTTTACTTTTCCATGACGTTGATGAAACATTTTTCCTTCTACCGCCTATAAAGTGCGATGACTACAATTTTATTTCACAAGGTTCTTCGAATCCAGATATAAGGCACATAAAACCCCTTAAATTTAAAAGGCGATTCGTGCCTTCACAGGTACGCGTCGTTAGACCAAAACTATATGCATAAGATTTATAACTGGAATAGAAAAACTTTATCATTTCAATCCCGAATCCAAACTAAATGTTACGAAAGGTCTCGACTAAAAAATAATTGTAGGAGTTATTAATCATTATTCGTAAATTCTCAATGGTAATTTTTAAGCGGTTTGTATTGCAAAAATTAAATCGAAATCAATGTCATATTTCACTGTGTACTACAGCATCAGACAGGAAGAATAAACACATTTCAACATACTATTAAGGCATGCATCCTTGAGATTTCATCAAGGCTGTTATAAAATTCAAGGAGAAACACGTAAATTACAAAATTAATATTGAAACGATATATCTTAATCCGATGGATTGAGCTACTTTCATTTGTCAATGGTTGCTAATAGCTTCATTTAGATTAACGGAGTCGAAGGTTTCTATCGTCTCAATCGTAGCTTATGATTCTCAATGTTATATATCACAAGTTGCAGTTCAGCGACTTGTGTTCAACGATTATTGAATTAGCGGCAATTAATATTCATTTATCACTTTTTACTTTAACAGAAGAACTGTAGACCTTTTTAAATTGGTATGTAAATAAGCAATGAAGGAATTCTCTTTTTTAGGAGATCCTTTTCACTGGTATTTTTCACGGCATTACAACTAAGCGATTAATCGGTAAAAATTAGATGCATGTAGATGAGAAAGTGCTAGCGGTACTCACTAATGGCTGAACATAAGCCCTTACACATTTCCGCAACATATTACCATAAACCATGAAATAACAAACTCATTCGTGACGTTGATTTTGACGTACATGTATTTCAATCAAAAAGCTACGTTCTTGTGGAGTTTCACTTATGTCAGGGCTCCCAAAAAGCATTTCCGGCATCACAACTGAAATTATGTTCCTTAAAGCAATGATACTCTTAGAATGCCCTTAGGGCACTATGCGACTGTCATTTCAGCACTACTCGATTCATCTTCCAAGTCAGACAAGCTTAAAATTCCCGGTCAGATTTGCCTTTTTTGTCTGGTCAGTTTAGATTTGAATTCGCAATCATTAAGCTTCAAAGTTCAAGAAGATTTGGCTCATATTCCCGGCCAGATTAGTCTGAAATTATCGGTCAGATTAGCTTGGTAGTCAAAGTAAAACAAATTTTTGCCGGGCAAAAAGGTTCCTGTATAATAGTCCTTCTTCTACCCATCTTTCTGGAAACAATAATTCCAGATGATGCAATCAGAGTAGCAAAGATATTTGAATGGAATTTTTTCATGAACTTCTCCAGGCTTTGCTCAATTTAAATCTGATAGGAAATCGATGGATTGTCATTGTTTTGTCAGTATTTACCGAAAACTTTAAATGTGTTAGTCTAGAAGCAAGCAATCGAACTTCAAATGATTGAATTCTTTTCTGTATGATTACGAAGTATGTATAATATGACTACCATTACTCAAATGGAGATCCGTTGGGGAATTTTTGGAATTCTGAATCTCAAAATGATGAGACATTATTGCACATTATTGCTTTTTTTTTTTTTTTTTTTTTTGATCAGAAAAATATGATTTTAGAAGATAAATAACATCTAGCAGTAAGACATTGCACTGCAAGTTTCACAAAAGTCGTATAGGTATGATAAATGTTAATTCGGATCATCCTTATAAGCAGTTTATGATGCACCGACACGTGATCGTTTTTATTCTGGGAACATTTACGATATAAATGTTAACTTTTTTTTTTTAAGCCTTCAATTAACGTTTATTTTGAAAATACATAATCAAGTTCTTTTTACAGGCAGAGTAAATTTAAAAGTCACAAGACATAGTCAATTTCACTAAGAGGTCTCGATTTTATTGTCTCGATTATATGGTTTATGGTCTCGATCTTATTGCTTGGATCAATGTCGATTATCTTCCCTTTTAGTCGGCGCATTACCGGACAGTGGAGCTAGCCCGACCAGGGTGTATAACAGAATCGGTCCCAAAATTTCCCTGAGTTTTCCCTATATTTTCCATGTTTTATAGACAAATGCACCCTATGCACAATGAACCCAAAAAGTCTCGGAAACCTTTTAAGTGCTACCATTTGCTTTAATTAAATCATTTACAAATGATCTTTTTTTTGACAAAAGTACGGGGGTAAATTCGGGAAATGTGATATGGCATACCGTGTTTTCTTTCTATTACGACACTGTCTCAATAGAAAATTTTCATGTATAGAATCTGGCTCCATAGAGGAAGATGTCTCAATAAAAGTCAATTCAGCCATGGCATTTTTGCTTGTGTGATAGTAGCCTATAGCCATTGCCTTTTCCTGTCCATTCTGTTTTGCCCAAGCATAGCACAGGGGGTTTCAAAGCTACATGCTGTGTCCTCATTCTATCACATGAATGGCACAGTCGTTAGGCCTGCATTTTGTTTTTTCATAAATTATCAGTGTATCGTGACTGCTCGAAATCGTACGTGAACGTAGAATTTTGTATTACTGAGAATACAGCCCGGCAATGTGTTCAAGAGACCTTTCAAGCTGTACATCGGCAGGAACGTTGCTGAGTGTTCGAAAATCACCTGCAGTACAGATGATTACCGACAGGATTGTTGAGTCGTGGGAAAGAAATTGATAGAGCTAAAAAGCCTTCGGATGTGTTTAAAGTTCTTTCAAACGGTTTCTTCCAGAATAATTGAGACAGGTTTGGACAAAGTGAACTCCGACTGATTTCATCGCTGAGCAGTCAAGTGATGCTTGACGATGCAATTTTTATAAAACTGCTCATTTATTCATAGCGCTTTATTCTCCCATTGGTACTAGAAGATAACATGACCTAGTAGGTGGAAGGTCTACATAGCATGTCTCGATATAGAAAGGTGTCTCAATAGATTTCGTCAATATTTCAACCTTTAATAGAAGGAAATTTCTAAATAAAGGGTAAAAAAAAAGGTTCTAATAAAATTTCTATCTTTCTCCACTTTTATCTAAACTGTTCAGTAGATGTGTATCCACCGGTGAGCTTCCCTCTTGTTGGAAAGTAGCTTCCGTGGTTCCAGTTCCAAAGAAAGGTTCTGGCTCATCTCTTCCATCTAGTTACCGTCCTATCAGCCTGCTTCCAATTGCTGGCAAGATTTTTGAAGCAGTGATTAACCAACATATTGTTAACTTCCTTGAAACTCAGAACCTTCTATCAGAAGAACAGTATGGCTTCAGGCACTCTCGGTAAACTGCAGATCTTCTTTCATATGTCACTGAACATGTGAGTCGTGTCCTTGACAGACAAGGTGAGACGAGATCAGTTGCCCTGGATATTTCCAAGGCATTCGATAAAGTCTGGCATCAGGGACTCCTTAGGAAGCTTAAGTCCTATGGAGTTGCTGATCAACTCCACCAACTTGTTGCTTCTTTCCTTAGTGACCGGCAAGTATCTGTCGTCTTAGATGGCCAAAAGTCTTCCACCAAGCTTGTAAATGCAGGAGTTCCTCAAGGATCAATTTTGGGAGCCACTCTTTTTCTGCTGTACATCAACGACCTCCAAATGACACGACACTCTTCAATTCTAATGAGCGACTTGCTAAGAACACTCAGCGACGTCAGCAGCTATGCGACGATCTTAATGAAGACTTACTCAGGGTCTCAGAATGGGGCGCCAATAGCTTGCTTCCTTCCATCCTTCAAAAACTCAGAGTATTCTGCACTCACGACTGAAAGGAGATGATGATGATCATAGCATTAAGATGTCAGATAATAGGATCAGAGAGCAAGATTCCATCTCCTTCCTTGGATTGGCAGTTACGAAAGACTTGTCATGGAAACCGTACATCCAATCCATTAGCAAGAAGGCAGCTCAACGCATTGGTAGTCTCTATCGTGCCAGAAGCTATCTTCCACCACAGACCGTCTGCTATCTTTACAAGTCCACTATTCGTCCTCTGATGGAATATTGTTGTCATCTGTGGGCAGGCGCCCCACAAACACAGTTTGACTTCCTCGAACAAGTAGAGAAACCGGTCAAGAATTTTCTGTTTGAAAAATTCGCTAACGAGTTGCAGCCGCTCTCCGTCAGACGGGATGTTGCTTCACTCAGTCTCTTCTACAAGTACTATTTCGGTAGAAGCAGCTATGCAGTAAATGAGTGCGTACCCAAACCTAAGCTCATCTCCAAAAGCACACGCAGAGCTAATGCACTCACATGCTATCATGTGAGCTTAGAGCGCGCACGTACTGTGAGCCGCTCCAAAAGCTTTTTGTTCGCACGGCACAGCTTTGGAATCAGCTTCCCCAGACCACTTTCCCTGACCAATACAATATTGATGCTCTCAAGAGGCGTGCGAACAGGTTTCTAATGGGGACAGCTTAATCAGATTAGATGATCTGTTTTTTCATTTTATTTATTTGAAATAATACAATTTGTTACTTTTCATTGAGTAACCCCTATCTTCGTTCATGGCTCATAGCTGTGCAAGGGGTGAAAATTCAGTAAAAAATGTGTCTTAATAGAGAAAATTTGTAATTGCATTTCTTATCTCAAGATAAACTTAGTTTCTACTTTTGTTTCGACATTTAAAAGCTGGCCTGTTACTGATCCAATCTCTCTCAAACGGTGAATTAAGTGTCAGATGGTGGAATCGGTGAAAGGGGCCCGATAACAACCATGAGCAATCAGTAGGCAATTGATCAGTCGACGCAGAATGCAAAAATAACTTGGTGAAATATATGCGAATTATGCTAATCTAATAACGCAGTGATACAGGAGCTAAATATAAAAATGCAGCATCAAGCAATGCTGCATGAAATTCCTCGACCTAAGACACACTTTAAAAAAAGATTAGGCCTACGTATGAATATAATAAAATTTAAGCTGCCGACAGCCTTTTAAAGTTAAGACTTCTGGGACACCCGAACAAATTTCGATATTACCTGCAACGATGTGTTAGAAATCGAATATTGCTATCAATCAGGGTCTTCAAAATTTTTTGAACAGGCATCCATGTGTCATTTTCTAAAAACCTAGTTGGAAAAAATCGACCAACACCTTCGAAAGTTAATACAATTTTTTCGAAGTGGTGTCCAAAATGACATTTTCAATATAATTTATGTCTCTGCTTCTTTAGGTTTCTAATGTCTTGCAGTAGCTTTCGCAATTACATATGTTTTATACATAAGTACGTACTTCAGCAACAAGTCAAGTAAAAACTCAAGTTTCTGAATAAAGAAATTTAGTTGAAAATGACCAATAGATGGACTATGCATGCCACAACTCCAAATAAATTCTTTTGAATTGGCTATTGAATCAGAAATTTTAGAATAATTTTACAAAGCAAATGGAACACGTGAAATGGAAGTAGGCTTACATTCTACAGGGTTATCCGTGAAAGTATTCATTCATATGAACGTTAAACATGAGTTTTTCTAGGAAATGACACTACATATGATATTTAATGGAGCTGTAACTCAAAAATGGTATGGCATTATGGCGCTAAATGTCAAACAACATAAATCAACATGCTGTTTATTGTTGTTCAGCTTCGATGAATAATAAATGGTGAAGCTCCCGATCTAATCATATGTTTAGAGTATATTAATGATTTTATGAAAATCCTAATTGGGGACTTATGTTTATAGAGCATCGCATGTTAGACTCATCTTGTTCATGGTACGCTTAAATATATCTTGCGACCATTTGGAGTGCATCATACACACACGCTCGTTTCGAAAAAAACATTGAAGCTGCAAGTTGATGTCACTTTTTTTAAGAACTCTAGATCTATCAAATGATACTAAATCGATGATCAGAATAGTGTGATAAAATGCAACATCGATCCATCTGATCTCGAAAGAGGAAAATGTGATACCAAAACTTTCTATCAAAATTGCAAAAATTACATCTTCAATATTTTAACTCATGACTATTCTAAATTTATTTCGAAAACTTTATCCTACAACTCAGAATTTTCAAATTTCCCTGAGTTTCCCCGGTTTTCCCTGATTTCCCTCAGAGTTTTCAATTTTCCTGAGTTTTCCATGTTTTCCAGGTCGCTATTCACCTTGCCGACGTTAGGCACATTGTAAGACTACGAGACTTTCCGTATAACAGTGGCACTACGTACTGGCGCATACGTTTACGAATCCCATTAATACTAATGTGGGATTGCTGATGTTTCATGCCACCATCTTCTCTAATGTAAACAGCGTTCGACTTGCCATTCCTCTATGAGTGCCATTATAAAACATACTTTCGACAGAGCTGCAGTTCTCGAGTCTGCTGGACTTGACCGAGATGATAAAATACCTGAAGGGATGACCGCAGTTTCCACTTCCAACCGGATACACTAGTTTTGGATGCCATCGGCACCGATAAGCTTGCCCTAAACGCGATTATTGACCCTGTGATCACATCTGGATCTGCTGCCAAAGAATATGAAGAAGCAGAAGTCAGCACTCCAAGTATTAATGAAATGATATTGCTTCGAATCACTGGCCTTCAAAACAAGTGGTTGTTTTGGTCCACGAACATTAACGACTATATCCAGGTTGGGTCACCGGATATCTCAGCTTAAAAGCGAACGGCGGGAGAGCGATTGGTTGTTTCAGTGCATCTTTGGCGATTGTCAAAGGGGAGGTAAGATCGATCTTGATAGCTACCAAAAGATGCATACTTGCATTTTTTTAGTTCAACATTCTATTTCCGTAACTACATTGCTCTCTTAGTCTGTAAGTACTACCGAAGTTATGAGCATATTTTTACAATGTTTTACATTACAAATTTCTATGACAGTGCTGTCATCTCATTTCGGGGAATCCTAGATGGCGACGCATAGCCATCAAAGGCTCCCTGTGTATCTGCCTCCGCAAGTGCCTGTTACTGAATCTGACCTATAAAGCAAATTATTGTTAGATAATGCTGTATTAACTCCAAACCACTGGAAAGAGCCTAATCTGAGTAAATCAGGTGTAGTCAAAAATTTATTCAATAATCGAGCAATCAATTAATCGACTTTGTATTTTTCACCCTGCTATTTCGCTTTGACGAATTTGGCTACATGAGTCTGAATATTTAGCGAGTGGCATAATAGCTGATTATCAAAGTGACTTGAGTGGACCCATTGCATGAAATGCATACATCTTAATTGGATAATTTTATTACAGACTTAAGTTCACGCATCATAACTAAAGTGATAATCAATTATTGAAGCAAGTGAATAAATAATCACACGTGTATCATCATAATATAACAGAAAACAAAATAAAATTTTAAAATTTATCGTAAGAGCATTGTAATATAGAGATACTAAATACACGAACGTTATGCACAAAGTACTTCGTGATTAGAATCCTGAAAGCGATTAGCTTGTGAATAAGTAATGTTTACTATGCTTAGTATCTACGTGAATCATTCAAGGCAGGATATTTTTCCTACATTGGTGGATGGTAACTGCATTGCATGCAAGTAAATGAGTCAATTAAATACTTTTCCATCCACCTAGTACAACACAAATCAATCAATTAATTGCGACCAATTGCAGTGCTATCAATTTTTGATGGCCCTGGTGGAAATACAACTGGCATTAAAGACCGATGGACACAGATAACAGATATTCTTTCGGGTTATAATGAGGTCATTCTTGGATTATTATGTCACGCGAAAAATAGAATTCTCTACACAATGTGCGCATCAGATCAGATTTTATTTTATTTGAAGATCAAAAATGCACAAAAGCTCTTCCATCAACAATTATAGCAATAAGTCATTGGAAATTATAAAAAGTCATATCCCTGGCAGTTGAATTAATTCTGATGTTTGTCAAAAACAAAGTTCAAAGATTTCTTTTCTGCATCCTAGAAATTTGTCCTGTTACTTTAATCCCAACACAACGCCAATCTCCAAGTTATCAATAGCCCATTTATTTCTTAGATCTTCATACTTTTGTGAGAGATGTCCCATGATTCATTTTCTCCACAACTAACAAAAATTAAAAACGAAATATACTCATGGAATTAGACAAATCATCGGCGTCCGCGGCCTTCGGTGATCGATCTTACGTTTGTACGATCGACCACCGAAGGCTTCGAACACCGAAGATCTGTCTAATTTCAAGAGTTTCACCTTACTGTTTCAACGAGCATGAGCTGTTTCGGGAATTACTGCTTCACCTTTACCATGGAAAATGAATCTTTAATAATATCAAGAGATTTATACATAGAGATACTTTTACTTTTCTCTGGAGATTTATATCTGTATAATCATTGGAATAAAATGATCTAATTTCAGGATTTCATGCACATTGTTCAGTGTTCCTTGTTTTTTGTATGCATAAATTCTACTAGAAGATTTAGCCATTTAATCGAACACAGAGTCTAACACAAATTAATGAATGATCTCAAAATCTTCATGAAGAGTTGAAACCCAACTCAAGGGAGTTACGATAGCCTAGATGCAACACGGAACCCAACCTGGAAGGTAGCACTGTCATAGTTTAATATTTGATGCTCCATTTTATTGAGCAACTTCTCTGTGATGTATACTTATGAAAATATTCTTTTTCATACAGTAAAATGTTTAATCTTTCATTAATGTCCATCACTACCATTGAAATTAGTCACATATCTTCTCCTGTTAAGGTCCATTCTCACACCTGACACTGAAAAAGGCGTCCGACTTGACGCATGAATTTTCGCTGTTCCAGCATTTTCAAATATCTTCCCATTTTGTCATTTTGTGAATTATAACAACACTCAAGCTTGAGATTTCATTATGTGCAAATATTATTCGGATCATTGAATTCAATGGATATGGTGTCCAGTAATACCAAATATAGTAATTGAAGACGGTCTATTGCAGTCAAATGAATTATAAAAACCCTCGTTATGATGCCTACGATACTTGAATGTTATGCAAGAATAACCTGCTGGAAGTTTTTTATTTTTTAAAAAATGCTATCGTGCACAAATAGACAATAATGTTTCTGGAAATATTTTACAATTCAGCTGCAAATACATTCTAATTCAGGGTCTGGAAGTTTGCACTAAAAGACAAACTGAAGCAATTTTGTAACTGAGCAAACATTCAGAAAGTAAATATGAACTCTCTATCGGTGCTTCTAAATAGTTCATGATACAGATGGAAATAGAAACTACGTGACTGGTTAAACGGTGTCCGAAATATACGGTTCATCTACCGTCACTACTGCCATTATGGGCACTTTGAAGTCGGGCATGAAATTTAGATGTGATTTGTGAAAAATTGCTGAATATCAATAATTTATCAATGTACATTTTTCTGATTGCAAAATTATCGTGGTTTAATAAGAAAATCTCGGATATGAATAACCTACCTCAGCTTCATAATCTTTTGGAAGAGCAACAAGCTCTGTGGATCCACCGTTCATTTTTCTACTCTGATAACTACAGGGATAAAGCCGTACATTAACACGTGATGTCAGATAACGAACGGCAACATTTACAACACAGGACACAATACTACGTAAGCGTTTGAAATCCACTCAATGTCAAATGCAGCATAACGGGATATATATAATAGGTAAACCAGAATGAAAACTTGTTTGTTTTTAACGTAGAACCATGAATACAATAATAACTTATAAAGTGAGCATTGATATGATTATATCGAGTAGTTCACATACGCCAATCAGTCACACAATCTAAAGCGAAAGCAACAGGCTTGCATTTGTGGTCTTCCTACAGAACGCATATATTCGAGCGTATTAACAATGAATGTGTGAAGTTCACACGTTATACAACTACATAGACATGCAGAAGTTGTCTGCATACGAAGACGAATAATTCCTGAAAGTACGTAGATTCACATCCAATGAAACCTGAGGGGGTTCGATGAAACACTTTGGTCACCTGCTATAGTTCTACTAATTTAACAAAAATGAAATATTACATACGGAATCATTGTAAAAAATTATGATTATGCATGAGCTTTAACGTCACTACTCCCTCATTCTGGGTGCTTGGGCGGTGCTGACACAGTCGGACTTTCCTGGGGCGCTGTGGTACTTTTTAGTCCGGATGCCCTTCCTACCGACTTCCAATGACACTTTCGGGGCTCGACCTTTGGATCAAAAGATCGCTAGGCATAGCACTTAACCACTGTGCCACGGAGACCATGATTTTACATGAGCATTATGTCGAAGAGTTTTGGAAATTTTTCATCTTCCTAGGAACAAAAATAATGATTTCAAAGTCATTCTTTGGTGAAATCAATTATCTAATAAGAAAGTTCACTTGATCATGATTAACGACTTCAATTGAATTTCAAATAGTGCATTCGAATTCCAATTCAACGTATCTGAGCTTCGCATCAATCCATATTTTGATAACTTATCATGCTTATGCTTCATTCGAAAAATCTGAATGGCATTAAAAATGAAGTTCGGAATCTTAAATTTGCTCATTCTGTTAGAATTGTTAACTGATAATCTCAACTTCTGTGTGGCGAAACAAAAACCAATTAATTAGCCAGAAGTCATTCTTTTTAGGAGACCGTTTCATGCCACGTTGTAAGCCTAAAGTTGATGCTGAGAAGGTCAGAAATTTGTTTTTCATTGGCCGATGTTCCTGGTGAAGCAGCCAAGTTCACATTTACATTGGCATTGACATGAACACTTTTCTATTCTCTCTTTATCTCACTCTGAAAGTAATATTCTTGCAGAATTACAAGCGAATAAATTTCCAATTTCTATTACATTTCCATCGACTTTGTAAAGACGTAGAATAACTCAAGTTCCCTCTGGCGTGTCACTCTGATCCCTCACCGCTCTGGCAACCTCACCAGGTGGGAGAGTTCACCTTCCCCGCCCTCCAAACACTACAAAAAGTTGGCTGCACCTCGAGACGAGGAAAAGAGCAGATCGGATATTCGTGTCGGCCGGAAACTGTCTGAGCAAAACGAGTTACTGCTCACTTTTTCAACCAGTTGGATGTCGTTTGGTGAGCAGTCTTTTTCCTCTATCCCTTCACGGCGGAGGGCTTTTTGTTCGCTCAGGAGGCACATCAAGGTCCCGGTGTCACGGTATAAACGGATGGGAGGTTCCACAGTTGGTTGCGTGCAACTTTTGCTCCCTAACCGCCTAGAAATCCCATTCGACGTACATACGGTGCATTCGCCGGAGATGCGTGAGCAGTAACACGAGTTTTACAGCAACAGTGTCTCGACAGAAGCGTTGACGTGCTCAACTTGACTTTTTCCACAGCGCACAGGGAGAGAAAAAGACACACAAGATGAATTACTGCTAGTTCGTGTGCAGCGTCATGTCTGAGTGCGTCTATCGAGCGTGTAGATTGGCAAGCTGAAGATAAGTGCGGGACAAGGAAGAGACTGATCGCCTTTCAACTTCATTTCCGCCAAGTTTCGGTGTCTTGTGGGAACCCGGTGACGTTGTGTGGACGGTGAACGGTTATCGCACGCAACGTACCGCCTCCCACGGACGACTCCAGCGTTTTAATACTTGGAGCACGCCACCTGGAGGTCAAACTTGGACATCACAGTGAATCCTGGGAACGGGAAGATGGGAATTCGTCTTCCTCTACATGAAATGAAGCTGATAATGGCCTTCAGATCAGTGAGGTCGCTTTTGTCACGCAGATCTGTAAGCAGACGGAAAGTGGACGCCCGAAGGCTCCAAAGAAAAATCCATGCAAGAGAAAGACCTGTGAAATCAATTCCGAATAAAAGGAAGTGGATACCCAGTATCACATTAAAAGAACCTAAGCAACTGCAAGCTAACCTAACAGAACTATCTGCATATGAAGTCGAGGCCTAACAGCAGAAACGAAGTATGAAGGAACCGCGAAAGCAGAACCGTTGTGTGAGAGATGGCCGACAGCAGAACCGCTGTGTGAGTGATGGTCGACAGCAGTACCGTTGTGCGAGTGATGGTCGACAGCAGAACTGCTGTGTGAGAGATCTTGAAGTTCATGTCGAATCCGTGGAATTAACTTATAATTATGATGATTGACCAAACCTTCCCAATCAGCTATAAATTGGCTTCTGTCTCATGGAACTGGTGTCCAGGTATTCGGTCAAACAGACGCTCTAGATTTCTGAGGCCGATGTGACGGTTGAAATAGTGCAAAATGTCCGAGACGATTAATGAAGATGCAATTACATAATATCATAATATTGATATATAGAAGGAGTGGTCTCGGTGGCACTTTGGTTAAGTGCTTGTCCTACCGTCTAGCAATCTTTTGGTCAGGAGGTCGAGAACCGAGAATATCATTCACAGTCGGCAAGAAGGGCATCCGGTCTAAAACCACAACACTTCAGAAAAAATCTGACAATGTCCAAAGCACAGGGGGATGGCAATGACGTTCATCGAACTGTCTTGACAAACTGCACACTTAACCCCACATAAAAGCGGTTTATATTATCATTCTTTCCGCATTTACAAATGTGCTCAACAGCCTTCTGAAGGCAGGA
The DNA here is from genome assembly GCA_907163375.1 of Prostheceraeus crozeri. Lineage (NCBI taxonomy): Eukaryota > Metazoa > Platyhelminthes > Polycladida > Euryleptidae > Prostheceraeus > Prostheceraeus crozeri. The sequence goes on from CAJQUW010009657.1 coordinate 364,896, forward strand.
GTTTCGTCATCAATGACTAAGAATTCTATCACACCGGCATTCAGTAAATATCTATCATAACAAAAAATTAAAACAATCACGCGAATGAGTATGCGCCTACTGAGTGACCAGCACAGCTGTACATCATCTCTGGAATGTAAGAGAAAAAGCAGGAAGTGAAATGCGTGCCGCCGCTGCACTGCGTTCCAGAAAGATTTCTTTCTCGTCACGCCAGCGACCGCCCATCTCATCAACTAGCGGATCTCTAGAGCGGCTCAGCATCAACAGACATGCATTCCTTCCTCCGCTGCGAAATGCGTGCTTCCATATCGGCATCTTTGCTAGGACATAAGACAACGTCTTGAGATTCCGACTCAGACAAATCAAGGAGAATTAGAAGAAGAGAGACGTGTCTCTCGCGAAATACATGAGATAGGACGTCTACAATGTTCAAACTATTTACATCGATACCCCTTTCTACAGTTTAGAGCAGAAAACCCATGTAATATTGTAATTATCCACTTATTTCATATTCTACTGATTTTCCGAATAATTCGTAATTATGACGTCATTAAGCAGTGGTTTATTAAAAATGAACTACGTTGTTTGGAAGATTGGTCAACTGAAGTCAGCAAGTTCTAACAAATAAGCGGAATTACTGTGTACATCACCAAACACATTATCTCATACCTTCTTCGTTAAGGGTTAAAATCAAAGGACTGTCGAAATATATAAACCACGTGAAATCAAACCAATAAGCACACGATATTTGTTCATTGTAATTAACATTATTGACAATGCACAGATATCTTGTGCTAACTGGTTTGATTTCACGTGGTTCATATACTTCGACAGTCCTCCAGGTGTTAGATTACAGTAAGTATGAGCTGATGCTACTACTGGTTATATTGATGACGGAGAAATTGGACAACTTAAATATGAAGCGAAGTCACAGGAGTCATCAATTGAAATAAGAAGCCCCATGGTAAACCATCGAATTACACTATATTATTATAATTATATGTTGAATAATGTGACAGCCCAGCTTGAGAAATCAAAGTTTGTTTGCTTCGATTTCCTCCGCTACCATTGTAACACTATAGATGCCTCAGATCATCACCAATCCGATGTCATCAGTCTCAGATGATCAGCAAGACAATTTCAGTGCCTCAGATATTCAATCCGTTTCCAAGATGCCGCAGATATAGTCACTAATCCGATAACATCATTCCCAAATGATGGCTACCTCTCAATCAGATGCTACTACCATAATTCGCCCCAAGCTGATTTATAGAAAGTAAAAAAAGCGGTTTTAACTCTATTTGTATTGGTGTGGAGCTCTTGGTGTGTTAGAGCCTTAGCACGTACCCTCAGCCTCGAAAATTGATAGGAATCTTTTAAAACATTGAAATTTGAAAAGAAGAAATCATCCACATCAAACATTGTCATCATTGCAGAATCTTCAGTCTTGTTAACAAATATTTCCTCATCAATATAATCATCCACATGACAATACAGCAACAATTTAGATCTAAGACTACAAAGTAGGGACATGCGAATCGGCAAATTTAGAGTTGAATCGAATCTCGAATCGAATCGGTTTGTGATTCGCGAATCGAATCGAATCTCGAATTGAATCATGAAAAACTGAAAACTCATACCTACATAGCAACTTAGGCTTATTTTTGATGTACGATTTACTTAGCTATGTCTTCAGCCAATAAGGAAATAGGTCCACCAAATATGGAACTAATGACCATGTGTTTTACATAGCCATTGAAAGATATATTGACACCTTGACACTCATAATAGAAGCAAGCAGTTGAATTAAAGAATCTTCATACTACTCAGATAATACGATTTTTTAAGCTAAAAAAGTGGATGTTGATTTGACATGCGACTTCACATTGACTTTGTTTGCCAAAATAGGTAGCTTGATAGTAAGGACTAGGCTTATAATCTCCAGTTTGTAGGCTGAAGAAAGTCGTTTGAATCCCACGCAGCACTGGCAATGTGCCGCCATCAATCACTTCCATACTTAAATTCTGAGAAGCACACATAGAACCGAAAGTCAGTAGATTCTATAATTTCTCTATCAATTGTCAGAGAGCAATAAAAAATTTTTTACAAACGAATGATGCCTATAACGTCCCTCCTAATCGCTGTCGAAATTATTTCGACCGAATTCAATACGATAATAGCCTATCTAGATTTCTATGTAAGTTTGTCACTCAAGGTCATACAAGTACTTACAAGCATAGGATTATACAAGACTTTGAGCACTTTGATGTGCGACTAATTACCACACCAATGTTATGCATGCCTTGGACTAGTACGACTTTCGAAATGGACCATCAAAAGCTACGGTCCAGCTATCATAATCGGACTCGCACTCATATAAAATCTACCAACTCAGAGCAAAGTCCATCTCAACTTTTACTATTGTCAATAATTGGGTGTTATACGATATATCAGTACAATACACGATGCAGTGGGGTCGAAACCGTCACAGCAATAGCTACAGAATAGATCTTGCAGAATATCGAAGTAGTATTAATAGCTTCCCTCAAGTGACAAACTACATCGATGCGATGACGGGGTTTGTGATCAATGAAACAAAGTAATCCAGTGGATGTATAGAAAAGCTAATTTAAAGACTACCTATAAACTGACGATATGCCTTGTCTTGTACTTATGATCTCATATAGCCTAATGTTTGCACCAGACATCCAATTAATTTCATCTTTGAGATGTAGAGGACTCATTACAAGAGGCATTTCATCGAGCTGCAAAACATCTCAATCAATCTCACCAAATCTTATGAGAAGAAAAGTCTAGTCGGGGTGCGAAAATTATTCCATCACCAATTATGGAAGAATTTTATTGCTTTTTATTGCAATTTAGCACACTGACTAGATTTGTTACTGTTAACATAAGGTCTATGGTCGAGATGAAATGTTCCCCTAATTCTGAAGCAAACTCACCTCAATTATGAAGTCAATCGTCTGAAGCAAACTCACCTCAATTATGAAGTCAATCGGTTATTGGTTCACAAAATATTGGAGTTCAAAACATAAGTGTGAAATGCATATATGAAGGAAATTCCGAATCCGCAAATATTCTTTAACTTTTGAGGGGCCTCATTGAACAGATGGTGAGCAAAGCAATCTTTCCTCATTGCTTCCTCGCGTCAGGACTTTCTTTTGCAAGAGTTCCTACTGTACGAAGTGTAGTGTAATTCATTGTTACAGTTATGATTTAAATCATTATTTGTTAATCACATCCGCACTCGGACAAAGTTTCGGTCAAAAAACAACATGCGAACGCAATAACTGCTTCGATTAACGCTTACGAAACAACCGACATCTTCAACCTCTATAAGTGAGAATCCAACATCAAAAGCTCATCAGAATGTCACATTCAAGCAGTAAAGAACAACAACTTACTTCTTACTTCCTCGTTTTACGCCTCTTCTTCCCGGTTCCGGGGTTAGACGTAGATGCAATGACCCGTTTCCATCTCGAACGATCTAGAGCAATGTCTTCCGACACCTCCAGAGACTCCAGATCTTCATGGATACAGGCTTGCCAAGTCTTCTTAGGTCTACCAGGTGGACGGCAACCATCGACTGACAAGTTGTAGACTTCATTGATGACGTCACCATTGGCTCTTCTTACGTGGCCAAACCAGCGCAGACGTCTTTGCCGCAGGCGGACTGGAAGTTCGGGCAAACCACAGCGTCTCGCTACTTCTTCGCTTGTAACTTTGTCTTTCAACCTGACCTTTGCCATATACCTCAGCATTCGTCTGTCAGTACTTCTCAGAAGTTCAACCAGCCTTAGGCTAAGGGGCCACGTTTCTGCGCCGTAGATGAGAACTGATCTTACACACATCTCATACACATGGGCTCTACACTTCAATGGGATGCCTTTGTTGGTAAGAAGACTGGCCAATTCTCTCCATTTCGTCCATGAAGCCGCGATGCGAGTCCGAACCGCTCCTTCTGCGCTTGCCTCTGAGTCCACGACATCTCCGAGGTAACAAAAATCTTGGACCTCTTGTAGGACGATCCCATTCACATTAAGTGAATCATCCTCAGGCGAGTTGGGAACATCCGCGCACTTCGGACATCGGAAGCCTGTTATTCCTTGAAATGATCGCAATCGGGAGCACTTTTTGTGACACCACAATTTGCAGGAAACACAAAAGATCGAGTTTGCTCCGACTCCCCTGCCACAACAACTGCACGGCCACTTTCCAGACTTGGTGCGTTCTTTGCTCTTCCCAGTTACCATGACCTTGGACTTCGCCCCATTGATCTTCAAGCCACGCCGCTCTAAACCATCCTTCCACCTTGAAAACATATCAATGGCTTCTTGCTTGGAGGCAGCTGTTAAAACCAGATCATCGGCGTACAGCAACTCCCATGGGCCGGATCCTCGACAATTTTTGGACGCTTCCTCCATCACTGTAATGAACAGCAAGGGGCTAAGCGCTGACCCTTGGTGTACTCCCATGCCGACGTCCAGTTCCTCCGACAGACCAAACTTTGTCACGATTTGCGTTCTTGAACTCCGATACATGGACATTACAACCGAAACCAATCTCTCAGTAACTCCTTGTCTGCGCAATGCCCATTCGATGATTTCTCTAGGGACTCTGTCGAAAGCCTTTTCGAGATCGACGAACACATGGTAGAGCTTCTTCTTCTTTTGGCTGTACTTTTCTTGCAACTGACGAAGGATGAAGACAGCATCAGTTGTAGATTTCCCTCTTCGAAAACCAAACTGCCGGCAATCAATGCTAATCAGCTTCCTCAACCTCCTCTCTATGACCTTCTCAAACAGCTTCATACCATGTTCCAGCAGGCGAATCCCTCTGTAATTGCCGCATTCCAGAGAATCACCTCTCCCCTTGTAAATGGGGATAGTCAGGCTTCTTTGCCATTGAGACGGCAGACCGCCACTGTCGATTGCCTCCTGAAATACTGTCACCAGTCTCATTACAGTATCTTCATCAGCTCCCTTAAGCAGTTCAACAGAGAGGCCTGATGGTCCAGGAGCTCTACCATTTTTCATGTCGCATAGAGCACTACGTACTTCCTCCTCAGTCACTCTTTCTGTGGGTCCTTCAGTTATAATTGGCTCATCGATGGTGAAGTTGCTGCTTTTGTTTAGCAATCCTTCGAAGTACTCTTTCCAACGGATTTTGTTGTCTGCTTCTTCAACTAAAATCTCTCCTGTTTCACTTTTCACGAACTACATCTTTCCCTTCTGTTTTCATTTGTCGCGCAATCCTGAACATCTTGTTTTGCGTTTCGGTCTTACTGATGTTCCTGCTCAATGTCTGCCACGATTCTTCTCTGGCCTTTGCAACAGCTTTCTTAGACAATTTTGACGCATCCTTGTACATTTTACGGTCATTTTCAGTTTTTGACTTCTGCCACCTTTTGAAAGCCAATTTCTTGTTCTTTATAGCTCTTTGTACCTCACAAGACCACCACCACGTCTCACGCTGCACTTGTCGCGGCCGTCCTCTTGTTTCCCCAAGAACTTGCTTTGCTGCCTGAATGATTACATTGAAGCTGGTCCCAACCGATCACCGATTGAGCTTCATTTTTCTGCTGGCAAACTTCCTCAAATTTTCTTCTCGTTTCTTCATCTTTCAATTTCCATACTTTCAATTTTCTGTTAAAAGTTTTCCTAAATGCCTTCTTTTCTTGCTGCATATGTGTAGCAAGAGGCTATAAATCAAGCAAAACAATTAATGCAATTTTCGGCCACATGATGCGGACTGATTCGAATTTTTCTCAAATCGAAATTTCGAATTGAATCGAATCTCGAGGCTTGCAGGTCCCTACTTCAAAGTTCGCACCTACAGCCACTAAAATAGCCATATTTAGCAATTTTGAATAATGAATTTAATGCAATTTGATTGCATCTGACCTCTTAGCCGAGGAAAACTGTCCTCGATTATGAGGGCAAAAAAGGAGCATCTTTTTCAAAATACTTTAAGTCACACCTATGATGCTATGAAGTGAAATACTTAAAATCTAAAGCCGCACTGCATTAATGGTCCACTATCAAGTAGTTAGCAACAAAACTTCATGTGTTAAAATAAGACTTTTGATTCGGTCAAAAGCTCTTAGAATGCTTGATAAACTGTAAGTGGTAAGGAATAACTTGTAACTGTAGGAAATTGACAACTCTCTATTTCCACACCATTCAGAATAATACATAAACTCAGACAATCTTGATACTTCTGTCCACTTTTTAAATTGAATTTTCGAAGAATTACCAGACACAGCAATACTTTTCTCTGATTTGCGGAAAATTCGAACTTTACTGAAAATTGCAGTTCCTGGACTAATCCAATATCATTGCTGCCTCACATGACCGCTGATTCAATATTTTCGCATCTTAACATATTGCTTTAACTTATCTCAAATATCGATACAATCTGAACATAGGCATTGTTCCGATTTTGAAGCAGTGACTGCGCCTGAAAGAATTCCTAATTCAATATTCCACCGCTATATCTCCTCATGCGACTACGCGGTTTAAGACAAGAAGACACGAAAGAGTTTTTGTCTACAAAAGATCCTCCTCTTGAAGTGACTTGGATGTGACCAGCAACGAGAATGGATATTGTGTTAATGAGACAAGAATTTTGTCCATCAAGGGTTCTTCAATTAACAGAACAGCGGGCAATAAATTGATATTTCAAAGTAAGCTCCCGGCAGAAAGTGTTCCTTTATGATACATCGTTACCTGTCACCTCAATGAGCAATTTTTTTAAGAGCTTGACAAACCAGTTCAGTCTTCAGAGACATCAACTCTCATTCACAACTGGGCAAATGAATCAGGCGAAAAATTAATTATCCTATCCTTTTTTAGTGTTAGCGTGACGAGCATCTATGACATGGTTGAATTCTAGGAATAAAGACCAATAGATGGTTACTAAAATAGTTCTTATTGTCGCAATCTTCTCACATTTCAATCAGATTTGTAGATATTGAATGAATCCATTACTGAAAGCATCAATGGTGCTAGATCACACTGAAAGTTCTTTTTGGACAAAAATAGCTTTTGGACTTCTTCATGACATCGGCTAAATTATCTTCTTTCATGAATGTCTTACCCTGAAGCTAGTATGTATGGATTTTATGGGAAGCATCATGTATTCATACTCCTGTCCTTTAGCGCACTACTGTGCAACTAACGTAGGACAATAACCGCATTTGATATATTTCTACATAAAATGAAGCTTCTGATATCAGTTGACTAACTGCATCTTGATGTGTCGTCAATGCATGCGGCTCTGTCTCAGGCACTCTGTATAAACTACGCTCTCTCTCTCTCTCCTTCACATGTGATCCTGTACTTGCATCAAGAAAATTTTGCATCGGTATCGCCTGGTTTGTTGTCTCGCCGTTGAGGAGACTTTTGACTTCGTTATTCCCTGCAAACATTCGTTATTTCGACGCAGGAGGTTTTCCATCCTTTGCGTGCGATTTGTTTGAGTGCTAACCGCTGGCAGAAAGCATTCAGCATCAGCGACGTCCTGTAGAAGAATTTCTGGTTTCCCAGAACAAGACGCTGTTCAATCAACGCAGAGTGGCGTCGAGCTATAGACCAATACAGAGCATGTCCTCAGCTTCGAATAGTAAATGCTGTAGTCTGGATTAGACATACTCCGAACCGGGACCGCACTCATTTACCCGTGCCGGAACCGGAACAGAATCGATTTTCGAATGATGTGATCATAGCACATTGGATATTGGAGATTTAGGCTCAAAGATGGGCAACCTTTGAATGACATATTGCATGTTGACACCATGTGACCAATCTGTCATGAATTGACTTATGAATTTTAGATTACACATGAGAATAACGTAGACTATACGTTTACACTATATCTCCAACTTATTTTCTTATACCTCATGGTTCATGCTATGTAACAACTGCACATTTTGAAAATTTCCCTAGTTTGTAATTTTGCTTCTTTCAACTTCCTGACGAAAATTGAGACAGTTCTCCAACCTCAATTGAAACCTGTTGAAGACCTTTTGTACATCATCATAAAATAGATTTGGGAACACGCTTTTCAACTACAGCAAATAATACTCTGGAGAGACATAGCAACTAACATGATTTGATGCACAATTGGATTTGTACCTACTGTGCAAATAGATCAAGTAGTTCTATGCAAACACGGCAGCTTGCAGTTAGTGGGGGATTATGATAAGATGATGAATAATTATGTGGTTAAAGCATTAACCAAGCAGAATTTGCCTAAATGGCTGTGATATAGATGTAGATAGTTGCTTGATAATCTAGACCGGCTCATGCAGAATCAAACAATTGTCATTGGATCCGATGGATTGAGATTTTACAGGTATGCATCACATTACACACAGAAATGAAAAATCTTTAAAATAAAATTTTTAAATTTAAATTTACGGGCGAGCGTAATGTCACACATGAGATGATCTTAGAAAATCCTCGCAATCGATTGAGGAATTTGACATAATCTTAATGGCAGAAAACAGAGAAGGAGGATGCACTGATGTATTTCACTGTTGTTAAATTTGAAATTATGACTTGCAAGGAAACATTCCACTGAATATGATTTATACAATACATATACTTGCCATCGAACCTCTCAAGAGGCAATCAACATTGTATGCCTTTTTGTATCGCAGTCGGATTCGGTGCATGTCTCACAAGTCATTCAGTGATAATGTCAAAGTGAAAAAGAATTCAGGACGAGCAAGAGAAGACGCTAAATAAGAACAGTCCTTGCACAAAACTTAGGTCTACCAGTCCTAATTTCTGCACTGTGAAATTGTGGAAGCAAATTTCATCAGTTATTGACAGACTTGCCGTAACTGGGCCAACTTCTGTCAAGCACCACGGCTACAAAGTTTCCCAGCAAAATCAAAATTAAACAACAATTAGATTTTCTTCAAAAAATCAAAACCGCGGATTTTACACCCTAGATAAAAGTAAAAGCTGTCATGCCATCTCCACATATATACTATATACTCTTGAAACAATATAATAGATTTTTTTATTTTGATCATGTTCAGTCATTAACAACTTTGCGAAATATGAATGAGGCAGCTCAGTTAATGATTTCTTAGACATTGGCGCACAGCTAGTGTGTTGTGACAATGACTAGACTGCGGACATAATAATTCTATCAAAGGTTTCTTCGAATTCGACTTTGATGTTCATGAATTAAGTAATCTTTTCCGAAACACTGTTTCCATCCAACACTGATATTTTACGATACACCTGCGAATGGATGTGTCCTTAGTGACCGCCAAGTTACATTTGATATATTGGAAAAAACGTTGCAATTTTTACCTCTTGAAAGCATTATTATTTGGATTTTATTATTGAAAAAAGTTTCCCACGGGTTCTGCGAGTGAATACTTGCATATGAGCTTGCGTGAAAAACAATTTATGGTTTTCTGTGGAAGGAAAGTCATTGAAGGAAATAGTAGGCAACTTTCTTTGACTTTTGGTAGCGTTCTTCGTTTTCTGTTTTTGCTAGTAGAATCCAAAAACTCATGCCTGCTACTCCATTTCTTTTTGTTGGCAGCTCACTATGTGTTCGTATGTAAATGGAAATGAGGATGGCTTGGTAGAACTCAAATCGGAGGTGCTGTTAAAGGGAGCTTCTTGATCTACAATTACAGAATATACTTTGCAGGTATACAAGCAGTATATGTCTCACAAGTTTTACGAATGGAATTCTAGTTGCGTTTCTTCTTGTTTTGAAAGTGATAGATATCAATTAAAAATCAGTCAAGAATTGATGATAAATCAGATCAAATATAGTTGAAGTTTTGCAGAGGACAAATGTCATAAGTCTCCCATTAGCTGTGATTTCCATGCTTACATGTATTCACAAATAGAAGCATTATTTTCCGCACGTTCCTCAATAATGACGCTGTATCTATTTCACTTTCATTTTTATTGTATTAATTTGATTATTTTTCCGACAACTGTCATTATTTATGTATACAATTTATATATGTTATTTTCATTTTCATCGTACGAATAATTTCTTTTCCTGTGTCTTCCCTAAGCCTCTAGGAAATGATAACCGTGTTCCTTAGTGAAGCATTATCACGTGTCTGTTCCCCACATCAGATTGAAATAACTAAGCCTAAGTTTCTTGCTGACATTTTTCACCAATTTCACATCACAAATGAAGTTTTGAGAGAAGAAAGCGCGTGCTCGCGATTCAGCGTCATCAGCAACGGAATCCTTTGAACGACTGTGCATTAGTTATTCCAGAGAGAGTGTCGTTGTTGTAAGTCGTCCATGGTCAAGCATACGAAATGTTAGCGGGTAAAGCGGCAGGCTGGATGGCGCCTTGAGATGGTTGTCGCACATTGGGTCATCTTGTCGGCATCCGCAATCTGTATGCAAACCGAGTTCGAAGCTCCCAGTCAATGAATACGAAAGGAGCAATGTATCGCCTACTCATTATCGTCCATCAGTTTTTCCTTCCATCTCCTCATGAAGACAACTTCGCTAGAAGATAGAAGTATGACCGGACCAATCGTCAAAGGCCCAACCCCGTATCAAGATTCAAGATACATCAAGTTCCATTGCCAGTTATGGATCAAATGCATACGATAGAAACTTAACGCATCGATATGCAATCCAATTTCATCAAAAGATATTTTATGAAGTAGCAGAATTTAACGATTCAATTCCTTTACTGAAATTTCACTTTCCTCTGAGAGTGATGATGATATCCTTGTTAATCGTTGAGATAATTTCCTAATCTGTCTGAAGGATTGGTTCAAAATCACCACTGGATTCAATAAGAACAACTAACAATTGGCTCGAGTCCACTGCTTCTATTGAAACTAATTAGTTACATAATCGACAGTAAGCCAAATCAGCTCTTAAATTTAGCTATCCGCAAATAATAGCTGAGAACAAATTCTACATTTATGTTTCCTTTGATTTCTATCAGTGTGACAGAAATTTTTTTTAAATAGAGCAAAATTGTACTTTATAAGGAATACACATCCGGCCGATGAAATAGACCGAGTCAGCAATAAACTGCAACTCTGCAACTGCTATTCTTCTCAGCAAGATAGCGAAGTCACAATTAGACTGCGCCGGACCTTCAGTCAACAGTAACTCTGATGTGCAAACAATAATCTGCTTGATGTGAGATTGCGACAAATTATTTATTCAATAAGAAGTGAGACTCTCCAAACATTGCTAGAATTGATCATTGTCAACCGAGTAAAGGGTTGGGAAAACCCATCCATTTTTGAGAAAACCTATCCCATGGGTTTAATGGATGGGTAAAATGGGTTAACTAGGGTGAATTTTTTTGGGTTTTTTTAAAAAACATTGCATCCTTCAATGAGATCGTAACAATGGGATTTATAGCCATTACTAAATATGCTATTACAAAATGCATAATAGTCATTGATGATGGGGGAAAAGCAAGACACAGGGGACGAGGAGAGTTTAAAGGCACTTGGTAACGCGTGTATCTATTTCGTCTTCCTGGGTTTTCTTCAACTTTACCACATTGAAATCAATAGTCAACCTTTCCCATCACTGATATATTATTGCTTATGTAAATATCAAAATAAGAGATTTGTCACTCGAATCACCGGTTTCTAAGGAACCACGATTTCGATGAAACATAAACGCAGAATGATGTCAACGATCATGTCTTCTCGAATAGAACCCTCACCTGAATTGCTCAGTTAAGAGGTTTTCCTAGTGGATAATTGTGACATGTAGGCTTGTAAGGCTGATGTTTTTAGAGCCTAAAAATGGCTATCAATAATTTTCGTTGTTCTTCAGAAGACTGACTTGTAAATTCTTGATTGCTGGATAATCAAGAAAACTATTTTAGTATCATATTCCCTTCCGGTGTTTCTATTAATCATCATAAAACACAACTAGTGGTTCGAATACATTGGCAATGTTATCTTTAGCATGCATTACGGTTCATATCGAAATGATAGCATCGATAATCGCTCTATTCAACCGTTAAGCTCTATTAATAAAAGTCGATTCAAAATGATCAATAAAAACAAAATGGGCCATACCACATCCACATCATTACTCGACATGTTCTTCTAGTTCTACTTCTTGTTTATCTTGCGTCAAGAGTACCTCGTCATCGTCGTAATCAAGTTTCTCTTTGACTGTTTCACGTCCGTATTCCAGTTCATCATATGTTAACAATGTCTATAATTATTCAGTAACAAATCGAGACGCTTAAGTGACTAGATCGAAAAATCATTCCTACAACACGCCTTCAAATTAAGCCCGCACTCAAATTGCAAAAATGCGGTAAAATGTTATGCGATGAAAAAGAAACTTAGGGAATAAATTGTGGCGTTGTCAGCTGACATCGCCAGTGATATCTGGAAAGTACGGTACTGCATCAATGACTTAGTTGCGAAGTGTGGAACTGTGAAAGCTGTGTATGCCTAGGCTATGCATGATCTCTCAAACATATGATTGGTTGCATGTATGATATTGCTAACAATGTAGCTACTTACCAATACTTTGATATCATTGAAGACATTGGTGATCGTATATCATCGTTAGATGAAGACTGACTAGGCCTGATTATATTTATTGCAGGTGCGACGTCTCTTAGAAGTAGTCGGATACTTGGAGCAGAAAAGATAATTAAGAGCCACTTTAAATACATATAACTCTCTTAATGTAACTAGAAATATGGCTCAATGCTGTTGTCATCATTATTATTATTGTTGCTTATAGGACTTCTATCTTAAACGTTGTGCATGAATTTTAACAGATCAGCAACACGGGTAGGATAAATAAAACTCAAATTTCAAGAGTAGCTCTTTATACTTTTTTTAATTGATTTTTTTAAAGAATGTAGATATTGCTATATTTAAGCATTGGTAAGTATACAAAGATGAACAATAAGTAAAGCTAAAACAAGACTGTCATGAAGATATTAAAGATATTACAGAGCATCCAATTCATTCAATCCGTCATAGCTGGGCATGCAGGATGGTACACTGATGGCATTGCCTCGCTGTCTCAAAAAGGCGGTGGCACGACAGTCTCCAGTCGTACCAGCTATTTTCTTTCCAACGGCTTTTATAAAATTTTCCGCGCAAATCCCCATTGCTCCTATCGTTTCCACGGCAATGGGGCAAAAGTGATAATCAACCGCAAGCTCTTCGTACTTCTTGAGCTTTTTGTCCTCTGCCTTCGATGCGATGATTCCGTGTTCCTGGTGGGATAGCTCGTCGCCGGAGTGTCGACGCATGTAAACTTGTACTTGTGTCTCCATGGCTGAGACTCCATAATAATACTTTCCTAACTTTTCGCTGATATATCATTGCTCATGATACTACCATTTATTGCTCTGCGATCAGCAGTATGATCTCCTTGGTTCTTTCGATGTTCAGATGAAAGTTAGGTTTGTGCTCGGCTAGAACCAAACTTGCTCGGCAAATTCAATTTAGATTTTGAAAAAATCCTCTTTTACTTCTAATGAACGAAACATGTGTGAGAGCTTATCAACGAGTAAACCAGTGGTCTCAGAGTGTGGCGTTGAAATATATACATATACACATATCCTCTGTAAGTGGATTTTCATCAAATTTCAAGTTAAACATTAAGTTTCGTCCTAAACCATCTACATAATTTTAATAAAATTTTGATAAAATCTACAAAACCGTAAGTTTAAGGTGTTATGGAATGTTTTTTTCTGATTCTTATGACCGAGACTGATTGAAGGGCGGGTGATAAGACCATGCCGACGTGAAGTGGCCACGTTGGTGACGTACAACAGCACTCACTTTTTGCGTGTATTTGATTCGGTTCCTTCTCCTATGCCTGAACTCGTCGTCTTCCAATTTGTCTCATTGTCACCGACGGCTTCTTCCTTATGAAGAATCTCTTCAAGAATATGCGGCCTGCGCATCGGGGTCTCCACATGCAAAGGCAGAGATTTCCTCTCCTCTCTCGCTCTCTGTGTGCGACTTTGTAATGCTGTGAGGGCAATCATGCGTCGTTGAAACTTTTCGTTGTCCTTCTCTCGTCGATGTTCTTCTCGCTTCCGCTGGCGTTCTCGTTCTTTAGCCAATTCCCGTTCCACAGCCAATTCGCGAAGCAGGCGTTCTTCCATGTCCCTGTCAGCCATTCGCATAGGTGCTCTGGCGACCTCCGATTCTCGAAAAGAAGTCTTTCCAGCAGCTTCCAAAGAAGTCAACTTATTGGTAAGCTCGTTGATTCGACTTTCTATTTCCTGGAAATAATCGTCCATTAACTATATTGACTTATTTGTAAAAAATGCACGATACGAGCTATTTCTTAGAGTGATATTGATTTAGTAATAAATAAAAAGGATAGTTGAGATGGATGAGTGAGTCTGATTGTCACGCTTTCAAACACTATAATAGTGGTTCATAGATAGTGATGCAATTTAATTGAATCTGAAGCAAACCTAGCACCGAAAATACCATGCATATTTTTCTTTCATTAGTTATAATTATCTAAATAATTGCCTCTGCCTGTGTTACAGGAATGAAAATATCGTCAATTGTCAATATTTCGGCTTATAAAATATATTTTTAGTTGTCATTATTGTTATTTTCAATCATAATCAACTAACTATGAGTTATGAGTAGGGCAACCCAAGCACTATAAAATACTGTAAAGTATCATGAAATATTATAAGTACGGTAAAGAAATATAATTTGCTGTTGGTACTGTAAAGCAATATTTTTTTTGAATTGAAAGCATTTTCTAGGAAACATCGTCTTTTGCTAGTCAAATAATTTTTCTTTCATAATGAACGATCGACGCAATAAGACACATCAAGTCCACAGAAATGCTTTGTCCACATTATTCGACGCTGCAACATGCATGATTGCTTTGCTGTGCCTGGTTTAAAATTATCTTACCCAGCTTGTTTCTTCTAAACTGTGTCAAGGCGAATTTTCAACTCGTTGATCGGTTGACCAGCTGTGTTGAAGCTGCTATGATGAAGACTTCATTGAGTCTCACGGGGTACAAGTGACAATCGATGAGACGCATGACAATGAAAATACAATTGACTTTGATGTAAATCAGCGCAGCAAACTAGAGGGTGCGGTAATTATTAGCGCATTGTAAGTTTTATCAACAACGGCAACTAGATTGAGTTCCACATTGACGCCTGTCAGTTGACCCTTAAAATGTCATCGAAAAAATACATCTTTCGGATGTTTAGTCGATTATTGATATATCTCAATATTCCTCAAATGTGAAACAAGCTAAGTCAGCCTCTGCTTCTATAGAAATATCTTCCTCCAAACATGCATTATTTCTAATCACATTCTACAAAATGATGAGCTACAGTTGAAAACTTACATAAGTAGATATCTATGGCTGGCACATTATATTTGTATTTGACATAACTAATAAGTCGCTTGCTCTATGGAAAATCTAGTTAGTGGAACAACCTGAACTTTCCACTTAAAGTCAAGAGTCTTTTCGAAATATAAAAACACGCTTATTCCAATGAAATCACAGATAAAGATGGCAACAGCCAATCAAAATGAAGCGCTGCAGCTTGTCACATCTACTGAGAAATCTAGCCGCTTGGAAAGGACAGAATTCAGAAAACATAGCTGGTATTGGTGAGAGCCATGTGAAAGGTAAATGCAGTAGATGTGACAAAGCTGCAGCGCCATCTTTATCTGTGATTTCATTGGAGTAAGCGTGCTTTTATATTTCGAAAAGACTCTTGACTTTAAGTTGGAAGTTCAGGTTGTTCCACTAACTAGATTTTCCCTAGATTTTTGATATGTTAATAAGGGACTTTTTCTCTACGCCCATTCTTGAAACTATTGCAATTTGTGGCTGATTAAAACATGTATTACCTGGACTAAGACTGAATCAGTTACGAATAAATTGATCAAGCATTTTAAAGCGCAGAATATGTATATAAGCCCAGTTTTGGTAACCTACATCATAGATCATTACAAGCTTACATGAGCCTGATTTTAGTGATCATTGCTGCATCAAATCAATCATTTTCTATGAAAGTTTATCAACTTTGCACATCAATTGTTGATGTGTGCTTCACACTATTTTTATCCAGTCTCTACCAGGCAGGAAAATCCCCATCCTTCTCCAAGAAATATGAGTACACTTTCGACTTTATATGCGCTTTGAAGGAGCCATCACACACGATTTACGTTAGAGGCAATGTTCTCAAACAAACTAATATTTTACTTTTGATATTTGGTGTGCATGTGTGATCGAGGCTAGGAAGGCTCGTCTTCTCTATTAAATCAACGAGTGATTCGACAATCCTTTTTTCAATATCAAGGTTCATTCCCTCAACAATTATAAGCTTTGCATGCACTGCTGCCTCTACTTTTGTTTGACGGAGAAAGTTGATATCAAGACAGTGACAGCTACGCACGAGGATAAATAATTTGTTTGTATTATATTCCGGCTATAGTTATAGGCCGGAGTACGGAGTCCTATCAGTAGTAAGGAAGTGACAAACACCAGATAGCGCAAGATGGCCGCCATCGCTGACTCCCCCCCCCCTCTGGAACGGCAGAGTGTCGTGGTCGGCCGCCGTGGTGCTTCGGGTCTGAGTCCCCCCCCCTCTGGAACGACAGAGTCTGTCGTGGTGTGCCGGCCAGGTGGGTTCACAACATGTTCGCTGACTCCCCCCCCCTCTGGAACGACAGAGTGTGAGACTCGGATGTGTTGGTCTCGTATGGGTTGACGTGACCGACCGCCTAGGTTGACGTGGCCGACCGCCTAGGTTGACGTGGGCGACCGTCTAGGTTGACGTGGGCGACCGTCTAGGTTGTCGTGGATGGTGAAATGGCTGCCAGATTCGGATTCAGCGTAAAATTCTGCATCGGTAGGGTGAGTTTCAAGGCAATTGGCGAGAAAAAATTTTTCTTCAAAATTTTAACAGAGTTAGAATTTGGGACGTTTTGGTGTGTAGCGCCCAAACGAAGCATCGGATGAGAAAACGGAGGCCAGATTCGGAATCTACGTGAAATTTTGGGTTAGGAAGGATGTTTCCAGCGAAATCGGAGAGAAAAAATTTTCGGCTGACGTCCCCCCCCCCCCTCTGGACAGCTTGCTTCGATTTTGGCTTCTAGTGGACGGATTTTGTCGTGCGATAGCTCGTTTGAAAGCTAAGAGTGAGACAAATTCAGTGAAAGAATCGGCTTGTTCCTATCTGTCTTCGTTTAGATGTGAGACGCCATTTAAGATTTTGGGACATTGGTGAAAAACGACAGAGTTAGAATTTGGGACGTTTTGGGCTCTAGCTTCAAAACGAAGCATCGGATTGGAAAACGGAGGCCAGATTTGGAATCAGCGTGAAATTCTTTATCTGTATAGTGAGTTTCAAGTCAATCGGAGAGAAAAAATTTTCAACATTTTTCGAAAAAACGACAGAGTTAGAATTTGGGATGTTTTGGTGTGTAGCGCCCAAACGAAGCATCGGATGAGAAAACGGAGGCCAGATTCGGAATCTACGTGAAATTTTGGGTTAGGAAGGATGTTTCCAGCGAAATCGGAGAGAAAAAATTTTCGGCTGACGTCCCCCCCCCCCTCTGGACAGCTTGCTTCGATTTTGGCTTCCAGTGGACGGATTTTGTCGTGCGATAGCTCGTTTGAAAGCTAAGAGTGAGACAAATTCAGTGAAACAATCGGCTTGTTCCTATCTGTCTTCGTTCAAAAGTTAGAGCGGTTACAAGATTTTAGGTCGGAGCTCGCTTACCTGAAAAAATCCTAAGTGTCAGAGTGACTTTGTATGGGTAAAAATTTGAAAATTTTCCAAAGTGTGGAATTTCGACCTGGGACCGTCACCAAAACATTTTTCATCAAATTTTGAAATTTCACTGACGTCCCCCCCCCCTCTGGACAGCTTGCTTCGATTTTGGCTTCCAGTGGACGGATTTTGTCGTGCGATAGCTCGTTTGAAAGCTAAGAGTGAGACAAATTCAGTGAAACAATCGGCTTGTTCCTATCTGTCTTCGTTTAGATGTGAGACGCCATTTAAGATTTTGGGACATTGGCGAAAAACGACAGAGTTAGAATTTGGGACGTTTTGGGCTCTAGCTTCAAAACGAAGCATCGGATTGGAAAACAGAGACCAGATTTGGAATCAGCTTGATGTTATTGTCCAATGAGGATCATCATCCAATGAGAATCAAGCATTTCTTTATAAATAGCGAGCCTTCCACAGTGAGAATCATTCCATCGTTGAATCACACGAGTGACGGACGCACATTTTCTCTCTCTCTAGTTCCCTGTTCTATTACCCAACTAAAATGGTAAGTCGCTACTTCCCTCCCTCTCCTCCCTTGAACGTAAACTTAATACAATCTTTTTTCATTTTCAGGCATCTACTCCATCTGCTGCACTAGTAGGACAAAATGGCGGTCAAACGTTACAAGGTTCGCTACGGTCAGATCATCTACAACTGAGGCCAGTGGAAGAAACATCCAAGGTACATAATCCTACACCGCTACAGCGTAAATTTAAACAAGCCTTGCGTTATGATGATCATAGCGTAGTACTCCAAACGGGAATGCTCCCTTCCACGGATGTCAAGATAATGCACAATCAGTATGGGGACTACATACTGATCCCCGTGAGTCCGTACATTCGCCACCAACTTGATATTATTGAGGAGTACGTGACATTAAATATGGACATTCCTACTCCTCTTGCTCAAGAGTGGAAGGCGAGAGATGACAAGGATACTCCCTATAGAAAGATTTGGGATGGTAATCACATTTGCCTACCGGTATCACATTGGTGTACTTACTATAAGAAGGATGGAGATCATTCAATACCCATCAGATGTGATGAGCTCGGAGAAGGTACTTGGGATATCCTTTTCAAAGTGAATGGGCTATATTATGGTCGACACAAGGATAATAAAATAGCCTCTCTCTCCATGCATATGGAATCCATTTTATATATTCCGAAACCACCCAACGTGGACGACATAATTGATCAAATCCTTAACAGCAGTGGTACGAAGCGCAAGTCGGAGAAGAATGCTACATCAAAACGCAAATCAAAGAAGGAGAATTACTAGTCCTTTCCTAACTCTACCCTATGACAATTCGCTTATGTGCTTTGAGTGTCGTAGACGTGGTCTTATTAGATACATTTTACTTCTTCGTTGCCATCATATCATTTGTGTATTTTGTCGTGAAAAGCATCGATGTAATTCTTCATTTTGTAATATGTTATAGAACGCTTCCTTAGATGTGTAAATTTCCGTTTTAGGCTTCTATCATCATTTTTATGGATTGTGAGGGTGAACCTGTACAGGAGCTCAGTGCTATTGCTATGAACAATTGGACATATCAGATTGTTAGTGTCTATCATCAACATGCCAACTGTGATCCCAATGTTGATCAATGGGCGAGAAAACACATTCATGGACTTAATCTGAAATATTTGCAAGACTATGGCTTTTCTTGTGAGAGTGCTCTTCTTATTGACTTTAAACGATGGTTAGCTGCTTTCAATGTTATACGCATCTTTTGTAATAATCCTGGTAAGGAGAGGAAAGTATTTCCCAATCTAATCATTGATGATATTTTGCTCCCGCCTTGGGATAGTAGAGTGAATCAACATTATCATGAAGTCACGAAACGTTTTAAGGATTTGTGTGTTCCTATTTTGTCTGTTCGTTGTAGTAGCTACGTTCATAACCAATGCTTCTTTCCTCCTTACCTCAACACTGCCAAAGTCCTGTATGGTTATCATTGCTCGCTGTATGATAGTTATCAGCTGTATCTATTTTATCTCTTTCAAACCATTGATTTATAATGCATGCTTGTTACCGTTATTCAATAAATGTTACTATGAGAAGAGTTGTTGTTTTCATGCAATGGATGGGTTAGTTAAAGGGCGATCATGTCTTTCTCAAACGACTGCGGAACATTACGTTTTCATAGGCAAAGTTTAAAAGGAGCTGTTCAAGATTATGTGATAAATTTTCATAAAGATGAGACCGACATCGAAGCAGTGGTAGATGATGCTAGCACTCTATTTCTAGAGTTAATGAATACATTCTCTGATAGCATTGTCATGGCGCGATTAGTTGCGAAAATTAAGTTTAGTCATTTTGGAAAGGAAGAGGTGGAAAGTCGCTCTTTCCATTTTGCTTCTTATTCAATGGAAGTGGTAGATCACCCCGAAGAATTTTTTAAAAGACATATGATAAAAATTGCTGAACGTCTTAACGCATTTAACCATCATGGTAGCAGTCTAGTGATTGAAGCGATTTCAGATATTCACATTCAACTTTCCATAAAGAAAAATTGAAAATGCAGTGGTACTTGATTGTAGCACAACTGGTTTTCGAGCTATGTCTGCTCACTCTCGAAGTATATTCCTTCTGTACATGCGTCTATTATTTAGAAAAGGCTAGCAAATTCATATCTTCAAAAAGACTTGCTATAGACATCAGTAACGGTGAAACTATGTGTTGCGATGTATGTAAGCGAAAGGATGGAAATGAAAAGCGCATCTTCAAGAGATGTAAGCATGCTTTTTGTCAACGCTGTTTCATACGTAATTGCATTCAACTTTGCCAATGTAACCACTGTGACATTGCTCATTTCGAGTGTCACTTATGTCGCAATAGTTAGTACCTATGCAAATGTGGTAAAGATAGGTTTTAGCAAAGACTAACACGGAAAATGGCGAAACGTAAAAGTCAAAAGTTTTCTTCAGCCATTCAAGCTCTCCGACGAATGAAAGCAAATCAGCGATACAATGCTATACGACATGCTAACGATAAATTCATTTGTGAAATTATTTCTCATGTGAGGAAGTTGAGGACGAAGAAATTAGCACCAAAACAACGAAAGTTACTTAAGCGATATGCTACAAAATTGCGTTTCATCTCCAATCCTAAAGTCGCCCTTCAAAGAAAGAGGAAAACTCTAACACAAAAGGGCGGTTTCCTTTCAGCAATACTTCCAATGATAGCTCCTGCCGTGGGCAACCTATTGGGAAATATCTTTGGCTCTAAGCGTTAATTATGCAAATGTTGAGTCTCAAAGTAATAAAATGGATTTCAGACTTCAATGTGATAAAGTTCTGACTGTATCAGGTCCATCTCATGCAGGTAAAACTGTTTTCACGCTGAATTTATTGGATAAAAGAAGGGAGTTGTTTAAGGAACCTATCAATCGAGTGATTTGGTGTTATGGTATTTATCAACCGTCGCTGTTTCAGGAATTGCAAAGTCGCAACTTTATTCGACATGAAGGAATTATTCCAGTGGATAAACTTCAGTCTAATGATGTTGTTGTATTGGATGATTTATTAAAAGAAAGTAAGAATTCAAAAGATGTTACAGATATGTTCACTCGCGCAGCACACCATAAAAGGTGTTTTATCATCTATATTACACAAAATTTGTTTCCTGATGGAAAAGAAGCTCGTACACGAAACCTGAATACACACTATTATGCTATTTTCAAGAATCCGCGAGATAAAAGTCAATTTGAAATTTTAGCGCGACAAGTTGCACCCAGAGGATCAAAAGCCTTAATTGAAATTTTTCAAGCAGCTACTGAAAAACCATACGGTTACTTATTCATTGACTTTACGCAAGAGTGTCCGGAAGAATTTAGATTTCGAAGTGATATTTTGAAAACTCCCATGATTATCTACAAACTATGAGTTCTTATTCTCGCATGATTGTTATTCCTCAGGATGAATATGTACAATTGACTGCCATGCAGCAAGTAAAGCAACCTCTTGCAAATCAAATGTATAGGAAAGAAATAGATTATCAGCAAAATGTTCACATCAAAGATCCACATCGTGCTGTATTATTACAATCGGAAACTGTTGAGCAATTGAAAAACTTGAAGAATAAGATGCGTGACTCTGTATCGACTGCTACACCTTTAGCATCTCGCGCACATGCCATATCTCTTTTCAACAGTATTGAACCCCATCTCAATGTAAATGATAGAGGAGAAATCATTACAGATGAAAATAAAGTGATTGATGCTTCACGTTATGAAGACTTGATTCAGTATGCGACACGTAGAAAGCGCCGTCAGGGCTATGTTCCACCTGGTTGGTCATACTTTCTTAAACTATTGAAAAAGCATAATGTGCCAAAATTTGCTTTAAATAATGAGACATTGAAAGAACTTGATTCAACAGTGGCTACTACTCCAATGCTTCAGGCGATGAAAATGCCAACAAATTGGTTTAAGACGTCACCTGCTACATCCCCTCCCACACTCACTAAGCAAACAAGAGGAAGAACTCGGCGTAGATCTACATCGCCACTAAAACTGGTAAAAGGAAAACGTAAAACAGCTCCTCCTAGGAAATACATGTTCTCAGACTATTAATATGAAGCAGATGTGTTGCTTGCCATGTAATGAGCCGCCAGAGGTGAATGTCGTTGTCACTTGCACTTGCTGCGCCAGCTCTCATAATGAAACCCCTAAGCAATGTGAACACGATCGCAAAACCGCTAAAGCTAAATGCTGCAGTTGTTGTAAATGTAGAAAGGCAAGAAAACAAAAAGATGAGAAGGAGGAAAAAGAGTCAGCCGTCATCGACTGAACGTTTGAAGTCAATCTATTATGATGTAAAACATCCGGCAGGATTTGCATCTATCAAGAAATTATCAAAAGCGAGTGGTCTTCCACAATCACAAGTGAAACGATGGTTAAAGGGTCAGGCTACCTATACACTCCACAAACAAGCGAAAAAGAAGTACCGCACCCGCCATTATATTGTTCATGACATCGATGAACAGTGGCAAGCAGATTTGTGCGATGTTGCCTCCATTTCAAAACATAACTCGGGCAATAATTTTATTTTAACCGTCATTGATATTTTCTCGCGTTATGCGTGGGCTCAACCTTTAAAAACTAAAGAAGGGAAAGGAGTAGCAAAAGCATTCCAAACAATTTTTCGAGAAGGTCGCATTCCAAAAAGAATTCAGAGTGATCAAGGAAAAGAGTTTGAAAATCAGCATGTGACAAGATTATTTGAGAGGCATGACATTGAGTTGTTTAGTGTAAAGAGCGCTTATAAAGCTGCACTCGTTGAACGTTTTAATCGCACATTAAAAAATCGCTTGTGGCGACATTTTACTGCCAACTTGACACAAAATTGGACAAAGGTTCTACAAGATACACTCCATGCCTACAATCACTCTATCCATCGTTCTATTGGACTCAGACCAGTAGATGTAAATGCTGACAATGTAGATAAAGTGCGCGAATCATTCCAACGTAAACGCACTCATGTGAAAAGTGATGTGAAAATTGGCGATAAAGTTCGTATCTCAAAAGTGAAAAGTGTTTTTGCTAAAGGGTACCTTCCGAATTGGACAGAGGAGGTATTTACA
Source organism: Prostheceraeus crozeri (assembly GCA_907163375.1). Taxonomy (NCBI): domain Eukaryota; kingdom Metazoa; phylum Platyhelminthes; order Polycladida; family Euryleptidae; genus Prostheceraeus; species Prostheceraeus crozeri. Next base: position 388,299 of record CAJQUW010009657.1, read on the forward strand.
GTATCAAGGATTAATCAAAAAGACTCTCCGACCACCTACAAGTTGAAAGATTACGATAATGAAGAAATTGAGGGTAGCTTTTACCGCGATGAGATTGAGGTAGTCACTGAAAGTGAAACATATTTGGTAGAGAAAATCATTCGATGTAAAAAACGGCAAGGTGAAGAATGGTGTCTTGTTAAATGGACTGGTTATCCTTCAAGTATGAACTCTTGGATGCGTCGTGCCGACATCTTTCATCTAAGTGATCGACAGTGATTCATGCAAAGTTGTAACTAACAATGTTTAGGGTTTGAGCTATGAATCCAACTGCCTCATTTTATTCACGACCCTCCTATGTAAGTGGCGGAGGACAAATTTACATCGGTGCTCGCCGCCAACGTGGAGGAAGCATACTTGGTGCACTGAAATCTGTTGTAGCACCTCTCATATCCAATGTCGGTAGATCTTTAAAACGAAATGTTTTAAGTAATGCCGTTGGCTTTGCTGGTGATGTTGCTAGTGATCTTTCCAGAGGTAGAAGTTTTAAGAGCAGTTTGTTGAATCGTGGGAAGGAACGCGGTTTAAAAACATTGAAGCAGACCATTGCTGGTGTTACTCAAGGAAAGAAATCACCTAAACGAATGAATAAAGGAAGGAGGAAACATCGCGGAGCTGGTAAGGTGCGATCTTCAGTCAAAAGGCATTCACGCAAACGTCGCAGAGGCTCTAATCATTCATCAGGCGCTAAACGACGACGCTGCTATAACTTCTAATCATGGAGTGTAAAACTTCCGGTTTTTGTTTGTTCGATCAACAAGCCATACAGACAGATATTCTTAGTTCAAGTATTGTAGATTATCATCCTCGAACAGCTGAGAATGCTGGCCCCATTGAATTTGTTATTCCTGGTGGTAGTGATGACTACATAGATTTGAGTTATGCGATGCTTGATTTGAGGTTTAGAATTCAGCAAGCAGATGGAACTGCTATTGACGATGCACATAAAGTTGGACTGAACAATTTACCATTGACTACATTACTTCGTGATGTTTCTCTAACGATTGGAGAGCAGCAGGTGGAAGGTGGTCAAAGCGATTATCCCTATAAATCATATTTCAATCATGTATCACAGTTTCATCCAGCAGCACAAAAAAGTCATATGGAAGCCATGGGATGGTACAGAGATGAAGCAGGAAAATTTGATGTTGAAACAAACAGTGGCTTTGTAAAGCGATCTGCTATGATTAAAGATAGTAGAGTATGTCAGCTATATGGTCCGCTGAATTTAGACTTCTTTAGACAGTCAAAGTTTTTACTGTGTAATACCAGCATGCGACTCAAGCTGACATTGAATAAGCCTGAATTTGCGCTGAATGCATTTGCTAAAGTTGACAATTTTAGAATTCATGTGGAAGATATTGCACTTTACATTCGTCGAGTAGTACCGAATCCAAGTGTCATTAGAGGGCATGCTGAAGGTCTTAACCGCCAAAATGCCATTTACCCCGTTCAGCATACAAAGCTTCTCACCTTTACAATTCCGAAAGATCAAAAGAGTTTCATGAAAGATGGCCTCTTTCCATCGGAAGCGCCGAAGCTCCTCATGGTGGCAATGGTTGAAAATGATGCATTTAATGGTAATATAAAGAAGAATCCTTTCAATTTTAAACACAATCAGTTAAGTGAAATTGCTTTACGTGTTAATGGTGTGAGCCATCCTGGTCCACCCTACAAACCAGATTTTGCTTCGGATCAATTTATGCGCAGTTATGTTGATTTTATGGATGTTTTTGGCTTTTACAATACGGATGATACCAACGGACTGACTATGAAAGAGTTTAAGAGTGGATATACTATTTATGCATTTGATTTGACTGCTGACAGCGATATTAGTGCACCCTATCGTCAAGCGAACGTGCCTCATAATATTCGTTTGGATTTGACGTTCAAAAGAACACTACCTGAGACGATCAATGTATTAATTTATGCAGTCTTCGATTCAAATATTGAAATTACAAAGTATCGTGACGTGATTCTTCAGTATAATCGTTAATGAGTTGGTTGACTGCTGACGATATTAAGACTAAAGTGCAGCGTAATGCAGACGAAGCGACGTTGAAAGCTTTCGATAATGTCTATTCACTCGATACCTTACCACCTGCAGTAAATCACTATCCCATCTTTATTGTGCTAAACACTCATTCACAGAATTTAGGCGGTGAGCATTGGAAAGCGATCTTTATTGGAGAAGACCGACGTGGTGAACTATTTGACTCTCTTGCTCAACCTCCAAATATACCGACACAGCAGTGGTTGAGAAAACATACGCGTCAATATCAGCGAAATGAACGCATACTACAACATCCACTTTCATCAACGTGTGGTGCTTTTGTACTGTACTTCATCTTAAAACGTTTACATGTATCTCGATTTGCATCTGTTATTCAAAACTTTTCATGTAATCCATCCTCTAATGAAAAAATGATTTGTAAGTTCTATCATGATTTGAAATAAAAACATCATGTTGGAAAAATTGTTTTTTATTTTACAATCCGCTGGGTACGTACATACTCAATGAGATAGTCTAGGATCATATTTGCTTGTTCATGAGATTTTAGTCCAGTAATGATCACTTTACTATTATGAAAGATTGCCACATGCACAGGTAACCAACAACTAATGAGAGCTGCAGGAAAAAGTTCGGGTTCATAACACAAACTGTAACTGCTGGTACGAATCTTCAAAAATGATAGACTGTCACTCAATTGAGTAGAGATCACCATATTGTCCACAGTCAGATTCGACATCACACACCTCTCCCTCTTCCATATCCGACGTAGTAGTCTTTGTAGCTCTAAGCGCATTGACTGCGCCGATGAATGAGAAAGGGCGCCGAGAATCTGTACAGTCCCATTTGGGAAGAGTTGAAGATTCCGTGAATTGTTCATCTTCACCACTAACATTTGAGGACGGCCCGGGTAATACTTGCTGTTTGGAAGCTGTTGGTGTAATGTTGTGAGATCGATTTTGGTGTAGAGTCTGAAGCGACGGAGAATGTTGACGATGGTGTAGCGATGGCGCTTCATGATGAAAGAATGAGTAAATTGAGCGATGTACCTTCCTTTTATACTTTTCCCAACTACCTTGATGAAATGTGAAGTTAGTATGCAGTTGGGAATGATAGAGTTGAATTCGCCGATTGTTGACGCGCAGCCAGATGCGATTTCCAATACGTGAATGTCTTTTCATATAGAAGTATTTCAAGTCCTTCATGATATGATGTAGAGATTGAAAATGACGATAAGATAAAGCAAACTCTCTTCTCACATTTCCAGTTGAATCTTTGAAATAGACGTTTCGATCATGATCCGTTTCAATACGTTGTAGGGAATCCAATTTCCAACTCATGATGTGTGGTAGTCATGTCTGATTAAGATTTGCATAGTAGGGCGATGAACTCACGACGAATAAATGTCATGATGGAGCGATGTATGTATCTTCTATACTTCTCCCAATTGTATTTGCGAAATGAGAAACAGTTTGCGGAATGAGAATGGTAGATTTGAATTTCATTTCTGTAATGTTGAAGCCAAACTTGATCACCCAAGGAGATGAATCTTAATGTTTCAAAATATTCCAAATCCCTCATGATATCATTGAGGTTGACAAATTGTCGCCATGTTAATGTAATTCCTCTTGATGTATGACCATGAGAATTTTTGAAATGTACGTTTCCATCACGATCAACTCTGATATATTGTAGAGAGTCCAAAATCCAAGTCTTCATGATGTTATGCAAAGTTGCAGATTAGCAATATAAAAATGTCGTTTTATCATATTTTGCTTAGCAATGCGGCTACAAAGAGATTTACTAGCAATCGAGCCGCACTCTTTTCTACTCCCATTGATCATGCACAACAGCTAAATGGAAATTGGGAAGTGGGTGTCACTCAACTTGTTTATAGCAACTGTGTCTATACTTTTGATCATGAGGTGATGACTATTAATATGAGGCGTACAGCTGCTTATCAATGTGAAAAGGGGTGCCGAGTATACATTCCACAGTGGCCAAAGAAAGATCTCTTATCATGTAAAAAGTTTATATATGATTTCTTGAATAAAGCGTGTAAACATATTGTCCAATTTACTCCGCACAATGATGATTATAATTATGTACATCATGTAGTTGAGAAAGATTGGATTGTTGGTTTAAGTCCAAGTTTAAGAAATGATTTAGGCTACCTCGCTAGCGCCTTAACAAGCTATGATAATTTTAACGTTAATTACCACATAAGTGGTCATAAACAGTTAATATATCGAGAGGAAGCTTATTATGTAGATCTTATTCCAAGAAATGAGAAGACGTTGGTGAAGAAGATTGTGATTAAACCAAGAAAGACAAACATGACTCCTGAAACATTATTGAAGAAATTTAATTATCTCCTTCGAGTTGATGGTAAACAAGTGGCAACATTGACTTATATCAAATCATCTAATCATATTGCAATAAGCAAATTAAATGATGATGATCTAGTATTAGTTTGTTCAAAAGATTTTCATCAGTTCTTACGACATCGTTCTGCAGCTGTTCATGGAAAATCTGATATGCAACATTTACCATGTGAAAGGTCAAATCAATTTGATACAGAATGGGCCGTATCTTTATACAGAAAGTGTGTAGAGCCTTTTGGTGGTTTCTTACATGAAACAAGAGTGTTGATGCCTCGCATTATTACTTCGGTTAAATTGGTTGTAGATTATTTAAATGAAGTGATTAATGAGCAACATATTTCATTTTCTGAAAAAGAAGGTACTTTGTCTCTCACTATAAGTGGAAAAGGTATTGAACTAATTATGGATAAAACTCTAATGGACATTTTGGGTTTTGACCAAAATATCTTTAAAAGTGGTACTGTAACCAAAGCTAGCGCAGACATGTCGCTATCGCGTCGTATTAACTATTTTCAGATATATTCCAATATTGGTGAAGATGTACGTGTGGGAGATGTTGAAGCTCCATTGCTAGCAATGATACCATACCAGCCAAAGAGCTGCAGTATTTTATCTGAGCATACTTTCAAGAAAGTGCATTATACAAAGCTGAAATCAAACTACATCCCACAAATTGATATTGCCATTTATGACGATGCTGGTGCGTTGATTCCTTTTCATAAAGATGCTGTGACAAGTATCACACTCCATTTCCGAATGAAGAGTTAATGCAAACGTATGCTAATATATTTTTCCAATGTGAATAATATGGAAAGTGAAAATAAGGACTCGTTTCTAATCTACTTGCCCAGTAATGCTTCTATGAATAAATTTCCCAAAAATAAACCATCAGACTATCGAGTAGAATTAAATCGCCCACTGCATTTAGAAGGTGAATGGGAGGTTGGCGTTTCTAGTATTTGCTATGATAGCAATATTCAGAATGTGAATGATTTGGAAGAAATGATATTGACTCCTCGCACCCATGATGGAATAACGATGAATAATGCATTTCAGTTCCCATACAATTTAACATCAGATGGAAAGTGGAACTATGAATGGATTCAGATAAAATCAGATTCTTATGAGCCATTTGGGAATGAGAAAATTATTAAGGCATTCAACAGTGGTAATACTTCCATCATGAAGAATAAAAATCAGAAAGCTTATGAGTTTACTATCTATCATTGGAGTGGGAGACAGTTCCTCCGCTTTCATTCTTTTACTAAAGGTCTTACGCTGAGGTTGGATAGTGAATTCTATCCACATCTTGGTTTTGGTCATGGACTACATCTAACGTCAATTGCTACTGCAAATGTTAGAAAAGTTTATTCAAATCGAATCAACAAATTTCATTATAGATTTAAAATATTTGATGAAGATGTTGTAGAATGCGAAGAACGCATCATTTTGAAAAAGCGTGGTGTTCAACCTTTATCACTTATTGAGTTAGTAAAACGATGGAATGAGACTGTGGGTAAGAAGTATGGAGAGAAAATTATGGCGGACAAAAATAAGTTGGTTATTCAGAAATATAATGACAAACTTACAGTTTATTTCTCTCCAACCTTGCGTCATTTTGTAAGACATTATACACCTATTATTGGAAGCGGTGTGGTGTATGCTTCTCATGAATATCACACTAAAGCTGATTCAGTTAATGATGAATGGTGGGTGGACATCTATGGCGATCGCATCAAGAAAATTTACCAGTCTTATGAAGAATCTAAAGTTGCTATCAATATAATGCCGCGTCTATATCATACAGTTGAAAGCTTCATTCATGTAGTAAATCCTTATATACAACAGAAGTTGAAGCATGTGATGAAAAGTAAATATGATGTAAAGACACACCACATTTCGTTTTCAATTGAAAATCAACGCGTTGTTCTGAAACTGGGTGATGACATTCAATGTCAATTGAGTAAAAATTTGAAAAAACTCTTTGGTTTTTCAATGCTACAAACTGTGTTTGCTGCTGCGCATACGATTGGTATAGAAACACCAATGACACTTGATAAACATGAACAGCACCTTTACATTCAAAGTGATTTGATTCTACCTATTTCTGTTGGTGAGAAAAAAGAATACATTTTACGTGATTTCATTCATGATAAAGACGCTTCATATGGAATAGTCGAGAAGATGTTTGAATCTATTTTCTATCATCCCGTCGTCAAACAAACTATACCCTCTATTGCTATCAAAATTACCAATGGTTTACAAGAGTGCATCCATGTGAAAGATACTAAATCCCTCATAACGTTAGTGTTTCGGAAAACAAAGTGAAGTCTTTATACAACATTTATTGAAATATGTACATGAATGTGAAGCAATAGACTTTATACAACATCCACTGAAAATATATACATGAGCGCACTTCAATAAACATTGTTATATACAAAAAGTCTTTTTACTTCGTGAAGGGTGGAAATATACAGGGATAGGAAAAATGTCTTTCAGTGGAAAAGTCATCACATGGGGAATGTACAGATGTGGACACATATTCACAAGGAAAAAACAATCTCATGCGATACATAAAACAACAATGTTTATCTACAGAAATCAACATCAAAATACTAAGTTAAGGATGATTATGCTAAGACGTCTCCTGAATGTGGTAGTGTGAGTTTAATTCTTTTGGGTGGTGGTATGTTTGTGTCAGGATGTCCATGTGGAAGAGATATGTTGTGTTCTAGCCAGCACCTCTTATCCTCCCATGCTGAAAGCGCCCGTTTCCTAAAAGTATGAGTTTTGATCTCATGCGACTTAGATTTTAAGATTGTCATATTGACAAACGTTATATTTTTATTTCTATAGGCTTTCCTGAAATTCTTATGTTTCATATTTTGCACAATGGATTTTGATATGCCTTTAGCGCGCTTAATGCTATCGTCGCTATCCTTTAATTTCATACTGTACATTTTTGGACGGAGGAGAATCATTTCATCTATTTCCTTCCCTGCTGTCTCATCCTTAAAGCAGCCAAGTTTTGCCTTATTTTTGATGGAGTAGAGTGGATGATCAGCAGGATAATTTGATGTATCAAAATATCTTTCTAAAGATTTTCCTACTTCATTGAAATTTAAATCTTTTTGAGTGGTAATACCTAAGAAGAAACTATCTGTATCACCACCCAACAAACGAACCTCTTTTACGAGAGGACATGGTTTTAGTATTTTATAAAAGAGTTGGTACATTTCAAGCTTTGAGTAATCTAGTACAGCTTGACCAATATAGATGGGTTTGCACAACTCAACTTCAGATTTTATCATTTTAACACCTATAAGGTCCTCATCGATAATGTCTCTATCGATGAATAGAGGTGATGAGACCAATTTGTGATACTTTTGATCATCATTAACTAGTTTGTAGTTTACGCGCTTTCTAACATCCTCCATCGTCTTACCAAATAGACTGTTGTTCTTATATTTATAAAAATCTTTTTCAAAATTATTTTGGGCTAGTGCACGTTTCTGGCTGTTGCTATCAATATATGGTTTGAGGAAGGCTTTCTGTCTAAATTTAATAATGCGGTGAACTCTTTTTAAAATCATACCCATTTCTAAATAAAATTTTAAGATGCTAAAGTGGACTAGATAGTTTTCTTTATCATACTGGGTGAGTAAAAGTTTGCGGCAAGGCTTATAGTCGGGTTGACCGCATGATTCTAAATCTTTATGAAATTGTTTCATAAAGTCGGAAAACATATCTTTGGTCACTTCACCTGATTCGGGTGCGAGTGGAAAATCCACGGTTTTATGTTTAATATTATTTGGATAGATTAGATCTATCTCAAAATAATATCCCCAATCACCTTCATCTGGAATTGCTAGTATGTTGGAAGGGTTGGAGAAATGTTGAATTTCACTATCATCTAACCAGCTAAACTCAGAGTGAGGTAGCGGTTTGGATAATGAACTACCATACAAATTATTTTGGTCATAATACTTCAGATGAGTCTGGTCATTGCCTACTATTTTTGATTTTAACCTATGTTTATTTACAAATGTGAGACCACCGCGAATTCCTCGCTCAAATAAATTATACATCTCTGGATCTTGTAAGAGATGAATGGTCTCACCAGTCATTTTAAAAGCAGACTTAAATGACATGGCTGGCAGACTGACAAAGTGGACGGGATCTAACTTATCTTCTTCTAATGCCACTCGTCGAAACTCCTGAAATACATCAGCCAGCAAAAATACATCTAACTTAAGGTAGGCAATCATATATTCACCAAATGTATGGCAGTCAAATTTTATCCATGCATCTTGTGCATGATCATAATCTTCGGTCTTACATTCTGCACCGGTCAAATCATTTTTAAATTTATCTATGGGCGGAAGAGAAGTCTCGCCGAGTTTACTAATTGCATCAAAATATGCATATGGAAAGACTCCTTTCCGTGTGATGACTTCATCGGTTAGATTTGGGTATTGTTTCTTAAGATTTTGTGTTAGTGGAAGAGACTTTAGATTTTGCACGAGAGAGGCCAGTGATGCAGTCATAAATTGGTAGGAATCTAAAAATTTTATATCAAAATAGACCGTCTTATTTTCTTTAGTTTTATCGACAGGCACTTTTGCTGTCATGGCCATAAACTTCTCTCTCGTTTGCGCTATTACATCAAGCTTCCACTCTTTCATTTGACCTAAACCTCCTTTTATTATCATATGGCTGTCGTAGCCCTTGAAATTATGGAAAATGACGGGTAATGTACGCCGCTTCATCCTCAGCGAAAAATTACATTTTGAACAGAGTGCGTTTCTAAATTTACCAGTGATGTGATCATGGTCGCGCACTTTCTTAATCTTATCATCGTCAAATGTTTTCCTACATTTGGGGCAAACGTTGCAACTATCAAATTTTGCTTGATCATCTGCTGTCATATGCAATGATCTGCGATAGAGTTCACCATCATACTTTTGTTGAAATTTTACAGCCTGTTCGAGGAATTGTAGGAATTGGTAAATACAATCCTCACCTTGCCAGACGCGCATTTTATTTTGCCTACTCCTAAAGTGATCATGCCATACTTCATAGCAGGAAATGGCTGCTGGTCGATGGATGTTATCATCGATATAGCATTCGATGTCAGCATAGATGACACGAAGAGGACTTAGTTCATCACCATTCTCTCTATATGAAAACTCCTTATCTTTGGGCATGCGTTCCATTTGCAGTTTACCTCGCTTACACCACTCATAATGAGTTTCAAATTTAGTTTTCCTCCTAAAGTGGCGAATACATCTGTCGCAGTAATATAACTCTCTACTCGAGTTTTCTAAGTGGTGGTATAAGCGAGAGATTTTGGGAATACCGCAGTAGTGCCATTCCTCACTATCATCCTGTTTTACTAATAACAGGTTTACTGTACGTTCATAACAACTCGAACGCGAGTTGTAGCGCACACCCTTCAATCCTTTTTCCCAAACATGGAGAACTATTTTAATGTTGTTCAATTTTTCAAATTTTTCTATATCTTTAATTTTCATATCGTCACTATTACAGTCATCGAAGTTTAATTCATTCTCCCACTGCCTATAGCTATATGTGCGATTTCGATTCGCATTGATGTCATTATAGTGGAGAATGGAGAGGACAGCATATTTAAAACATTGCGATTCGCAATCGACATTGATGACTGCTGTTTTGTTTTTTAAATTTTTTGGAAGTTTAAAGGAGCCTCGACCACTATGATTTCCTAATAGACTGATTTTAAATAAGGCGGACTCAATGCCGTCAAAAATGAGACCGCTATCGCGCTCGTTAAATTTATCAATATTTAATTTTAATCCTTGGATGTGAAAATTTATCCAAGACTCATAGTCTACAACCTCGGTTGCAGGAGAGGAGGGTATGTGAAACTCTAACCTCTCTATTATTTGTCCAGTATGGTGGTCGATTTTTACATATTTTATTTTAAGATAGATGAGCGCCTTCATCCTAAAATTGTCTAAATTGTTGAAGAGCGCTTCTATCAATGATGAATTTTGATGAAACCATTCCTCAAAGTTAGCAATGGTTTCTGAGGAGTCCATCTGGTAGTTCCTCACTAAATTATTTATGGACACCTCAGTGAGTCGGATAGAGGAGGTACCGTTGGTGTAGGTATCGTTCGTGTGTGTATGTTGAAGTCTGTGCGAAGATAGTTCAAAACGTGTCTCGAAAGACTGAATGCACAAGTCGCAAGAAAAGGAGACATCGTTAACAGAATCATCCCTACCTTCGGAGATTGATGCCGGCTTAGGTCGACAAACACCTCGCTTGATGTGTCGGGTGAGATCCCATTTCCTCGTGAAGATGTGCCCACAGTCAGCACATTCCCACTCGTTGCCATATCGCGACAGTTCTGAGCTGGAACTCGCATCACCTGAAAGAGAAATCATTCTATCATCTCTGTTCAAGCCTCAGTGTAGTGTTACAACCTACCTTGACTCAATAACTCTAAACTTTCCTCGAGAAGAGAGGGCGTTGGTGATGAAGTTGATGCCTGAAATTGAGGAAGATGCTATTAGTCACACGTTTGAGGGAGATGAGAGAGGAAATCTTTAACTTACCATTTTAATGAAATATGATCAGACAGAATAATAGTCAAAGAGAGAGATCGTGCGTTCGTCACTTGTATGATTCACAGATTAAATGAAATGATATGAATGTCACTTTGCTTATATACTTTCATTCTCTTCATTCATTGGATGTTCATTCTGATTGGCTGCTTGTGTATACTTTAGAATTAGAAAAATGTTAAAGTTATCATTATTCAAAGTCAGCATTTCAAAGGCAACATGACAAGTCCTCCAACAACGCCAAATACCGCATTGGAGTTCTCCTCTCCATGCACATCAGCAAAGGTGCTCGTTACACCAAATGCACCAAGAAAGGCGAAGGTGGAGAAGGTGTACCGACTGGACAATATACGAAAGTTATCATTACCAGCGGACGAGGAAGAGGAGAGTGTATGTGAGAAGGAGTGTCCCGACTTAACAGGCGTGAGGTGGAAGTATCTCCAGTACGATACTGACGATGTGATGGAGATCACCAGCACGAAATTCCTCCACCAATTATGGGAGTGGTACACCCCTAACTCCCAACCGCGAACTATGGCAGAGTGGGAGTATATTGATAAAGTGAGGCTTGCAGTGGAAGAACGATTAAAGCAACTGAACTGTTTTTGTTATCTATGTGAAGCCAGACTCTGGGACGATATTGACGATGAAGACCTTTTGAAATACATGCCATAATAAATGTTTATTTCGTATTATCTTTGCTTTCATACTGACTTACTTGAATGGGGCTTCAGTGGATGATTTAACCATGTATACATTTTCATTGGGAAATAGTAGCACGCTTAGTCTAACTTGTAAATCTTATAACATTTCATATGGGCGATGATGGTAGATGAAATAGTGTCAGATAAAATTAAGATAGCTTACACTTCTGATACAGGGATAGCAATCGACTGCGATCCATGTGTAAAGAGCTTGTTAGACTACGGAAGAGAGAAGTGTGTTATGTTGCGTGTGGCGCGTGAGTGTCCTCCCATTTCATTCCATTCATCAATTCGTCTCAGTGATAGAGACAGGTAGAACTCATGGTTCTCATAACGTATGCAATGGAAAGTTTTAGGTAACCTTCGACAGTTGGCTAAATGTCGCCCTGGCGCGAATGCATACTACGTTGAGACAGAGGCAATCACTTGCAAACATGACGCAGAGAGGTTTAACAAGATTGACCATTGCCGAATGTCCCTTGCGGTATACATAGCTACGGGTTTCACCGCCGCCCTTTACAGGAACGCCCGTCGAAAGGAAGTATTACACCGAACTTCATTTGCAACGTTCAAGTTGACTGATAGCAGATTCAACTTAATGATAGTATTCGCCAGTCCGAAGACTGCCCAGGGCAAACCGCGTGGAGGTTCTATCATGTCTTGCCCCATGGTGGCCCTTAAGAGAGCCGATGGTTCGTTCTCGTCGTATCTGAAAATAGAAGGAAAAATAGATGAAATATATTCAAGTGATAGAGATGATATTAACTTACCATAAGAGAAATTTAGCCGGTTCGCGACCCCTTCGATGGTGATGGTTGAGGTAAGTATTTGGCCGGCAGTTTCCGCTTCCGGTGGCGCAGCTCCTTTATTTCGCCATCATGCTTTATAGAGACATGGAGACAGCGCATCTCCGCCATTGCTCCCTCGTAGCACTCGAATGTGGAATCCAAGTCCTCACTCTCAAGGATGATGCTGTCGACGATTCTGCTCTTGATGATGGGAATGTGGAGCGTTGTTCGTCTCTCTTCTTTCTTCTGACTCTCAGTCAGGCTAGTCTTTAATTGCTCAATTTTTAAATTTGATACCTCTTCTTCAGCTTTTAATGATTTTATGTAAGTCGCCTGCTCAGTAACGCGTTTTTCGCTGGCAAGCGCCCTTTCGCGGAAAGATTCTAAATTGATCACTTGTGTCTTGAGGGCCCGAATCTCGGCTACCTGACCCTTCAGGTGGAAATTGTCATCCCTAAGGGCCGAACATTCATTTTTGTAACGAGTGAGCTCATCTTTTAATTTTGTGAGTGCATATTCCTGGCTCACTTTTGCGATCTGGGTATCCTTATTCCAGCTGTTCGTCTGCTGCTTAATCCCCTTCTTTACTGGGGAAGGTGCGATTACTTTCTTTTTCGGGGAAGACTGATTTGTTGGTTTTCCTATCTCTTCCGTGTCTTTAGTAATGACGACCTCCTCAGAATCGGAGTCATCTGAGCTGTCCAAATCGCTTAGTGGGGCCTTCTCTTCTGCTGTTGATGAGGTAGTGGCCGAAGCAGCAGGCTCCAAAATTGTTGCAATAGCCTCTTGTAGTGCTGCGTCAAGATCGACTGTTTCTTCGTTGAAGAAGGGTGCGATCACTTTGCCGATGTCTGATGTTATGTAATTGTTTGCCTTTTTGAGCGGACAGTCGGCGTGGGCGATGTAAAATTCCTCATGCTCTTTGCCTTTCAAAAATTTCAGGCAATGTGTACAGCCGGAAATAACGGCTCTTTCCTCGTGGAAGTGAGGCGTATTCTTGTACTTATTAATGTGACGTTTGAATTCGCCACCCCTCTTTATTTCTCCGCAAGAGCACTTTTTAAATAAAAATTTTGAGTTGCCTCCCATTTTGTAACTTATGTATCTGTAAAGGAAGGATGAAATAGAATTACTAACAGGCGACATTGGCAGTCATTCTTATAATCATACAGCTAAATTGTGAGATTGGTGGAAAGTGTCGAACCTTTGAATCCGTTACAGGCATTACTCAGAGGGGATCTTATCCCAACTCCAAGGCCTCGGCCCACAAATCCAACCTCCCGCGGACAGAGCGTGCGTCATATCACTGTGTTGGTATCCGGACCCCGATTTTGACATGAAAATCAGTGGATTGTTTACAAAGGTTGCAAATTCCAAGCCGAAGCTTGCCTCCCACAACTTTATAAATGTCTTAGTTGAATTCAGAAGGTTTGAAAATCCCGAAAATTGCCAAAAAATAGCGAATTTAAATTTTTCAATTTTTTAGCACTACTTATGAAATTTTATAAGTAGTTTATCACTTAGGGCAGGTCAATAGCGACCGAACCTTTTTTGAATCAAGTCAAACGGACTTGTAGAAGCAAAGTTACAAGCCTTTAAAGTTTTGGAGTCTTTTATGGCCTGGAGACGAAGGCCATCTCCTGGCTAACCTCTAAGTCTAACGCCTTAGCTGATATCAGCAATGAAATTTTCTAAGTCGGTTTCTTACAGAAACTCGGGATTTGGAATGTCCGAAGCTATCATCGGAGCTCAGAGAGACGACTTACCGTTGACTATCTCTCGTATTAATGACAAGTCTCTCTCGGTTCCCAGCTTATATAGTGTGTGGCGATCAGCTGATGACGTAACACCCATCATCCAAACACTAAAAAACCCGTCTATCTCCGGTTCTAGTGCTCCGATTGAGCTGGAAATACACCATTTCCATGTAGAATTTGACGCTGAATCCGAATCTGGCCTCCGTTTTCCCATCCGATGCTTCGTTTTGGCTCTACAGTAGGCAGCCATCGCAAAAATTCTAACTCTGTCGTTTTTCCGAAAAAATGTTGAACATTTTTCTCGCCGATTGACTTGAAACTCTCCGATTGACTTGAAACTCACCATACATATAAAGAATTTCACGCTGATTCCAAATCTGGCCTCCGTTTTCCAATCCGATGCTTCGTTTTGAAGCTAGAGCCCAAAACGTCCCAAATTCTAACTCTGTCGTTTTTCACCAATGTCCCAAAATCTTAAATGGCGTCTCACATCTAAACGAAGACAGATAGGAACAAGCCGATTGTTTCACTGAATTTGTCTCACTCTTAGCTTTCAAACGAGCTATCGCACGACAAAATCCGTCCACTGGAAGCCAAAATCGAAGCAAGCTGTCCAGAGGGGGGGGGGACGTCAGTGAAATTTCAGAATTTGATGAAAAATGTTTTGGTGACGGTCCCAGGTCGAAATTCCACACTTTGGAAAATTTTCAAATTTTTACCCATACAAAGTCACTCTGACACTTAGGATTTTTTCAGGTAAGCGAGCTCCGACCTAAAATCTTGTAACCGCTCTAACTTTTGAACGAAGACAGATAGGAACAAGCCGATTGTTTCACTGAATTTGTCTCACTCTTAGCTTTCAAACGAGCTATCGCACGACAAAATCCGTCCACTGGAAGCCAAAATCGAAGCAAGCTGTCCAGAGGGGGGGGGGACGTCAGTGAAATTTCAAAATTTGATGAAAAATGTTTTGGTGACGGTCCCAGGTCGAAATTCCACACTTTGGAAAATTTTCAAAATTTTACCCATACAAAGTCACTCTGACACTTAGGATTTTTTCAGGTAAGCGAGCTCCGACCTAAAATCTTGTAACCGCTCTAACTTTTGAACGAAGACAGATAGGAACAAGCCGATTGTTTCACTGAATTTGTCTCACTCTTAGCTTTCAAACGAGCTATCGCACGACAAAATCCGTCCACTGGAAGCCAAAATCGAAGCAAGCTGTCCAGAGGGGGGGGGGGACGTCAGCCGAAAATTTTTTCTCTCCGATTTCGCTGGAAACATCCTTCCTAACCCAAAATTTCACGTAGATTCCGAATCTGGCCTCCGTTTTCTCATCCGATGCTTCGTTTGGGCGCTACACACCAAAACATCCCAAATTCTAACTCTGTCGTTTTTTCGAAAAATGTTGAAAATTTTTTCTCTCCGATTGACTTGAAACTCACTATACAGATAAAGAATTTCACGCTGATTCCAAATCTGGCCTCCGTTTTCCAATCCGATGCTTCGTTTTGAAGCTACAGCCCAAAACGTCCCAAATTCTAACTCTGTCGTTTTTCACCAATGTCCCAAAATCTTAAATGGCGTCTCACATCTAAACGAAGACAGATAGGAACAAGCCGATTCTTTCACTGAATTTGTCTCACTCTTAGCTTTCAAACGAGCTATCGCACGACAAAATCCGTCCACTAGAAGCCAAAATCGAAGCAAGCTGTCCAGAGGGGGGGGGGGACGTCAGCCGAAAATTTTTTCTCTCCGATTTCGCTGGAAACATCCTTCCTAACCCAAAATTTCACGTAGATTCCGAATCTGGCCTCCGTTTTCTCATCCGATGCTTCGTTTGGGCGCTACACACCAAAACGTCCCAAATTCTAACTCTGTTAAAATTTTGAAGAAAAATTTTTTCTCGCCAATTGCCTTGAAACTCACCCTACCGATGCAGAATTTTACGCTGAATCCGAATCTGGCAGCCATTTCACCATCCACGACAACCTAGACGGTCGCCCACGTCAACCTAGACGGTCGCCCACGTCAACCTAGGCGGTCGGCCACGTCAACCTAGGCGGTAGGTCACGTCAACCCATACGAGACCAACACATCCGAGTCTCACACTCTGTCGTTCCAGAGGGGGGGGGGGGAGTCAGCGAACATGTTGTGAACCCACCTGGCCGGCACACCACGACAGACTCTGTCGTTCCAGAGGGGGGGGGACTCAGACCCGAAGCACCACGGCGGCCGACCACGACACTCTGCCGTTCCAGAGGGGGGGGGGAGTCAGCGATGGCGGCCATCTTGCGCTATCTGGTGTTTGTCACTTCCTTACTACTCCTATCACTCCGACTTCGGCAAAAATGATAGGACTCCGACTCCGCATCCCTGGTTTATCTCTGACGGTGTGACTACGTATCGTGTTTGAAGTAATTGGATTGCCATTAAATTGCCATCAATTATTACGTTCTCCCTATCTTCTAGTTTTTTAATCTCAGTAAATTTCTGGTATAAGTTTAGTCTTTGGTTCTTCAGTGGCACTTTTGCTTCAAAATTGCTAAATGAATGGAATCAGCAGTTAATTAGACGCATTCATTAAAAGCTTCAAAATTGCCATTGACATCAGAGCATGCTCTCTGAAAATATATACACTACATGCATATCCTACAAATACAAGCACATACTAAACATTAAATTTCACATTGCAGCACCGCTAGATCATCACTATACCTTGAGAACAGGTTGAGTGCCCACAGCTGCGGCTGCTGCAGCGGACGTAGCTGCTGATATAATGGCTGTTTGATCTGAGTTATGGTTTTGTTGATTTTCTTTCTCGAATTGGTCCCATGTGGCTTTCTCGATCGAAGAATGGATGTTTGATTTCTCTTGAGAAGACCGTTTTTGAGGGATCACTTGTGCTTGTACTACTTTGGGATATGCAGTGAAGTCTTGCCGATAACAAGATGCGTCCGAGAATTTCTTTCTGTAAATCGACAGCATTGAGATTAATTTCTCAATATTGTAGAAAAATGTTTTCGTTTTGTCCGATTGATAGAAAAATATTAATTTCATAGAATCCATCTAGCATTCACAAGCTCACCTTTGTCAAAGCAGTTAAATATAATGATGATCATTGAAATCGCGTCAGAGTTTACTATCTTTTCAGCTTAAATTCAAAAAACCTAATCATACATTAAAAACAGAATCAATAATAGCATTCCAACGATATGAAGTATCTTGTAAGAAATCCTGGGTCATCCGATGCAAACTCTCAAATTTACATTTTCAACATTTTTATCAATCATTGAACACTTCCACAAAAAATAACTTCAAATTTTTCTTCACATAAGCTTTACAGATTTGTTAGCTGTTGGGGATAATATTTGATTAGTGTCTTGAAATTCAAGGCTATGTCGACTGAACTTGTCTAAAATGTCTGCACCGTCATCTTCACTTTCACGTCTTTGCCCATCTTATTAATCAACGTAAAGGATCCATAAAGTTGTAGGTCTTCATAAAAATAAAAGTAAAAATATTATGTAAAACGTAAGCCTACTGTGCCTCTCACAGATACAAAAACATTTATGAAGTCAGTAACGTGACGAGCAGAGACGTGCAATTTCAGTCAATCAACTGTTAACACAACGACAAATGTAAAGCTGATGCCGTTGCACGGGAGGCAGTTAACTATGACAAATAAAAAAGTAAAAGCACTTGCCACTATATTTGAATAAAATCATACATTATACTATATGCACATGTCCGCACGCCTGACATTTCATTTTGGGCAGTATGAAATAACGCACAGCACATCTGCGACACGTAAATAAATCATCGAATCACTTCGTGATGAAAGTTTCGAAATAATCAATAATGTACACGCAAATTAATGTTTTAGCAAAACAATGCACTCGAAAGTAGGGCTTTTTCAATTGGCGATGTGCGGTTGTAACCGTGGTTGTAGATGACGTAGCCTACGGTCAACGGACTCAGCGATTACGATTAATCACGATTTAACTTTTGCGAGTAGCATTCATCATCATGCAGTAACGTACACCGTGTAAAGATAGTAGTTTATATCGCATGTAGCTTCGAAACACTTAAATATAAAAATTGAAATTTCAAAAATATATGCAAAAAAATAATTTGGAAAATATAATTCAAATCACTCGAAACAGCTATTTTACATCATCCTAGCATAGTAGGTAAAATTAACCATTATTATTAATTACTTCATTTGACAAATTGGCAAAATCACGTGGTAACTCTGCCGGGCTATCAATTTGAGGGGGAGAGAACAATATAGAAAACAAAACTATTCACAAAAGAAAGTTGAGCCTGTGACACTTGGTTTTTGAATAAGTGCTTTTTGAAGTAGTTAAGCCCGCGATTTAAAGTAGGCTCCATTAACAAGTAGCATCATTGATGAAGTAGTCCTTACACAACTCAGATCCTTGGTTAGGCTATCAAAGGTTACACTATCAATTAAGCTATTAAATCCTCATTTATGATAAACTAAACTTATGTTCATGCAAAAACACAAGATGCGAAAATATGCGTCGCAAATTGTGAATTTAAGAGTACACCTTCTCACTCTCAAATACGAACAAGAGAACAATTTTGAACAATAGAGATTTAAATACAAACAAAATAAATTCAATTGCGAACATGATATTTAAGCAAAGAAAATAAAAATAAACTCACAATATAATGTAGTACCTATGAGTTTATCTATGACTATCTATAATGTATAATTATGAGGTTTTTGTTTTCTTTACTTAAAGTCATTGGAAGAAAAGGCTACTTTAAATTTTCGAAGAAGATATGTTCAATTTCGAACATGAGAAATTCTAATACGAATTTTTTGGATTTATTTCATGGATTTGCGTTATTGATTCATAGAGTTTTGAGATCATTTATACGTCTTCTATTCCCTCTGTGACTATTACATCAATCTAGGCCTGATATAAGTACAATCTATTGGTTATTTCTATGCTTGTTCACCTTGACATTTGAAAATTAATTTTCAATAATTAAACATTTGCAAGCTGTTCGAAATTGAATCCGCTCGTTCGAATTTCAATCTCTCTTGCTCGAAATTGAATCTATCCTGTTAATATTTGAGAGTGAAAAGATACATTTGCAGGAGTCCGTATAGCTAGATACAGTTTATTGGTTACCCTGAGCGTCAAAATATTGTTTAGAAAATTATCTCCTCGCCATGCCAGACTGCCATCATTCTCAAATATCTTGTTGAATCCAGTCAGGCAGAGGTCGTGGTTCCTCCCCTTGTACATTGTATTATGCATTTGAATCCATGACGTTATCTTCTAAAGACAATGATATGTCCTCGTCTTCTGTCATGCAAAGCTCTTGGAGCTGGAGAACTCTCCCCTCTACCATAGACCTACGTTTGCCTGACGAACAAATGAGTGACGCTGCTGCTATCCGTTCAGTATTCGTGTGATCTTATTAACAAAGTTATTAATGGAGCTCTCGAATGATCAGACACATGCTACAAAAGACCAAAATACAGTGAGTCCAAAAAGTCACCACCCTTCTAAAATTCATCTCTATTTCCTTCATTTATTTAACAACGAGTGATGGAAACATATCCTGCATGATCAAATGAAAGTATTGATTGACTAAATGAAAGATTATATTACATCATTTGTCGTAGGTCAACAAAAAATGTTGTCGAAGTCATTTTCCGCATAAAAAACTAAAGCAATTTCCAAAAAAGATGCGTATTTCCCTTTTAAATATATGAAGAAGGATGAATATGAATATGAATGAAGTGAAAAAGCAAATGCAAGGGAGAAGGTGAGGCTTAAATTAAGAGTAAGGGAACTTCTTTACGTACCGGACATTGTTTTTAAGGGTGCATAGGTCAAATCTGAGACTCCATTATAATGTCATTTATAACTTTATCGAAAGTATTCCGAAGTATACAAATAAAAATCGAACATAATATTGTATTTCACTACGGTTTATAAGCTTGAGTTTAATCAACAGCATATAATTATGAAGTATTGTTGAAAGTAAACCTTTTTCGGATATTGATTTGAAGAATGTGTTGTTTATCATCTGAAGCTCTAAGGAACACGAAGGGTTTATTATCTGATTCCTTATACGACGACCTTCCGAATCACCACCGGTGCTCATCATCAGAACAGGACAATGAATTTACACAACATTGCAACATTGACCTGAGAAAGTACATCCTACAACAACGAACTGTGAAAGCAATTAGACACACTGATCAGCAATAGTGCTATTATGCTAAAAGGTCACTGCACCCACTACCCTTTTGAAAATCTAATCTGAGATTGATTTTCATGAATGACTACAAGATAACTAATCATTTGGGATGAAAACTACCTATAGAAACAATGTAATGCAAGATCGAGACGTGACCATTAACAATAGTTACGGTAACGGAAAGGAATATTTGAAGTTAGGTTGTCGCCAGCAAATATATTATCGAGATCACGGTGATATTCCTGATCTCTTGCTTGTGGTGTCGCGATTTCGACAGTCAAATATTAATGATTTTCAAGTTGTTGTTCTTTCATTTGCAAGTAAACAGCAGCCATAAATCAGTTAATAAAGATAAATGTAATAAATGCATACATGCATTTAGTTGAAACTCTTGTTTTCAATAGAAAAGGAAATAATTCCACAGATAAAGTATTAACATCCCTAATATGTCTTCGATACGGTTTGAAGGAATGGCCTTTCATTTTTACATTATCTGCATATAAATATTTTAAGCTTAACAGGGTGGCGGCCAGATTCCAAGCTTCAAATTCCCGGGCTATTTCATCGAATTTCCACGGTATTTCTTTAATATTGAACAGATAGGTTATTCCAATTATACCGCTCGATAATTATAGGGACACTTCTTTAAACTGTCTTCATCATAAAATTTGAGACATTTCCTATTTGAATTTTGTCATCAAATTTTGACGTGAACAATATTCGACTCAATCGACCTCAGTTTTTATTTTCTTTTAAAATTCTGTGAGCGGTGGCTCTTAAGATGAAAACCATCTACTTTCCTCAATGGCCTGCAGCCAGTGAACTACTTACGGGATCTGAATGATTTCATATCGACAGGAAAATTCACATCCTGAACTTTCTAACGATCTGCCTTGTCATCATCTGATTCATAAAGTTCTATAAAGTTGTATTTAACCGTACTTCTATTTAGTTGTACTCAGGCTTCAATTTTCGATTATGTTTAGTTGAAGCAACTGTATTTCAGAACACGGCGTTTTGAACTACAGGGTATTCATGCCATGATAGAAAACCATGATATGAAAATGCAAATGCTAATACAAAGGCACGATGACACCAATTTATCAAGAAGAATCGACAAGAGCAGCCAGGAAAACTGCCACAATGCAGGAAGACCGTAAGTGACAAAAGAATTCCTAATTATCATCCTCTTTTTATTAACATGTGTAGAAACAATGGACGCATGGCAACCGCCAGTCGTTAAATTTGTGTCTGAAGTTTCGAGCAGAGTCAAGTATAATGTCCGAGAATCAATGTCTCGATCTTTCTTGATTCAGCGATTCTTGATTCTTGATGCAACGCAGTAATGTTACCTCTGTATTGAAGACAATACCATGGCAGAGGCTTCTTTATCTGGTTTAATTTAATTTTAACCGGTCAAGCACATGCATCCAGGTATTGAATAGCTAGGCCTTATTTTCCTAGGCATATGGCTTAGGCTAGCAAAATTTGCTTGCTTTGATGCTTACAACGGTATTTGTTGATTTATTTTTCACGTTTCCAGTGTAGTCGTGACCGGAACAGAGAACAAAATCTCTACCGCTTGAAGAAGCTCCAGATGGTTGGTTCCATATACTAGCGACCCCAATATTTGTAAGCGGTGGTCCATACATAGTCCAATTGGTTTGGGTGGACTTCTTGTCGCGACTTAATGTGAGGTTTTCGAACTCATCACTTAGCCCATCATAAAATTACCAACAAAAACTCTGATGCACTTTTTTGTCAGTGGCAACGTTGGTAGAATTTTTTGGCATGATTTTGGACTGATATCCTTCCGCAACTTGGTGTGGGTGAAAACGTAGGAGTAACCGGCAGTGTTAAATTAAGCTATTATTGCTCAAAAGGTTTTGCACTCGCAAAATATCTTACAACTTATGAAATTTGTAACGTGAAGATAAACGACGATTTAGATATGACTTTTGAGTGTCTAAAACTAGCACATCATAATGTGCTAATTTGCCATATTACGAGTCAGTAGCCAAATTGCATGTAGGCTCGTTAAGAAACAAAAACGATTTTTTGCGACTTTATACTTGCATATACGAATTAGTTTATAGTCAACCCATCGACTTCGACGTGAATAGCCACACATTGGTTTTGTAAGATGCAACATTACTTATTTGCAGTGCTTCTAGCGACGCGCAATCGAGACTACGTCTGCTAATCTCCTAGAA